>BJFM01000665.1:78243-105308 GCA_016586285.1 Arothron firmamentum | reverse complement strand
GGGGGGTACAGGAGGATCAGCTTCACAGGTTCTGGTTCTGGTCCTCTACTCCACTTCGTTGGGTCTGTCCGGCTGGTCTTTCCTGATGACGGGCAAAGGGTGGGCCTCGGTGTTGAAGACCCAGTGGTCGAACGGGAGGTGGTCGTCGTCGGAGAAGAGCAGGTAGAGATACCTGCAGGAGACACGCAGATCAATACCTGGCCTGTCCAGCAGCAGCTGGCAAATCAACATCCCTTCCAGTCGCTACCGGGCAGCATCTGGCTGCTAACGTCAGAGGCTGAGCTCAGCTGCTAGCAGCTACAGGTGCTGAAGCCCAGTCAAGCTAATCAGCAGCATTTGATGAGAGGTTTATTTTCTGCGCTAATTTCCTCACTCTTGGAGTAAAACGCTGGCAAAGGACACACCCAGGAGGCATGTTCAGAGCGGTTTATCAGAACTGGAAGCAGCTACCCCAACATGTGTAAATACTCCAGAGAACTTGCTAAAGCTTTGTCCATGAAGCGAGCTCGGTTCTGTAAAGATTTGATTACGTCCTCACGGATTCTAAAAGAGTCTGAGGTCCAAATAGAAGCGAATTTGCAGATAAGTCGAGGCTGAAATGAAGCACGCTGAAATTCTGAAAAGAAAACCAAACAATTGAGAAAATGTGTCAGCGTACTACAGCTGTGATTCAGCAGAGATCCTGGTCGTCCCTGCGCTCGCCGGCCTGCCAACAAAGCACTAGAAAGCAGTGAGTGATTGAAGCCGGTGTGAAGAACGGCCGTGTCCTTGGCAGCTGTGAGGAGATGAATACTGGAAGTGGCTCCGTGCGATGCCAAGATCCTCGAATAACATTAGCAGGATTAGAGTTATGAGTCTGCTGCTAAATGGGATTGATCTCTGCTGCGTTCATCGAGGTTGCTCTCTGCTAGCGCCCAAACGATGCAGCCTGACTCATGAGAATATCATTGTGTTCTCGCTCATTTGCTCGATTATATTCCTATTTTGATGAAGAGAAACTTCTTTTGAGCTGGTTCACCTAAAAAAATAATCACGGCTGTTAAATTATTCAGATTTTAGGCGAACTTGTTCCATTTCTGACACAGAGAACGAAGAAACACTCATCTACATGTCAGAACTTCCTGAATGTGCACATAGCTTCTCTTAGAGTGTCTGTACACGTGTGTGTGTGTGTGTGTGTAAAATAAGTGCAATCAGGAGTAAAGGTGAAGCTAAAATTTATGGCCTGTAAAAAGCTGGACTGGATGGCATCCCATCCCCGTCAGGCTCTTAGCTTCACCTTCACTTCCTGTCTTCTAGATGTGAGGAGTCACAGATGGAGGATGGAGGAGAGGCTGTGAGCACCTTGATGGTTATCAAAGAAATCACCAGTCTGTCGAGGCATGAAATAGAAGACGAAACCAGACAACACGTATGGACATTTACGTGACATCGAAGTATCTTTACATTGCTGTCCCTTAGGCACTGCAAGCGAGAAGCAGCCCTGAAACCGATACTGCCCTGATGTGAATCTGAACTCCAGATGTGCTCTGTAGCAACAGCGTATTTTCACAGTTTTTTTACTTTTGATATGTCAACATATTAATTTAAAAAAGGAAGGAAGACAAAACAGTTTGCAGACGTCTCAGTTTCGGGCCCTGTGCTGCAGTCAACAACAGGAGGGGTATGAGCATTCGGATGGGTCTCTTACTTGAGCGTCTCAGCCAAATAGAAGCTCTGCTGCACGTCGTCGTGGTTGGGAGTGGAAGCGTAGACGTCCCTAATGCCGCTGTAGCCTCCCTCCACTTTACAATGCTGCTCCAGAGCCTGAAAGAGAGCGTTCAGAGCTTTTCCTGTGGCTTGAAATTCTGTGTGCGTTCTCTTAAACAGACAGTTTTAAGCAGTTGGTAAGATCAGCTGGCTCTACCTGAACAGCTTCCCAGCCCCACTCCCTGTATTTGGGGTCATGGGTTAACCTCCACAGGTACATGTACGTCTCTATGACCTCAGGGCGGAGGATGAAGTATTTCTCATTTTGCCGCGTGGCGATGGCTTCGACTCCGCCATCGAATCGGAAGGCCTCAGGCCCCAGCTTCAGAGCTGGAGGAGAAGAACAAGCGGATAAAGCAACGCGCTAGAGCTACGTCACATCAACTGCAGCAGCTGACAACGTCTGGAGACAAGCTGATAAAAGGAAAAGAATCCAAAACGTTCAGGTTGGTACCAGTTCTGGCGTAGGACTCGTGACAGGTCCGGGCGATCTCGGCCGCCTGCTCCATCTGGTGGCCTGTCTTGTCACTGGGCGCCCCGTCAGCCCCCAGAGCGATCATGCCGCCTGCAAAACAGGTCAGGTGGCCCATCTTGTGCTCCAAAAGCCCCCCTTTCCATTCAGCGATGTAGGTGAGGCCACTGCTCGACTTCCTCATCAGGTTGGTTTCTATCGCCTGAAAAATAAAAAGTTATTTGATTCCGTGGCCAATATGGAAGGGAAATAAAGAAAACTGGTCAGATGACATAAATGATCCATCTCACAGGTGCAACTATTTATCTTATGAATGCATGCACTTCTTTTCCCATTAGAAAGACGGATCTTCACAGACTTTCAACTTTAACCAGCCGTTTCAAACACACACACAATATTTTTGAGAAATCTAAGACTTCATAGCAATGGGGCATAAAGGAGGTTGTGGAACTATAATCCGTTAAATAAACCGAGAGTTCAGCAGAAAAACAGGGCTTCTCAGAAAGAATGATGCATCACCCTGTTACTGCTGTCTATAGGAGTGGCACAGAAAAATCAAAGTGATTTAGCGCCCGCTAAACAGGAAGTGTGTGAGTTCAGGCAACTGGACTTCTTTCAGAGGCCAACACAAACTTTGAAAGGCTCTTTAGGTATAAAGAACCAAGAGGGGGTCACAAATATTAAACTGGACAGGAAACTTATAGACTTACTCATAGCTAGCTGAACTTAGCTTAGCTTGCTTAAAAATCCAAATCACCTTGGTAACGCAAGAGGAAAACTGTGACAACATAGCTGCTGTAAACAGAAAATACTTTTGAAAAGCTTGAAAAATCGCTGAAATGATTCATGAATTATCCAACTGAACAGACTCAAGGACACCAGTCCTTCCTGAAAAGATCCCCGTACATCAGCTTCCTGGTTACCTGCAGGGCATCGTAGTACATCTTCTTGCTTTCCTCATCTGTTTTGTCAGACATCAGCCAGGCCTTGAGGAGGTACTCATAGAAGCTGTCACCAAGACCGCCCACAGACACATGGTCTGCAACACACACACACAAACACACACACACACACAAGGATTAGAACAATGTGCTTGCTCTTTAAAATTACACCTGCAGTGTGATCCAGAGATTGTTCTCACAGCACAACATCAGATATGGTTGTCTTATATAGAATAATATCCCTGCAGTCTTTGATACTTTGAACTAGTACGTGTGTGTGTTGGTGATTTAGATCATCTGATGCACAAAGGCCAGTGGTCCTTGTTGGGAAGAAAGACCAGCTCTAACACATTTGCGATGAGTTAGATGTATGGTGGAATCTGAAGGAAGGTGAAGGTCAGGGCTAGGCTGCAATAAGGACAGCGCCTCTTGTGTGTGTGTGTGTGTGTGTGTGTGTGTGTGTGTGTGTGTGTGTGTGTGTGTGTGTGTGTGTGTGTGTGTGGCCTGTAGTGAGCAGAGCTGTACTAGGGGGATATTTGCTGCTTTGATTGACAGTGAGGGCTCATCCATATGCATGTGTCATTAACGTGTCCGGCCCTGTTTGTGGAGCGCAGAGATTAAATGTCAGCTATGATCATCTGGAAGTGAAAAGAAAAGAAAGGAGGCTGCTGGTGCAAATGGTCCGGTTGGGCGCTGATAACAACGTTTGGCTTATGAGTTCTATTATAAACCAAGCAGCACAGAATGATGAAGAACAAGATGGATCTGGTAATATGACTGACTACATTTCAAGATTATAATTACAGAAAAATGAAAATTAACTACACAAAACCTCCTTTTAACCAGTAAAGCCACACACGTCTATTTCCTGAGGGGCTGTGCAGCACAGATGCCCTCCCAGACAACCAGGCTACAAGCACAATAATTCCAAAAACATCCCATGGTGACTGTATTATTTCCTTCTCCTGTAAAGACAGTTACTGACAGCCTCTTTAAAGATGCACTTACATCTGACCAAAACACTGCTATTTTCTTAAATGTTTACTTACACTGCTATTTTGTTAAATGTTTTACTTTCAAATCTTTATGTCTCAGTCATCTTTGGTTTTGGCTTTGGTTAAAACAAACAAACAAAAAAACCACTATGAAACAGTAAGAACTGTTTTCTATTAGCAAAGCAAGCTGCAAAGTAGCCTGCTGAATATTAAACCCCCTAAAGGTGAGATCAGGTGCGGTGTGAGATGCTGCATCAGAAATGACTTTAATGGGCAGGAAGAACACACATAATTGAGATCTGCTCAGGTTGGGTAATACAATTTCTAACATCTAATTGAAGTTCTGCTCAGCACAGAAGGTTTGAATTCCATCACGGCATTTTTAACTACGTCAGTAAGTACATTTGACAGCTCCTTGCGAAGCTCATGAAAGCCATGAAAGCAGATCCATTATCTAGGATAATTACCCGCAAGTTCACGGGTAAAACCTGACTCTGAGTGGGAGAGCATTCAATAACTGCAACATCTGAGGGTACATGCACCTGAGCTTCAAATCAGCCTAATTGCAGGTGCAGAATGCTTTTCTTTGAACGATCAACTTCGAAGAGCAGCAATCTGGCCAAGTTGTAATTTGCATCTATTAGTGCCTCAATGACAAACGGACCCCGGTGACAGTCTGCAAGTGACAAATGCAAATCAGGCTCAGGCTTCAGATGTATCTCATGATCCAGGTTTAGGCTTCAGTCAGAAATAGCACATCTCTGCTCCTCCCAGGAGCTGCTGAGCAGGGCTGCGTTTCTGTGTACCAGTCTCATAAATGCAGCAGCGAGGCAGGCACCAACATTAAAATTAGGCTTTTTTTTTTTTTTTTTAGGTTTTTAAGACCATTTTCACACTGTAAGAGAAATCAGAACAAAGATGCCTGAATAATGAAACTGGCTTCAAGCAGGGGTTGATTTGAAGGATAACGTCAGATTGTTGATACTCAAAACTAATTTCATTTAACAGCAGTATTAGGTATTGAAGCTGCGTGACTTCATCATTGGATGTGATGGAGGGGTGAGGAAGACTTACGTTGGCCCCACTGGCCACTGTTGGGGTTCAGGTAGTTGGGGTACAGCCCCTGGGGTTTATCCAGACGATTCAGCACTTTACGGATATTCTTCACCTGATGGCAAATTAAAAGAGTTAAATATAAGAATTAAAGTCTGTGTTCAACATCTGCATGATGAAGAACAGGTGGAAAGAAGGTTTCTGACCTTTTGAGCAAACTCAGGGTTCCCAGAGAGTTTGCTGAGGTGAATGAACTCTAGATGTAGGGTGCCATATTCTGCCAGGATGCTGCTGCCACCTGATGCCCACGGCCAGTTTCTCCCAATACCACTGCACCAAGAGGAGGAGGAGGAGGACAAGGAAGAAAAAAAGAAGACATTTAAAAGCCATTAACAAGCTTCAAAGTGCTGGAAATACACACACTACACAACTGATAGCCTGTCGCTTAAAGGTAATACTGGGATTAAGATAGTTGCCCTTCGGTGGTTTTCTCCAAAAACCAGCATTTGTGTTTTGATTCTAGAAGTCAGAACTAAATATTAATGTTATTGTGTACCTCATTGTGTAGAAGGATGATTATTTATTCTTTTAAACACACGTAGGAAAGAATGGCAGCCATTCATTTCCTTTAAATACAACAGAATTAATCACAGATTAGCACAATAAAACATAAATATTATAATGTGGCTATAATATAACACACACACACACACACACACACACACACACACACACACACACACACACACACACACACACACGACTTTGAGAATATCCTTGCTTGTTCTGCACTCAGTCATTCGGGGCCGGCTGAATCCCTCTCTGATATTGACAGTGATGATGATGAGGTTGCAATGACTCTGGAGACATGCAAGACTTAGCAACCCTGGCATGCTTGACAAGGACGGCGTAGCCAGTGACAGGGTGAGTGTGTGTGCGTCATTATATTCCCTGACAGATCACTCCGAGGCTGCAGGCTGAATACGCGAATGGGGGAAATATTTCGAATGAATAAATGTGTAAGATCGCTCTACGGCGAAACAAACACCTGTTGGGCTGTACAATAACAACAGCCTGTACGCTCGGAATTTCTGTCCATGTCAGAAATACACAACAGCGGCCAACAATGGAGAAAAATGTGTGAATCGAGTCAGACAAATCTTAACAGCGCTGGACTACCTACAAGCTCATGCTAAAAACCTCGGGTTTATAATGGATGGTGTGTAGTGAACCAATTCACCTGGAATGGAATACAATACTTCAGAGTGCGCTGTTGCATTCAAGCTTAATATTTTACATCTTTTCTTTTATAATAACATATTTTCTGAAGACACAAACAAAATCATTTTGGGTCCAAAGAACGGGAATGATTCAATTACTTGAAAGCAATAAAACGAATCCAATAGTAAACAACAGTGTTTGTCGGCGGTGGCTTACGAGAACAGCTCAGCGTGACTCTGGCGTGACTCAAATGTCACGTTAATGCTGGTAAAACCAATAAAAACAGGCGAGAAGCTGAGAGCGCTCCGTTTAGGGCCACATGAGCCTGCCTCGACAGTCGCTGGTGAGCAGTCATGCAGTGCTGCGACGCAAAGTTATTATTGTTCCTGCCAGCTCCTGTATCGAGATTTACACACACTCACACACACACACACACACACACACACACGCACACACACACACGCAAACACAAAAAACTACACAAATACTGTATAACTATATCTGAGGTGAGAATGGCTCCATTGGCCAGTTTTAAAGTTTATGTGTTTTTCGTTCTATCAGAAAGAATATCAGGATACTCTAGGGAGTGCAAGTGAATAATTTATTGTTAAACAGCCAACATCATCTTGTTTGTTTGGAATTTATACTTTTCCATTGAAATGAAAGCCTGTTTTAATCCATAAAAAGCATCAGAGTTGAATGAAGTCATGAATCTAATGACCATCAAGATAATATATCTGACAGTTTCACAATTATCCCTGCTGTTCAGCCAGGAAACTAAACTGCTCAAGGCTCTATGCTGCAAACAGAAAATCAAAGCTTCGACCAAGGAAAAAACTGAAATCATTACTGGTTGATGTCACTAAATTGCAGATTCAATCTTCTTTTCAAACTCTGAGTTTCGAGGTTATTCCCTGACCGACTATGAAATGACAAATCTGCACTTGGCACATTTTATACCCTCAGTACTCTCTGCAGCAGCAACAATGTTGATTCCAACTCGACGGTTCCAGGCTGTACATGGAAATACAGGGGGCATTCTGAATCCATAAATGACCATGGCTCACCAGGAAGTGGACTGTTACGCTTCTGTAATATCACTGAATGTTCGAAAAAGCAAAAAATTCAAAAGTTCTATACTACTCTTTTTCTGCTCCACTGCTGGACCAGAGCTTGTTCTCCAGCCTAGCCCTTTTCTACTCTCCTTATCCGTGCCACGACCTCTTATTTCTTTTGTTTTTCCTCACATAAATTTCACTTTCTCTCAACAATCAGTAATTCTCCACCTACAGGCAAAGAGAAAATGTGAAATTCGATAGATTTGCAGTTGGGAAGTTAATTAGAAGAGCTAAATCATGGCTGCCCTCCACTGCCTGGGGTGACTGCAGAGGAGCACTTTCAGCTACTGTGAATTTGTGTGTTTACCAGTAGAAAATCCCAGGACGCTGCGAATGCCAGACCGTTAGAACGGCACTTAGGAACCACTACACCAGGCTATTCACCGTGCACCATGCCCCGTGCTCTTAACAACACACGCTTGATTTAGTCCTTGTGTTCAATTAAAGTATCATAACATCTTTGTGCATTGCGCAAATTACATGTCACAATGTACAAACACACACACGTGGCCACAACAACCAAAGGCGTGTTTACTCATGTGCACCCAGACACACACACTTGCACTGGTTGCCCGGTTGTTATCTTTCTCTGCCAGTATGTCCCATAGCTGTTCCATTAACATTCTGACTGATAAAGCTCTTGCAAATCACTCCCTCTGCACTGCTTACCAACTTTCCTTAATGGGACTCTATTCTGTGTGTGTGTGTGTGTGTGTGTGTGTGTGTGTGTGTGTGTGTGTGTGTGTCTGCGCAGGAGTGAGAGGGAGAGATTTTTGGATGTATCCACGTTGGCAAAAGGAGTACATACGTCTTTTGGAAAATTTTGTTTTTAGCGAAGGAAATATTTTGCAGCAACTTCTCTCTTTCACTTAATGATTCTGCATTAGTTCCTGCGCAAAAAGGAGACAGGCTGATATTGCATTTTTCACTTTACTGTTAAACTGGTATACTCAGCATTTTTACCTCCTGTCTTTTCCTATCTATAAAAAAAACAACAACCTGTCACTGTGTTTGTTTCAGTCCTTCAGCTTCAGTCTCAGGACATCAATCCTGAGGTCTCATACCCTGACTTTGATTAAAAGGCCTTGATGTAGATGCGCAGCCTCACCCTGTCTTTATAAAGTGACAGATAAATTAACAACTACAGCGTGCCAACAACAATAAACGCACCCGACAGTACAACGGACCTGAGGGTTAGTGCTGGAAAAGCAGAGAAATAATTCATAGCTAGTTTGTGTTTCATCTGCGAAACATACAAAGAGGGATGAGAGAGAAGATAATTGGGTCTCATTTGCAAATTTCTGTGTTTTCAGGTTGCGTTCTACTTCCATCTATGTCAAGGTTACTGTATGCAGACATTTCTTTTCAACTAGTGACATTAAAAAGAAGTTTTTTCTATGCTTCTATCAGCCTTTGCAGGCTAGCACATAGGAAGTTTTTATCACTAAAAAATCCAGCTCATAAAAGACATGTCTTTATATTAAAAACACAACACATAAAAACATAAAAAAATGGCATAATTAGGTTTAGTTCAGCTGAAGTTGAGAAGTTGATAAGTATTTGTGTGTGTGTGTGTGTGTGTGTGTGTGTGTGTGTGTGTGTGTGTGTGTGTGTGTGTGTGTGTGTGTGTGTGTGTGTGTGTGTGTGTGTGTGTGTGTGTGAGCTATCATAGCTCAGCCATGCAGGTAAAGTCATTACTGGTGGCAATCTGCTCAGGCCTCTGGGGATTGTGCACGCCCCCACACACATGCATTCAAATACAGACATGTAGAGTTTCCTCCACCAGAGAGAGGGTGGGAATCCGTTCACCCACACAGACGGGGACAAAATTAATTTGTCACAGCACTTTTATCGTCAGGACAACCTGGCTTTTAATTAACAGCTAAAAAAACAGAAGAGCGTTGAGTGTCTCTGGGGAGAGGAGAACAGAAAAAAGCAAGAAGAATAAAATGTTTTATCATTCATAAGAGGGTGCCTGAGCAGCAGGAGGTTTTTTTTTACTGAAGCATAAAAGAAAGGCAGTGTCATTATCATTAATATTATTAATATTAGGGTAACTTTTTCATCATTATCACTAAAATGTATCAGTTCTCAATTTTAATTCTGTTTCCATAGACATGATATGTTGTAGAGGCTGGCAAAGGGTAATCTTTGTATAATAATTTGGGAAATAGTGAATATTTATATTGGAATTCATGTGGACCTGCAGTTTTCCTTTTCTCAACATTTCATTTTCAACTTCCAACCTCTAGTAATGCAAAATAGCATCTTATAGTTCCCTAAAGGCAATCCCAGACTCAGGGACACAGACCTGCTCGTCTGTGTCTGGGCTTTTACTATTGACAGTGTAAAGGTGGTCTGTGGTCTGTAATATTTGACGGGCATTGGCTCCAAAACTTTCAGTTCGTCCTATGAGTGCTGGTCAGTTTTTGGATGTCTGCCCAATACTCTACTACAAAAACATATAAAAAAAAAAAAACAAGAAAAAAAATCACCAGAGTCACATCTTTTCTGAGAACTCTTTAAAGTATTAAAAACGCATTGCTAGTTCAAATAATGTGAGTGGAGGGTGTGAGGGAGAGACAAGAGTGTCTGAGAGTGAGTGTGTTTTACCTCTTGAGGTTGAGCAGAGCCCACGGGATGCCTGTGGGCGTTTTGAAGGCAGGCAGTAACTTCTCACCCAGCTCCACCGCCTTTCTACGATAAATCTGAGGAAGGGCAAAGACGGCATCTCATTAAAGGGCTTTTCCAAATAAATAAAGAAATAATACATGCTGAAACCAGTACTAATGTTCTTCTTAAACCATCATTAAAAATCTAAATTATGCAGAACATCTTAGTTTTGCTGGCAGCAGGGAACTTTAACTTTCTTTTATGTTTTCATTAATAGTCCACATGTGACATTTGTGCTATTTCTCTTTCAACAGTCGGTCATTTGTGACAGAAGTTACAACTAATGGGTCAACACATGATCGAAGAGGGTTCTCAAAAGTACCCAGCAGCAGTATTTTAGCAGAGAAAATGCCTCAAAAGCAAGTAGAACTGTGGTGAGGACAGGAGGTACGCTGCTATGGCATATGCCAGAACGCTGGCAGCTCTGCTCCCGAAGGAACTACCACTCAGCAGGGTGTGAAAGACGGGGGCGGTCTGGAGAAAAGGTCTGTGAGGTAGAGGAGCTCAGGAGGCCGCTTGTCAAAACAACACCACAACTCAAAAGCTTTTCCATCCAAAGACACAGCTGGGGAAAGGTTAATAGGAATGGTAATTTGAACGGAATAAATTAAAAGGGCGTTCGGCATTCACTTCACAAAATAAAAGACTTGCTCATAATGCTGTCCAGAACCATGGTCCACAAGCTCAAGGAAACGCGTTAACAAAGATGGACATTATTAATATCAGAGCAACAGCAAGAGATGAAAAATCGGATTTATGCTTGTAGATTTGTCAGGCCACCACCGTATGAACAGGACTGTGCAGAAACAAGGTGTCAGCTCCCAGTGATTAATGTAGAATCATGTCGGAGGGAGTGGGGGAAAAAACCCTGGGATGCACAGAAAAACAAATTTAATGGACCACATGTCCACAACCATCACGAAAACTGCCAACAAGTTTTAATAAGCGACTGAACCCTCGACTGAAAGAGAGATGAAAAGTCTGCAGACTTCTGACAAATTCTTATTCAGCAATGAAGAACTTTGACACTTTTGGCAATCATGACTAATTTAATGTAATAAGGTGCACGAAAGGTTCTTCCTTGATCACGGATACACCTTCATACTTCTGTGGTTATGTTGATTAATAACAATGAGGAGAATTTGTTGTACCACTGCTCTACAGCAGCCCTTTTTGATGCCCTTTTTTTAATGTCATTACTTCACAAGAACGGTTGCATCAGTTCAGATGATAATTAAAAACATTCTGGGACACAGCGTGAGAGCTGGAGGTTGGGAGAATTAAGCTGAGGTACGTCTATTTTCCTCTCGTGTTTGCGCTTTCTCGCATTAGGACAAGAGGGTGTCGTTGGGAGAAAATATAGAGATAGACTCCTTTGATGCTTTTAAGATGTAATTAAATTTACAGCAGGAAGTAAACACACTCTTTCCTGCTTAGTTTGCCATCAGACAGTACCTCGTATCGGCAGCACCTGGTTTCCTCTGAGATCTGAAAGCCATCTAGACCTGTAGGTGAGTCTGTGGCAGGTGTGAAGGGGGAATTTACCTTGTGAAACACAGTTTTCATCTTTAGAGTTTTGTTTTTGTCATTTACTTAATGTGAGGTGAACAGGATGGATCAGAAGGGTGTGTACAAATTTTTATTCTTCTGCATGCAGAACATGTTTACTGGTCATTTGTATTTAGAAAGAGATTAATGTGGTGAAGGATCCCTACAAATATTTGAACAGTTTAAGTATTTGCCGTGTGTTCACCTGTGTGTGTGTGTGTGTGTGTGTGTGTGTCTGTGTGTGTGTGTGTGTGTGTGTCCGCAGAGAGTCAGAAAGGCTGGACAGCTCCCTAACTAAGACAAATCACTCAGAAGGCCTTGTGGGACATGTGGCCCAGATTACTGCTCTTTCTGTGGGGATGTGGCACGCCTGCATGCCAAAACCTCCCCCAGCCCTCTCCTTCTCCTCCAGGACACTGACACGATGCCCTCCTCGCCGCTCCCACCCTTCATCAACTCCCTCCTCTTCATTTTACTGACACCCACCTCCTCAGAGATCCAAAAATTTGCCTTCTGTTTCCTTCCACAGTCCTCCCTCTCTGTTAATCCTCCCCTACATTTAGGCTTATAGCCAGATCTTTTATTTCTACCTTGATTCTTTGTTTAAGATCAATGTAATCACTTGTTTGTTGAGCCTAAATGCTGCTAAGACAAACAGCTAATCATAAAATGTAGATAAATGAGCAGATGCTCTGCAATACTTAACTAAGTGAGTTTGCTTTAAGGCTACAAACCAGCTGCTCTTTAATCTGATCATGTGTGAATACTTTACATACACTACTTTGAGAATTAAAGAGACAATATCTTGAATTTCTTTTTTTAATGACTAAGAATGGGTAAAATACATAAACTTTGACACAACAGGTCCAGACAACTACTGTATACGACAAGCTGTTCTAATCTCCATGAAATCTTCTTTTATGTATGCAAACCGGTGCATATTGTGACAACTGTGGACCTTTTAAGTATTCTCGACTTGGACTTTCTATGAATATCTGATGAGGAGCAGCGCCCTCCAACTGGAAACTGTTTGGCTTTATTCTTATTCTCAATATTTGCAATCCTTGCCTCACATATGTTTGCATATCAAATATGCAGAGTAGACACACACAAGCAATAAAAAATTTAGTTTCTGAAAACATTTCCTCTCCTCTCTTGCAGTTCAGATGATGTTCACTTGACAACATTTGACAGTCAGCTTTTTCCATTGCACAGCTACTGATAATAATAAGTCCAGGGAAAGTGAAATTACCTTAAAATGATTAAATTGTTAGGAAAAACACACACAGACGTATATGTGGGGTTAGCTATGGCAAAATTGAAAAAAATCCTACTTGAAAAATCTGGTTTTCCTTTATGTTCTATGCATTAAAATCAGCCACAATTTGCTACTATCAGGATGTGTAAAACAGCCCAACAACCTATTTCAGGATAATATACTCCCTGAAACAACAAAGGGAACGTAGAAGAGAAGAGAGATTGTCGGTGCACAAATTCACAGTGGAGAAAGAGTGAAGTGTCATTCAAGTTCCCCAGCGGAGAGTCGGTGTTGTCAGAAAACAACCCTGAGCTGGAACACTGCAGGGCTTCATGTCAAAGGAAATGTCAGATAGTGACTCAAACGGGCCAGTATGAGTAAAGACCGTAATGCCCCGACAATCTCCCCTGGCAAAGCAACCGTGACCAGAGTAAACTGGTAGAACAAGCCAAACCAACAGCAGTCCCATGACCATCCTCAGGATACTGGACAGGAACGAAGTTTTAGGGGGCTTATAAATGACTCACTTTTATTTTTCCAATGGACCGGGTCTAAATGTCACACAGTCATTTGCAAATGTCACTCACGGTGACTCTGGACGTGACACTTTCTTTTTAAAGGTCTCACGTGACCCACACTTCCAGTCACACAAGGGTGACCGGGTTTCAGACATTTCTGATTTTTAAAAAGGTTTCTGAGAGCTTTTCCCCCTGTTTCATGGATGCATTTAGACCATAAAAAGGTACAAATCAAGTACAGAGTAACGGGCTTAGTCAATATGACAGCATGCTTCTGACGATTGGCTTTTATTGTACCAACATTTGTACATTTTCTATGGCCAGTGCCACATACTTAGAATGAAAGTTTAATCCACAATACAAATATGGTTCCCTTGCTAGATTATACCACATACATCCATTAGTGCTTTTTTGGAATTAATCCCATATTTCAAAGCAAATGTGTAGATCCTGAAGCCGTCTGTTCTGTGCTGGTCAACTGTAAACTACAGTAAGTTTGGCTGGGAAAAAGTACATTTGATGGTTAAGGTGATCTTTAAGGTACTTTATAGCGCAAAACTTACACAGCTTGGTAATATGCACACTCCGACAGTCCGGCGTTCTTTTCAAAACCAGCTTAGACATGGTACAGAGCCGGGCTAGCTTTATTAGCCCATAAAAGCAGCGGTGTAACATCAAAAAGACATCAGAGGCTGTGCAGATCCACAGATGTACACATATGTAGGTCTGGAAACAAAGCATGCTAGGAAGGTGATGCAATTGGTCTGCAAGTCCCAGAGAGCAGCAAGTAGTCTGGCGAAGAGCTCAGAAGCAGCCAGCAAGCAGTGGGTTTTCTATAGTGCAAACAGCTGAAGGATATGGCATGCTTTCAAACCCCAAAAGTTCAAGTCGTTAGTCTACTGGCAAAGAAAAGACAATAAAGATGAAAAAAGGGCTCCATATGGTGTACAGTTATGGGAAAATACACTGTGTGCTACATATTCTGATTATTTTCTCTTTAAAACTCCTATTGCATACATTGCCTCATCAAACCATTTAACTTACATAACACATGCAAATAATAAATTGTTAAAAGACGCTTTTGCCATGTGTGCCATTTGAGCCGTTGTCCATGTTCTCCACTCAACGCTGAGCATTTGGAGTTGAATACTATTTCTGTCAGGAAATAAAAACCAACTTGACAGCGTGCAAAAGTGTGGCTCACTGCTGAATTTGACTTGTACTGAGAGCCCAGTAAACCCTGGACCCCTTCAGTCGTAATTATGGAACCTCTTGGTCCTTCCGCACTGCTGAGCAATGCGCTGGCCTCTTATGGCGTAAAGCCACACATACGGCATGGCCGCTGGAGCTGTAATTAAAAACAGTTTGCTTGGATGCCTGACATTTTAGTTTTTGTGAAACTTATTGGGTCAATAGTTTTTTTAATCAAGTGTTTGTTTGAACTTGAAAAAAAAAGAAAAAAAAGCTTAAAGCTGACTTAAAGTATTGTGCTCCAAAGAGGTGGTGCATGTACTACAGTGCCAGAGGGAAACTTTTTTTGCTTTTTTAACTACAAAGGCAGTTTTAAAAGTTCAAGGTTTTTCATGGACCACTGATGCTATAACAGTCAGTTCTACAATTAATGCTGCATGTTTAATCAGCTCATGCCTTACAGGAAGACACAGATGGCTACCTGCAAAATGAAACGCACAGTGTATGGCCAGCAGCTCTGCAGGTACTACTGGAAGGTAAAATAAGCGCTGCAACAGAAGATGTACAAATGAATGACAGGCAAACACATCAGATATGCACAGAGAGGGAAAGGCATGGTCGAGTCAGCAGTGATAAGATGGCACCACAGGCTGATAAGGCTCAAATGTTAGAGCAAAGGAAGCAGCTATTGTTCTCACTGTCACTCAAAGATGCACATGTGTTTGCATGCACGTGTGTCTGTAAGCGAGACACACACCATATTAACAAGGCAAATGGGTTTCTTTGCCTTATCTGCCTTGCAGCAGAAGAGATAAGGTCCAGTGAGAGCAGGTCTCTGAAGTAGCCTGGTTCACTTCAGTTCATCTGCCGTGAATGAGAAATGTTTCACTATTCATGAACTCCGGGGACACGTCTGCTTCTAACAATAAGTTGTTGTTGATCTGTCAGTCAGTAACCTTTGGGACACATCAACATGCTGGAGAGAGATCTATGTATTGGACCTGCATAAGGGGAAACAGCTCAAAACATTTGATGCCTGACTAAATTTGGGCTGGGACATATATAGTTAAAGCTGTTGGTAATCCACAACGTTTTTCTATAGATGGAGCAGGAAATCTAAGTAATTTCCGTTTTTGTAATTTTTGGTAGAGCCGTAAATGTTAAGTAAAACCATGAGACGGGGTAAAAACAAATATAGCAACGAGTTCTATAGCAAATATACAGGCTGTCCAAGTACAGCAGGAGGCAGGGCTCAACCCCTCCTCTGAAAGAATGTGGACTTGTTCGGAAGGAAGGAGAGAGACAAAGTCCGGCCTCCCAACTCACACTTGACAGTTATTCGTATACGCTGATAGAGGCTGTAGTAAGCAGAAGGAAAGAGAGAAGGCTCATCCCATGTGTGACCCTGTTGACCAAAGCAATTTTCCCCCTGTCAAGCGAGCCAACGCTGTGAGTAGCTCTGGTTCCTGGTCTCTCTCGGCCTCTCGCTCTCTGTATGCGAGCTGCAGGGATAATTTACTACGGAATTTGGATGGAAAAAGGTGCTGAAGAAACAGTGCAAAACTGTAAATTCTTAGACTCCAAAATATCTGACTTAACAGCAAATATGCTTGAAATAAAATATTTGATGCTTGAAATCAAATATCAAAAAAGGTGTGAAATTCGTTTTAACCTTATGGTTGCAATGGCATTATGCAGTGGCTTTTGGAATTGTCACAGCAGTCACAAGGATGACTGTGTTCATTTTTTATTTTTTTTTAACCAATGTGCGTAATTTATTTTGACATAAAAATAAAATCTAAAAACAGCACATTCCTGACAGCCTCTTTGACCAATCCCTCAACTCGTAGGTAGAATCGGTACATCTGAACATCTGCTCCTACCACACATCACAAACACCAAATACACCAGTATCAACCTTTACTCCACTGAGCCTGTTAATCTTTATATTTATTCTCCTGTCAACTAAGCCTTCCTCTCCAATCTGGTTGAATAAACTTGCAGCTGTTAAAGAGCTGGTAAATTCACAACAAATCGTCAAGAATGGGATTCTGAGTGGACCGAGCTGATAGTATAACTATTATAGTGCAGTCCAGTTTTACATAAGGTGTGCATGAGCATTAGCAAATGAACAAAAAATTATTTAAAAGAAAGTGTAGATATTGTATCTGGATGCACCATCCTCATAGGATGGTGGGATGTCGGGTGTTGTACTCGTAGGTTAAGTAAAGGGTCAGAACAAGATGGGGATAGAGTAAGTGGAGTTTAATGCAATAAATCACAGTCAGTGTAACATCCTAACAACTATAGCCGCGGACACTCTCTCTCCTCCGTGTTTTTGTGTTTGTGTGTGTGTGTGTGTGTGTGTGTTTCCTCTCCATCTACTGATTCACTGAAGCGAGCTTCTTATCTAAAGTGGTTTTGGTCAGTCAGCCTCAGAAGGAAATACGACTTTGTAGCAGTGTTACAAGTGCAACGCTTCAAATCTCCGCGAAGCAATTTTACCTTTAACGTATCTGACTGTGAATGCGTGACTCGCACGAGTGTTTTCATTAACAGCGCTTAAACTCGGGCTGTCAGAGCCTTTCTATCAACACGGCCGTCGTAATAAGATCCCAAATAAATAACATTAATCTTATGGAGCCGAAGACGCAGGTTACTTACGCACTAAGATAACCATTTGTAGTTAGGCAAACGGCAGCAGTATCACAGCTAAAGCTACTGAAGTGTTTGGAGTTAGTAGTGAATGTAAATGTGTAGATGATGATCTTTGTTAGTCTCAATGAGCATCTGTGCTCAACGCGACACCTGCCACGGTCATTTAGTTTCGCTTCAGCTCAAAATAAAGCTGTAAATCCCTCACACCTGGACAGCGTCTGGTTTATAATGGGATAATCTAAAAAATGTCTCGCATCTTGCTTGCTATTGAGCCATCCCGAATCACCACAGGGGGAAATATGGCCCTCGGGTAGCCCTAATCACCAACACTTTGAAAAGTTTGGTACAAACCTATGATTATGAAAAATAAAATATGGTTTGATTTGCATTAAAAAAATAAAAAAAAGCCTCTAGGTTTTTTTATGAGTCATATTTAATAAAACTTTTGTTTACCTGTCTCTTGGAGTAGGTTTTCTAAATAAATAATAGTTATAGTTGGATGCAATCCCTTATTTGAAATAGCTAAATTAAAAGTCAGGATCCATCCATCCCTTTTCTCTGGCCTCAATCCTCCTTCTTCCATCTGCAGCTCTGCTCTCTTTCTTCAGAACAGATTAGAAGGTTCCAAAAGAGATTAAGATAGATATCCAGAAAATGCTTTCTCTCCAGCTGGTAAATAACCTTTACTTGGCCGTGGGAGTAAAAGCGTGTGTACGGAAGATGCTTTACTCTGGCACAACAGCAGAGGAGCAGAGACGGCCAACGGGCAGGGTGTGGGGGGTTGCGGGGTGGTGGTGGATATGGGTAACTGGTGAGGGAGTAAATGAGGATTTCCTCAGGCAAAAGCCTGAACTGGTCGATGGTTATCTCAGCAGACTGCAACCGGTGTATACAGTGTTGCTCTGTGTGTGTGTGTGTGTGTGTGTGTGTGTGTGTGTGTGTGTTTCTATGTCACGCTGACAGTGGTCACTAGCCCAGGTTGTTGGACCTCGGTAAAGGGTCAGAGGTTGGAAAATGATGGTAAATAAACTCGGCCCTGCCTGTGGTCTTCTGTATTCGAGGTTCAGGTGATTGTTATTGGACATGGGTGGATCTCCGTTTGTCCATGTGTGGGCCCCACAAGGGTAAAGCGGCAGATTTTCGGTGTAATAAAAGAACAAGGTCTCACATTCATTTTGCCTTAATCGTTGCAATGACATTGGGATTATCAGCTGCCTGAAAACAGCCACAATGGACAAAGGACTTAAAAGGAAACTGGAGGGGAGAGGAGGATATGCTTTTCACACTCCATAAATTTAGCCTAAACTGCAAATTCATCACATTCCTTAAGCTTAGTGCCAAAGATCGCCTCGGGCTAATGAGAGACACTGTGATAACATGGCCAAATTTTACACACATTACGCATGATCAACTCTGAGCTCACTGAAGTCCCAACCTATAAGATTCACACCAGAATTATGGGAGCCCCGAGGAACCACGGATATTTATGGATCCTTGACTCTTTCCTTGTATCGGGTGGTGGAGAATCCGTTGTAAAGGTCATGTGAGCTGGAGAGGATCCTTCTGTAACTTCCCATCTTCCCAGAAGAGCCCTAAAAAGGGATTTATTAAACATCCCACCCACTTGACTTAAAACACTGTAAAGCCACATCGCACAATGTCAGCTCATGCTACTTTGTGAGCACATGATTGCAAGGGCATGTCCTCCTAAAACTATACAACCTTTAATGCCTTGCTTCCACGGGTATGACAGAGTCCAGCTGGTGTCTGGACATCATGCACCTGCACTTGTGAAATGCAGTCGAAGTCAGGGAGGAGTCACCATCTGTCATCTTCATGCTGAGGCCGTTTAATTACCGGTACCTACTTTTCTTCATACATTCAATGAGTGTATTCGCTCCGAAAATCCTTCATTTTCCTTTTCATATGTGAGTCTTTGTGTGTAAATAAGACACCTGAGGACTGAGTGTTTGTGTCAGCTAAAGGATATGCATTTTAAGCTGCATTGTTCTGATGGAAATGAGAGACAACTGGGACGCTCATCCCTGCAATCACCAGATTAAGCTACCAGACAAAACTAAGGGAGATTGGGATTAGAATTCAACATAATCAAGCATGACGACTCTTCATTATAATCATTCCCGGATGCGGCCTTGGATGGGATGAAATCCTTCTTTGATAACAACTGTTTGTTCCTCTTACAAGGTGCTTAAATACTATATTTGTCCCCCACATCCTTTGCTAGATATTTTTTTTAAATTTTATCAGCAATGTCATTGTTTTCCCGGTGGCATTTTTCCTTTCCTTTTTGGGGAATTCTCATTTTTCTTCGATTGTCCCTTTGGTCAGACTCCACTCCTTTTGTTTCTTTGCCTTCCATAGCCATCATCTTTCTGAAAAATCACAGTCTGTGTTCCCTCTCTCAGGGTCTGACAACAGTCATGGGTAAATGATGTAGCACCGTAGGATGGTACTGTAGGAGCTGCCAGGGTGATGAACAACCTGCGATGCTGATAGAATCTATTTGATGTAAATCGAGCATGGATGTAAACTGACGATGGAATGTTTTATTCACTTCCTGCCTCTTTCCATCTCCCTGAAGTTACTGCAACCGAACTGATAGTAAACAGCTCAAGAATTAATTCATTTATGAAACATTTGGGAAAATACAGAACTTACTTCAAAAGGTTCACGTCAACAAGCCACTTGTTGTTGATGTACAGTATTTTACTACAGCTTTTCTTAGATCTATTCTTTCTCTCTGGAGTCCTTCATTTCTCCTTGCATTCTTTTAGCAGTGATTGCAAAAGAACAGGTATGTTTTCTTTCTCTGTCTTTCTGTGCATTATTTATTTCCTTCCTAGTTTCATTCTTCTTTTCAGCGGATGAGGGTTCACGCTGTGATCTGCATTCAAGCTGGGATGTTAAAAGCCTGCCAGTGGGACGTAAACAGAATCGCATGGACCGGCTCTACTTTTTATGATGAAACTTTTCTCATAAAGACACAGGTCTGCACGAGTCATACTCGTATGACCGACTGGGAGACACAGCTGGGCTATATACATATCTATACATCCATTTCTTCCATCTTAGTCTCGGGGACACATTAGAGCAAGGTTGCCCAAATCCAGTCTCTGAGGGCCGGATTCCAGCCGGGTTTTGTGTCCTACCAGGCAGAAAATGCTTCCACTGAGGGAAGTGAGAGCCCAGGTGGAAGCCTTGTCTACCTGTGCAAGAGAAAACCCAGCTGGAACCCAGCCCTCGAAGACTGGATGTGGACACCCCTGCATAAGAGGGTTTTCCTAATTTACTCCTCCAAATGGTTGGAGGGGGTTGTGGCCTGAATCAGGACTGGTCAGGTGAAAACACGCGTGCAGTGTCAGTACAATTGATAGTTTGATTATAGATATTAATTAGATCTTAATATTTTACCATGTGGCAAAGTGTGTCCATATTATCAGTTACATCATGGTTCTGAGTTCAGTCAAAATGGAAATCCAGGAGATCCTGCTGTAGACTTTGATTCCATCATCATCTTAGATCTCCTGCCGTGCTGCATTTTAATGCGCTCCTTTACCGGTGTGCCATCAAACATATTCAGCATCTCGTCCCTTTACAGCCTTCCTTCCAGCCATCCATCTAGTTCCTTCAGAGGGGACTCTGACTCCCAGCTGACAGATAGGGGCCCCTCAAGGCTGTAATGAAATACTGGAGTCCTGAACTGACTGATTCTCATAAAAAAGCAATGGAGCTCTGAGTGAGTGCTGAGAAAGAGGAGAAGTCACTTTTCCCTCACGTGGAGATGATTCTTGGTTGGAATCGTCTATAAGTTACTACAAACGCTATGTTCAGAAAATGCAGAGTATATACTAAAATAAGTCATTTAATTAGGCGAAAAATCAAAAGTGACCATTATGCATTTATTTATCCAGATGTTGGAATAAATGGATAGACAAAACTGCCATTGTTAATAAATCATTCAGAAATATTCTTTACTTTACAGTCGTTTCCACCTGTGTCATTATTGCTCTGTTAAAACTGTACCTGACCAACGAGTTGCCGTGCAGATTACAGCAGCAAAAAAGGAGCAGACAGAACTCCATTTGTGTGATGCAGAGCACTCTGTATGACCTCTGAAAATCTATCAGGTTTTATGAAACGTTTTAGCCCGTTTAGGGCATTAAGAAGATTCTTTGCAGATGCATTAAGGAATTATTCATTTATTAATGGGACCTTATCCATTAAGAGCTGGCGACATCATTAAAATGACTAAGAACAGGAAATAATCCTGCAAGGAGGATGTCAGTTCCACAACCTGTTGTCACTAAACTAAAATTCATACGCAAAACCAGCCCAGAGCACTTTCTTATTTACCCACTGCAGAAAAGAGATTATAAAACAGCAGATGAAGAAGTCAGATGTTCCTTACCTCTTTCCCGGACAGATAGTAGGCAGACAGCAGACCTCCAACAAAGCGGATGTTCACTTCGAACACAGAAACCTCAGCGTTCTGCAACAACCAAAACAGCGGAAAGAGAAATGTCAGGTACTTGTGATAGCACGCCTTACAGGCTGTAACAGAAGAGGACGTGATAAGAGATGTGTCGCTTTAAAAACACGTCAGTCCAACAGGGCTTGCTCTTTGGGGGCAGGATCAGAGTGGGACCCTCGTCTTTCGACACAGCCTAGGAGCTCCTTGCTCCAGCTTGGCGCTCCAAGCTGCAGACATTTTTGCAAAAAAAAAACAAAAAAAAAAAAAACGGTTCTGTTCATTTACGCGCTTTATTATGTATGCGGTGAACTGCAAACTGTTGCAAAATAAATTAAACCGGAGCAGAAAAGTGACACAGACAGTTGTTACGCCTGTCGCTGCAGTAGGGGGTGGAAGTTGAGAGATCTCTTATTTAGTTTTGCCTAAATTATTTTTATGTGAAATTCATAACCTTGCAAATTTCTTAATAAACTATCCGAATTGATACATAAGGACTCTTAATTTTGTTAATGTATTTCAAACTAAAAAGACAAAAGTGGTAAATACAGCATGACAACAGCTTTATTTGCTAAAAAAAAATATTTTTGCTGCTTATTGGACTAATAAAACTGGTTCTTCAGCAAACTCAGCTTTCATTTGACCTTCACAGTTCCAGATGCTGAAGTTAAAAATAAAAATAAATACATGTTACTGCACTGCTCCTAAAATCGAAGTGGCATATGTACAATACACCAAAATAAATAATTTAGAAATACAAGCCAGATGGTTTCTGTTGGACAAAAAAGGAAGAAAAAGCTAGTTTGCAAAGCCATTTGTCTCTGCGGCAGAACAATGCAGCTTCATTTTCCTGTCACACCCCTTCCATGTCTTTATGAACAGACTCGGAGTCAGATGAAGTTTTCGTGCCTGACTGACAGCTCTCGTAAGTCACTGCTGTCAGCCAGAGATAGGACAATAGACATTGTCCCGCGAAATACACAAATTATCTGCCTGACAGAATGTGTCCTGTCAGTTTCTCCCTGAGCCTCAATGACTGACTCATTCAATTGTCTGGCTAATTTGTCCTAATTAGAATTCAATCTTTATGGGCACACAGACATTTGAGTGAAGAGGTTTTTTCTTTCTCTTCTCTGATACAGTTTAAATGTGCTACCACAGTGGAACATTCTGTAAAACTTTTAGAACAAAAAAAAAAAAAAAAAAAAGTTCTGTGGTGACAAAAATATTGACAGACTCTTTAAACCATAAATTTTAAGTTAATAGAACATTAAAGGGCATGATTTTGTACGCCTGCTGGCTCTAAATTGTCTTCCCTGACAAAGCTTTGCTGAGTCAGGAGTTTCATGACATCATCACTCTCCTGTGATTCGACCTGCCGAATGTCCAGCGAGAAGGTCACCTGGGGCTCGGCCATAAGAGCGCACATGAAAATAAGGAGGTCCACGCGAAGGGTGTGCTAGTCTAATCTCATTGCTAATGATGAGCCTGTATCAAGATCTCTGTACATACTTTCAGGAAAACATTTAAAAAGGCTTTCTCCTCTTGAAAGCTAAATATTTCCATTTTTTGCATCATGTTTATGTAACTTGTGGTGTGATGTGGATATCCAGAGTTCTAGAAACTTCCAAGCCTTGCTGTTTTTCCTTTACAACAGTCTTAAAGGCCCTTATTCAAAACTAAATGGTAACACAGAACTTCTGCTGCGGGAGCTGCAACCATATTCGCTTCTTTGATGCAGAAAAAACATGATTCCAGTCATGGTGCTTAATACAGCTGACAGTAATGCTACTAAGTTACACCACTTAATGATCTGTTTTTTTCCAACAGCACAAAGTACTTAGCACACTAATGCAGGGGAATGGGCTGCATTGCCAACTGCAAACCTCATAATTCACCAAAGAACATGCATTCAGTTGTATAAACATATATTGGCAGAACCCATTTAGTTTCTCTAGATGCGGCTTATACTGCTTCTCAAATGCAAGATCAATTAAACCACTACATAATGTTTAAACCTGACTCTTTTTTTAACCTTGATTGTTTCTACAGTTTCCTCCAAAATAGCTAGTAGCATTCAGAGCAACGACAAAACTACAAAAGCTGCATTTCGGTACATCTGTGTTGACATATACTGCACATGGTGTATTATTAACAAATCAAGTACGGATGTAATTTGTGCATTAAAGATCATCCAATGATTTAACCATCTTCAGTTAGGCCTAACTGTCAGCTAGAAGTAATAAATTCTATGTACCGGTACTCAAAAGACTAGTTAAATTACTTCATCAACGCACATTTCTAGAGCACTATTTTAGTAGGAAATGCCATCATATGAGTCACATGACTAAGGTGTGACTGCAGGTTCAACTGCCAGCAGGGGGCGTTACCTCTGGAGCACCAAGCATTTAGTGGACACAAATCATTTCCTCCCAAACTCAACTCTTTCTCTGGACTGTGAACATCTGTATTCGCAGGAGCCTGCTGTCTGATGTAGATGTTCAGATGGGTGCTGTCCTGCTAAGACAGCATTCCATGATTGAGCCATATCGCCAAAGGTGCGAGCTCCAAAACCTTAATAATCCCCAGCAGATGTTTCCACAACTAAACAAGCTTTCAGATGATGTCAGTGTCACAGCTATTTCTGGAGATGTGTGTTGGATCTAAATATCTTTCTTCTTTAATGGAGGCATCATTGTCTTCACATTAAAAAAGACTTTTAGAACTCTGCAGCAGGCAGGGAGCCTTAAAGCTTGACGTCATGCCACTGCAGCAGATCAGAACACAATGAGCGCACCGCTGTGACAGCGCACTTTGACTGACAGGACGAGCACTGGAAAAACACTTGAAAAAAAAAGCCTGGATTATCAACAGTGGATCGCTAAGGGACTGGAAATTCAGGTGTGACTGAGCAGAAACGTCCACGCTCATGGATCGATGAGAGTGGAGAGCATTAAGGTAAATCCAAGGCCGCATGGCCACAGGACGTGGTATTTAATATGTGTTAGATACTGTACAAAAATGGCATTAATGAAAAAGAGCAACGTGTGTGCGCTTGACTCTGAGACACAAAAGAACAAGAATCCCACAGAAACAAGCAATGAACAAGTGCACACATCAACCGTGTTAATGTGTTTGGTAATTGGTCTTTTTTTCTTGAAACATCATTTTCACACATCGCAGAGTCTGCGATCCAGTAGAGACTTCTAAATTTCCCATAATAATCCAGCCAACATAAAATAATATATCAGAGCTTTTATATGTATCATTATGAGCATCTAAATTGTAAAGCAATGAAATAATGAAATATATAAATCCCAACCGTTGAGACATTTTTTTTCTTTATTACGCTCATTAAGATGATGATCTATGAGAATAATTTGAATAGCTACTGCGTTTCAACATTTTCTGCTTCATAACTTCATATTATCATTATCTGGCTTTGAGAGAACAGAAAGAGACAGAGAGAAAGAGAGAGACAGAGAGAGGGAGGGAGAGACTTGCAACATTTTATATTGATATTTACTGAATAACTGCTTCTCTGGAAACAGATTCTAATCCCTATAAACTGATCAACTGCTCGATCTTTCAGACAAGCTCACCACATTGAAGTTGAGGTTTTTTTCCACCCAGTCTGTAGCCGCGTCGAACTCTTCAAACATCTCCATGATGTAAAGGGTATCCAGAGCATCCACTATGGTTGCTCCTTTTATGCTTCCTGCAAGAAAAAAAAAAAGATTAAAACCAAAGAAATCAAATCATTCTCAGTATAACATACGGCCTGGGTAGTTTCTGTGTCTCACCCATGGCCTTTATACCTTTTAGAAAAATAACAGAAAATGAAATAAGAAAGGAAAAAGTGTGTACTGTAACTAAATGCTACAGTACACACAGCTGTCTTTCTGTTTCAGGTTTGTGGTTGTGTGTTATCTTTTGCTAAGCCAGAAAAATGCACTTTTTTATTGCTCTAGAAGCGGTGCTTTTGATAAAGGACTTTTTTTTTTTTTTTTTTTAACTTAATAAAGTTATCTTAAAAGCTTTTAAAGAAGCTGATTTAGCTTCCCTGTTACAAAGTATACCTAAAGCTGTCAGTCCAGCTTTAGTCCAAATGTACTTACAGACAAAAGCTTTTCTGTGGTAGCTAGATAACCACTTAGGCAAGAGAAAGGAAATAAAAACAAAAGAAAACCAAGGGAAAATTACAGGAGGAAAAAAATGGAAAAAGCAGCGCAAAAGAAAACAATTCTGAAAATGATGCCAAGGCTAAAAGTGCTGGTGTGTCATTGCATCTGTCTGTGGGATTATATTTCTGCGGAAGTGGTGGGAGGATGTAAAGGTGGCTAAAAGCTTTCCATCAGACACTATGCTGAATCACGGGCTGCAGTCCATCAGATCCAAGGAGATGACTCATAATTTCTGACAAAGCAATAAAAATCAGACATTAACCTGACAGCAGAACCTCTGTACAAACATGGGATTTACATCATTAAGCTGTATGTCTGTGTGGGTTGCTCAAAGATCAAGCTTTGGACAATTTAGTTGTATATTATCAGCAAATCAGACAGGCTAATAGCCAAGTTCACCATAAAGAATAAAGTAGAATAAAACCGCTCACTGCTTCCAAATGAAACACATTTATATGTAGACCAGCAAAGATCTAAATAGGTCTTGTTCCATAAAAACTACAAAAGGCACCTTATAGAATAAACCATTCAGTTTGTGGAGGAGCTGTTTCAGTCACTGTCCTGCGTTTCATCTATTTCCCATTTTACCTCCAACACTTTCACTTCAGCACAACCTCCAGAGCAGAGTAGACAACAGCTTTTCAGCCATCTATTGTCTTGTCATTGTGCTTCCTTCCCCTTCACTCCTCTTCCTGTCTTCATGCTGGTTGAATCTGGAGACCAGAATACTAATAACAAAGAAACCATCAGAGGGTGAAGGGAAGTGGGTCCTGGTCTGCGTTTTATAATGTCATTTTCCAATTTCGCTATTAAAAATCATTTTGGTTGATGGTGGCAGAGCCCTTCAGAAATCTGCCAAATGTCACGTGTTGTCACATCCAGGGACATTTTTGACACCCAGATGGAGAGACTGAGAAAGATTCCGTTTCTGTCTACAAGGCTGTGTGAACAAACTCCAGTGATCTGGGAGGTGTGTGTGTGTGTGTGTGTGTGTGTG
>BJFM01000665.1:54132-71969 GCA_016586285.1 Arothron firmamentum | reverse complement strand
TTCCCAGTCATACCCTTGACCAACACATGTACTCTGGATCCGAGCACTGCTCATTGGCTGCCCATTGCTCCTCTGACAGAGGTCACACTTAATGGTACAACCCGACATCCACCAGTAAACTATAATCATCATCATTTGCCTTTATCCCTGCATACACGGTTAGGATTATGAGCCTTTTCCAGGATGATTTTGGGCTCAAAATCATCAGAAAGGAAAGTCCAGGTCTTCTTTACAAATGGTGAACTAACGGTCTATACTGCATAAAAACGAAATAAAACTAAGAAAAGTAACATCGTTCACAATGACATTCCATGTCCTTGCAGTCATTAGAAGCAGAGACATCAACAGGTTGCAGGTAGCATGAGCGGAATCTAAATATATGATAAAGTTGACATTTAGACTCCATGGTTTCCATAGACGGTTGATAACCAATTTAGCTGCTAATCTGAAGGCCAAGGCCACCAATGACACAGACAAGAGATCAATCCTCTGTGTGTGTGTGTGTGTGTGTGTGTGTGTGTGTGTGTGTGTGTGTGTGCGTGTGTGTGTGTTCTTACTCACCAAATAGATTGCTGGAGTGGCCCTGCTTGGAAACGGGCTTGAGCTCATTGGAACCCCAGGCGTAGCGCCTGTAGCTCTCCCACGCATGTTTCATCATCTGACAATGGGAGGAGAAAGAAGTGGACAGGGAGGGAAAGAGGGGGTAGAGAGGAGGGGAAGATGACAAATATTATTTAAGAGGAAGAGCATTAAGTCATTTTCACACAGGAATCGACAATGAATAAAGCACAACTAGAGCAAAAGCAACGGCAGTTATAAATCTAACCACTACCAATGATAACACTCAGCTCCACCTCCAAGTTACCTCCTCTTGTTGTGTTAAACCAGGTTACACTGTGTTGTCTCACACCTTCAAACACTCAAAGTTAGAGCCAACCAAGCAACCTCCAGCTCTGAAATCAGCCTCACACAGGGTTTGCTATCATGCTAACGTAGTTAATGCTATATTTGCATACACAAGCATTCAGCACTGCAGACTATCTGCTCTGGAATCATATTTCTGCACAATACACACTGTGCACAAATGTTACCTTCATGTGTCGGTGCTGTCTGATACAATGACATCTGTTACTGATGCTGTATGCAAATCAGTGATATGCTCGTTTTCAAAGTCAAATAAAGAAAGTCGATTTTGCATTCCTGCGTAAAAGCAACCATGAGGAATTCAAAAAGAAAAAGAGAATGTAAAAAATGTATGTAAACTAGTTGAAATAATATGTTTTGAAAAAAAAAAAGCAGTTCCAGAAAGAGGAACGCATCCACCTTCCTCCTGTGATATTTACTCATCTAGCACAACTCATCTATTAGTCAAACACTGCCTGACTCAGTCGGTGAAATTATTCAAGCTAAAGCAAAAACTCTGGTTTTGTGCTTTTTCAGGCACAAAAGAACTGATTAGTAGATGTAGTACATGAGGGAAAATGCCATATTCTGCTCAAGAGGCGGCAGAAAGCATAATTAGCATAGTTACGAATCATTCATCAGGCTGTATTTGCATTTCAGTAGTATAGAGCTATGCGTAAGCAAACTAAACCCCTGCACACCCACATGCACAAATATAGCAACTTCCAGCAGATTCACCCTCTGACAGGTAAACAGGTCACCAGATCAAAAAAATGCTGCTTATTTCAATCCCCCAAGGACACAACAAAAGACAGTTAATTCAAAGAATCTCCTCCAAACATCATCCAGCTTCATCAGCCCTCATTTTAAATGCATTAATTAAAGGTAGCAGACGTTTGCCTGTTAACTACACCTCCTGCCCAAACGTCTGTTTTAGGACATTGTAGTTCAAAACGACAGGATGTTTATCCAAAGAATGCAAACTGCAGATATAATAGCCAACAGATAGCAAAATTGGTGACTTTTTCATTGTTTCTGAGAACATTTTGGCAACAAAATCGAGCATCTGAATAAAAAAAAATGTAGAGAATGATTTTTGTTGACGGCGATCAAAAAAATGACTTCGACGAAATCTAAATGGCATTCACGGGTGTTAATGTGATATGCGGAGGCAGAGAGAGGCGCTCGCTGTGAAACCTGTTCCTGCGTGTAGCCCTTTATTGGATTAGTGCTCAGGATGCCTATGTGTTGATTCTAATTGGATTAACCGAGTGGGATTTTCTGCGCTGACTGCTGTTCATTTGAGGATCTGCTGGCTTAATCTATTTTAGACACACAACAGAACTACGTTAGCTGGCTCTGTCTTTAAAGTGTAATGGGGTTTTCGCACCGTCAACCGACCGGAAACTTTAAGAATACATTCAAACATGCTCACACCTTAAGAAGAAGAGCATTTTATGAGGAAAGCAGAGATATTTTTGGAACGTGAAGACATGTTGTCTGGTCTGAACAATTTTAAAGATCTGTTAGAGGGATAAGGTTAGCGAACGGGAGGGGAGAGGACGGGAGGTTGTGGTAAATCATTAACCAGTGTTCTGCGGTGAATGACCCTGTTGCTCCAGGGTCTCTTTACTGAAGCTATATTTGCAAAAGGAAA
This sequence comes from Arothron firmamentum, assembly GCA_016586285.1. Taxonomy (NCBI): domain Eukaryota; kingdom Metazoa; phylum Chordata; class Actinopteri; order Tetraodontiformes; family Tetraodontidae; genus Arothron; species Arothron firmamentum. Next base: position 69,409 of record BJFM01000665.1, on the reverse strand, counting down.
AAAAAAAAACAGAATTACCCAAATTGAAACCTTGCTCTTTCAGTTATAATCTGTTTGCTACAGGGTCAAAATGGTGTGTGTGGTGTACAGGAACCACACACACACACACACACACACACACACACACACACACACACACCTAACAATCTGTCAGCCAGATCAGCAGTGTGAGCGGTTGTGGAGTAGAGATACTTGACTGGTTTCCTCTGCATCCTCCAAGACAGCTTCACGACAGGCCAACAAAGGTTGTACAAAAGAGACAAAGAGAAATGTTTCCAGGCTGAAGAGGCATCCTAAATTCTATATAATTTAGATTTAAACTCATTTCATTTTTTTTTGGTTAAAATTTAAATTTATGAGCGAAAAATTTGCATCTTAAACCTTAAATGTAGTAATAAAACAGCCCTGATATACCTCTGTAAAACACTTCTTTGCATCCTTACACATTCAACAGGTTTAAATAAAGTTAAAACAGAACCAATGCATTTTTTCAACACAAACATGACCCAGCACTTCCGTTTTGGTTCCACTCTGTGGTTTCCTGTTTATGACAGGAAGCAGCCCAACGTTTAGATGCCACGGCGCTCCCTATTGGTGTAGCTTTGGTGTGTCTCAGCTGCTTCGCTTTTCAAGTTTCGGTTAGTTTAACGTTGCCCAACGGTAATCAAGACTGAAGCCGAGAAACAAACACGGCACCATTTTCAAGAGCCAAAACAAATGAAAGGCACATTTCCAGAAGATTACACTGATTTGTTTGGGAAGGGATAGTTTTCTTCTCATTACTAATCTGGCAATAAAAGAACAAGCAGAAAGAGCCCATTTTGTTTTTACCAGGAGTCAAAATTGGGGGCTTTGTTATTTTGAAAAAACCTTCTTTTGCACAGTTGTTGTTTCAGAGTTGTTTACTGGCCATGTCTGTGTTTATGCTCTCCCAGAATTCATCTGTTCGCCCAACCTCCTCCTTTCTTCATCTGGATGTGAACAGTGTGCACCTCCGCAAAAAATAAATATTACTGTATCTGCCCCAATGATATCTGTGAACCCAGACAGCTGCTGCTGGTTCCTGAGCGCGCGCGCGCACGCACACACACACACACACACACACACACACACACACACACACACACACACACACACACACACACACACACACACACACACACACACACACACACACACACAAATCCTTTCATGGGGTAAATAAGAGTGCATTAAACATTCAGTATGAATACGTTGGCGAAAACAAGCAGCAAAATAAAATGCAAGCTCTTGCATCACGCAGCGAGATCGAGCGGGAGCGTTTATGAATTTCAGAGCTGAAATAAAATCAAATGGAGAATCCTGAAGAACAGATGGAGACACAGAAGAGGCCAGGCTTCCGTATTAACTGTGGCGGAATCGAAATGGCCTGTTGAAATGAGCCAAACCTCAGGGGCTGCGTCTATATTAAAGGAGACTGAATTCAATCCAGGACAGCTTGGAAACATCTCTATAGCAGTCGCCTCCTGACTTACCGGCCAATTAGAAACAGCATGGCTGCGGGGCCTGTTGTGTGTCAGGGTTCAATCTGCAGATGGGTGTTGGTGTAAACTCAGGGTCGTTTAACACGTTGGAGGCAGGACTCGATCCATCCCTCCACCCAGGGACTAGTTCTTTAAGGATCAGTGAGGAGGGATTTTCTCAGAGGTTTAGTATTTCAGCTCCCATAAATGGGTCAGTATTGTCCTGCTGAAAAAAAAAAAAGAGGCTGTTGCCCCCAAAAAGTCTGCGCTTACACTGAAGTGACTCTAATGCCTTCCATGCCGCTGGCAGCTGCCGGAGCCAGCAGAAATGCTCTTCCCACCACTTTAGAACGCTTGAATCTGCCCAGAACACATATCCATGTTTACATGTGATATCCCAAGCATTTCACCTCAGCCAGCAACAACAGCAGCGATTCTGAAGTACGCACTTCATAGCACGGACGTCTAAGTGCGTACTCCAGAATTTCACAAGTCCGTGGCCTGTGCACTGAGCCTTGAGAAACAGCTTACACGTGTTAGCAATGTGCTAAGTGCTATGCATAATTACTAAAGGCAATGATGTGTAAGCACGGATGAAAACCTTCTGTACAGTGTCAATGAGGCCTGCTCATATGTTAATGTGAAAATATTTAGCACTTCAGCAATTAAATCGCAATAACTGCAAACTTATTTGTTCATGCGATCGGCGGAAGAGTCACATCAGACAGAGTAAAGAGCAACAATGGTCACATGATTGATCCGCTGTCCTGTAACACACCTCAGCTCATCCATCCAAAGCATGGATCTACAGCACTTCTAATGAGCGTATATATGAAGAAAACAGGAAGAATTATCTCATTCGCTCTGCAAGAGTATCTGATCCACAACCAGCCGCTGAGTAAACTACTCAATAACATGGAGCCAGGCTGAGATTTTTTTGTTCCTGACCCGTGTCCAACAGTGTCCAGTAATGATCAACAATCAACACATCAACCCAACCTGCAAAGCACAACATTGCCAAAAAATCGTTATGAGGAGACAGCTGTCTCCTGGAGAGAGGAAGGAGAAACGATGAGGAGAAAATCCATATCTCTGCCCGACTTTCTTGATTTCATGTGGTAGAATCAGAACTCTAAATGGAATATAATTACACACACGCATGTTGTGGGCCTAACAGATTGTGCTCATGTATCTATTCTTCCCACTGAAGGCTGTTGAAAAGAAGCCACTTTTGCCACAACTGGAAACCTTTTAGCCAGTTTTGGATGGATTTTAAAGTTTGTTTTTTCCCCCTCTCTCTCTTACTCATTTGCCATAGTGAGAAGTACTTTTAAAATGCTTTTGAAGGGCTTTCACAACTAGGTTAGACCACATGCTGATATGTATCGATCTGACCTTTCGTTCGGTGTCGGAAGTCGCCTAACAGAGTCTGACCCAGCGACTACACAAATACCAAGTGAATGACCGCTTCGTGAAAAGGCAGATTAATTTTGCCTGTTGTGTTTTCTCCACTTTATCCAACACTTATTTCAGGAGCAGAGCCTGGCTGCGGCAGAGCCGGAGCTCATCACTCATCCGTAAACAGGTTGGCAGTGGGGGCGAGGCTTTGGACCATCGCTCTGGAATTGGCTGGACGGGCAGAATCAGGAACGTGCCCGCTTGGGTCAGTGGACGAGAAGACATTAAAAAGCTCTCTGTCACACCGTCACTGTTATTATGACATTGACTGTTATTTAACAGTCCATGATGACGTTTTATTGTTTTATAAAGAAGTACAGGAGAGATATGCGATCCCTGTGCAGTAAATCTTTAAAAAAGAAAATCCCCCTACTGCAGCTTAACCACACAAGATTGTATTTATTATCCAGTGTAGGGCTGCAAACAGCAGTTCAGAAGATAAATGTAGCAAAAACTGACCACCAACCTGCATCAAAGATGTACGTCAACACAAAAAATTGCTTCTATTTTCTGCTGATCAACTTGATCAACTGATGTTTACCGACTACAACCGTGTTTGTTCAGTGATCAGTCACCATTAATCAGCCTTGGGGGTTGAGGGGGTAACAGGGTACCTGTCTCATCAAATCACTTCTGCAGGCTCATTAAACCCTGCAATAATCGACTTCTTCATTACACAGTTAACCAATACATCGTAAGGAAAACACCCTCAATTTGAAATGCAAAAACTTCCATACAACTTTGTGTTTGTTAAATGTTGCTCTACTCTTAAAAAAATGACATTAAGCACTCCTTCCTAGATGAAATAATTTCCCAATAAAGCAATATTTGCAGCACATTAGCACGACAAAAAAATAACCTTCATTTTCAGGTTATCAACAGCGACATCCAGCTCTGAAAAATAATAAAACATTTATCTCTTAACACTTTCTCATCTTTTAGGGAAACATAACATGAAATATTGATACTACATTTAAGTTCTTCTAAAACAGCAGAAACGTATAAACTTTCTTTGTGGGCTTCTTTTCTGGTGGATCATGAAGTAATATAAAAAGCAAAAGGTAACCAGGGAAGGATTTCTCAAATGGAAACAGACAAATTTTCTCTCTCTCCCTCTAGTGATCAAACAGATCCGGGAGTCCACAAGGCTTTTCTACTAGCTTCCAAAGCCCAGAAGTTTGTCTTAAAGGATAACACATCATCCACCAAGGGTAAGGTAGAAGCAACAGCTTCTGTCTGCTAGCTGTCATCTTTCATCCTGTATTGTGTAATAAAATGACATTAGTGGTTGTGTGGATTGAAATGATCTGCTGTGTTAACGCGCCATCCACATGCATCTCCCCGGTAACCGAGGCCTCCACCCTTTGCTCACCAGTCAGTACCAGCCTGGTAGAGGTCGGCCTGATGATACTTGGATAGGGTTCAGAGGTCATTCAAAGCCGCTCTGAAGAGCCCGCCGATTGACAGCAGCACAAACATGGAGCGCTGGAATACTCCCCATATCTGCGCTAAAGGACATGAAATTGAATAAATAAAAAGGCAGCCATTAATGCAATCCGCTCCTGCATCTATTTTATCTTTAAACTGTTTAATACAACTGAACCAACAAAGCACACACTTTTACTCACAATCCCCAATTGATCTCAAGTCAGCTCCATCAGGTCTTTTAATACTACAAACACACACACACACACACACACACACGGGCTTATCAGTGTCCCGTGTGGAAAGAGTGGCTGCTACTGCGGCCTGAATTATTTAGCGCGCAAACTTGGCTAACCTCGCTGCAGGGTAACTAGACTGGGCAACCGCTGCACACAACCCAGCCTGCTCTGAAGAGAAGGAAACAAAAGATTACACTGTTAAATCTTTCAACAATTCACATCATTTCACACCCTGAACATGTGAGACAGGAGGCTAAAAGACGGCCAAGTCTAAGATTATCACGCCCTGGATGACTCTAAAGTCATTTCAGATGGATTAGTTAAAGATTATTTATTCCTCTAATCAAACCAGGAAACAAATGCACAAAGAGTTTTGGGGATTAATATTATAACACGTGTAAAAAAAAAATAATGATAATTGAACAGTGATGAATTATCCAAATACATGTTATTAAATGAGGTAATACATCCAATGTCACCGTGGCAACAGACAACAGCTTTCTTAATGATGAAATCAGGCTCCAACTTGTTGCTGCTGCCAATAATTTAATTTGATGTTTACGGCTGCCATCCGTATCCAAGCGGAGCTCTGGCATCAGGACGCACTCTCAGGATACAAGCGGTCCCGAAGAAGGTGTCAGGTTGATTTGGCGATGGGCCTTTCAATTTTCTGGAAGCATTTGGTGCCTTTGAGGTGATTTTATTTTCCTCTAAGCTCCGCAGAAACTTGTTGAATAAGCACTAAAATTTCAGTTTAAATGAAAAAAAAAAACATTACTGGCTGCTACCTGTTTCTAAAGCTGAGATGGAAAAGGGGGCAATAACCTATAATAGAAACTATATAGTTAAGCTCATAACAAACAGATGTATGATCATTTTACAGAATTTATTCTAAATGCAATCAATAATCCTTAAATTCAAATGAGCCAATAATGTGCTGGCTTTGAGCATGGCATGACAAATTGCACCTGTTGGCCTCACTAATGTCACCAGTGTAGGACGTCTGGTCGTTAACGGCAACATCAGCCCATAGATTTGACCCACACGGTCTAAAATCCCATGAGGCTCAGAGGCTGCTTCCTGCAGACATCTGTCAACGTCTAGAGCTAAAGGAATGCTAATGCTACGGCTAATGATCCACACACACACACACACACACACACACACCCACACATGCACAACGATGCAGGAATTTGTTTTTTGCCCCTCGCAAACATGTCTCCTGCAGAGGGAACGAAGGAAATGGGGTCAAAATCCCACAAAAATCTCTAACGTGCAACAGATGGAGTGAACAGCAGCGATCGCTGATCACCACAGGAGAATAGTACAGGCTGGCGAGGAAGAGTTCATATGATCAAAAGTTAGAAATTTAATAGTCACTAATAAAGGTGCGGAAGGATTGATTCAGGCTAATGCAAAGCAGAACAGAAAGATGGACTAGAGAGAGGACAGGACAAAACCAAAATGGAAGGATAAAAAGCAGCAGGCGGTACATCACAGTGCACTCTGCAGCAGCAGATAAAACATGGTCCCATTTATAGAGTTACTGTCTCCCGCTACACTGATGTACTGTACAGTAAGTGCATGTCCACATGCTGCTTTAGCAGACAGTTGAATAAAGAGCACTCTGCAAGCTGGAAGCAGGCGGTGAGTGGACTGAAGCAGCAGCCAAAGGTAGTTCAAACGATGTGTGCAGAGTATCTGAGAGGTTCTGGACGATGCGTCATTCATGTTTCACTCAGCTAGCGATAGTTCCTCCGCGTCAGGTTATTGTTTCCAGGGGCTGAGATGGTGTTTTAAACACCAACACCTCCGTAAAACACAGACAGAAACATTTGCAATGAATCGGTAGCTTCATTTCACCGCAATCTAACGACACATGAAGACATCAGAACGCATTCAAGATGACATTATCTGTTGCAGGTAGCCGTCGCCATGGAGACAGAGGTGCTGCCCTGGACACTCCTCAAAGCAGGTGCAGGTTCGCCTCGTTGCCATAGACGTAGCAGCTGAAAATGTATATATTTACAGAAAACGCATGACCACTTCACCATCCGCGCAGAGGCGCGTCTCTGCCGTGACCTGCGGGTCAAAGGCCAGCCAGCAGCGAGGAAGATCAACTGAACTAAATTTGTAGGCAGCTTTTTCCAAATGAATGCTCGCGGATTGTGCACGGCGAGGAATGCGGATTGGAGCTGGGAGGCTGGATGTGCTCACGGTACAGAAAGCACTGGGTGTACCGCTAAGATGGATGTGGGATTGGCAGTACTGTATAATCTCCACATCCAGGCCTGCGTCGTGTGGGATGCGGGGCCTTGCCTCCAGCTACAGAGCACATTAATGACTCGCACTGTGACTATATATGTAAACACAGCCATCCATGAGAACTATACATTTACAGCGACTTGATAAGAAATGAAAGTATTCATTAGTTGGATCTTATACATTCCCTGCTAGCAAGAGTATATGTGGAAATCCTGACAAATGACCGGCCTTCAAACTCCAAATTACTATTCATAACCTTGGTCATAAACATTTTCTGCTTCACCAACTGCTCCCTTGTTCCCTGAATTCCCATCAATAATGAATGAATTTAAATTTTAACACCGTCGTATTTAAGTTTTCTCCTGCCCAAAGTTTTACTGGAATACGTTCGCAAAATGATACATGTCACAGGGGCCCAGAGATGTTGATCGTGTAATCGGATGATGTTAATCACAGGGGAAAAAAATAAATAAAAAAAAAAAAAAAAAATCATTTTTTAAAAGATCTTCCCGTGAGCGTGCAGAACAGATATTCTAAAAATAGGTAGAAACCAGAAAACCTTTTTCTTGATGACTTTTCGTCCATAATCGAATTATAAAAAGATTTAAAGAGTTCAATATCTTTCCAAATGGCCTGGTTACTTTTGATCAAAGCGTTCACGTTTTGGGCTCTTCCTCAAACGTCTCTGCAGGCCAACAGCTAATGATGACGACACACCTCATAACCAAATGTGCAAATGAACTGAGCTAATACTTCAGTTCAGATGGGGTTGGTCTGGATTAGGAAATGGATATATTCTCAAATGTATGAAATACAGCAGTCCATTTGTTAATTAAATTCATCAGATTTCATCTTATTGACTATGAGAAACAGAGCTGGAGAGGATTTCTCTCCGCATGAGTGTTTTTTAAGCTGGATGAGGTATTTACAGGAGTGACAGGATGGCAGGATGGTAAAAGAGACGACAGCGCGCGAGGAAAAGCTGCAGACGCGCTGCTCATGAACAGCTGCTTGCTTATTCACACTGCTGGAGTGGATCAGTAAAACGCGCAGAAAGCCAAATTTTATCACCACCTCTAAAGACTGTCCACGGCAACTCTCCAAAACGAAGCTGGACCGGTGAAACGTAAGGCTCCTGTTCATTTCCTGGTTGGGACTGTTATGTTAGCTCTTTCCTAGATAAGTCAAATGTAAACGCTTGACGCCTCTGACATGAATCTCTACGGGAACTCCAGGACTGTGCCGAGCACATAAGGACACGGCAAAACCACGCAGCGAGGGAGAATTACACACCATTACTGCCAGCGAAAGTCCGAGTCCAGCTGTGTGTTTTCCAGTTTTCACATAAAAAAAATGAGTAGGAATTGAAGAGAAGGACATGCGTGGATGGAGCGAGCCAGAGCCTGAGCTGCTGTTTGCAGCCAGGATGAGGTCCTCCGCAGAGGGTGATCTGATTTTAGGAGATTGCAGGATCGTGGCAGTCATTCACAAGAAGTCATTTACCCTCAGCGGAGGTCCCCGCAGCCGACTCCCACCACAGACAACATTCACTCACCCACCGAGAGCACGACAGCAGAGGACAGAGCCGTGAGCGAGCCGATCACACGTTAGCAAACAAAATTCATCTGCAAATATTTCAGGAAGCTCTGATCACCAATTACTGAGGGACGGGGGGGTTGTTATCAGCTTTACATGGAGAAAAATTGACAGGTAAATGTCAGGGGAATCAAAATAATTTAGATTCAGCCAAGTCAGACTGAAAATGAATAATTATGTAATTTTACCATTATTCATGACTGCAAATTATGTAACCCATTTGTCTTTTAATCAGTATGCACACATTAAGAAGATGCTATTTTTGAGCCAGCCAAGAAAAGAAAGAATATTTTTGCATTATTATCTCGTGTCGATACGAGAGGATCACCATCACCACCATCTCCTCACGCGTTAGCAAAAACTCTTGCTGTAATTCTAGTCAAAATGGGGTAAGTTTTATTTTGTTCAGCCATGCTGAGATTGTTGGATAACACCAAAAAGTGGTGTAACAATGAAGGCTGTATTTTTGTCTGCAGGTTTTGACTTTGACAGTCCTTTTCCTTTTGATGGAAGGTAATCTAGGACGCCTGCCTTCTCTGGGGACCAAAGTGCAGCCTGTCCGATTTTACTCATCTCTCCATGTATTTTAGAAATGCTGTTCAATCAGACAAGATGTGAGCAACATCGCTGGGAAAATATTTATCCAGCAGTTTTGTGAACTCACATCCAGGATGTACAGTATATACTGTGAGAGTATAATGAATGATTACAAAGGGATTAACAGAAGACGACGATGAAGAGCGTTCACTATTAAAGTGCTTTCTTAGCAAATAGCCATAGGGTGTTGTATGAAACTGTCAACCGAAGTGGAACTGAACCTTTTTAAAGACAATTCCAGTAGGCAGTAAAAAAAATACAAACATGGCTATGGTAAATTAAACATGCTTGTGGTTGTTTGAGGGCTTATTTTAACAAGAAGGCCTTGAGCCAGCTGTGTGTTCTCACCCTGAACGAACTGGGCGTTTCAACCAGCAGGTGTGGTGGCCAGAGTGGTAATAAAGATCTCACGTGTTTGATCTCAAGGATGATGTGATTTACTTGTGGAAATATTGACTCAAGACTTGATAAAGACCATAAAATCAACAACTTTAACACGGAGATTAGGATGCAGAGTGGAAATAAATGAGAACCTCTGGTTGTTTTGGCGAATAAAATTAACCTTTTAACTAAAACGTAACCTGCTAAAGCGTCAATTCGACCATCCAAAGCACATGCTTATGGTGGAAACAAAGCAGAGAGGTGTTTTTTGTCACTGGTAATTGAACCCACAACTTTTTGCTGCAATGCCAGTGCTAACCACTACACCACTAAAGGAAAGAAAGCTGGGACCAGAGTGGCTTTTCAGGCGCTGTAACGGGCCAAAGACTTTCCACAGAGCACTGTGGGAGGTGGTTGTCATTCTCAACCTGCTGCAAAAGTGGTTGCACTTGCGTGAAGGTGATGTCATCAGTCAGGGCAGCCAGAGATCACTAAAAAAAGAAACCTTTTACAGCAACAGAAGAAATCAAACTCTCAGAGCTCTCTGAATCTACATCCATTTTCACAGCGCATCAGGAGCCTTTTGTTGAAGAATTCTCTCTGCAGTGGTCTATTTTACAAGCTGTAATACTTCTGAATATTTGTCCATGAAAAAAAAAATGCTTTTTTTTTGTTGCAGGCCGATTGCGCCCATAGCTCACTGTTCTGACAGACATTTAACCAAGAGGCTGTAGAATGCTGATGATATAGGATCACATACATACGAACCAAACAGCGGCAACTTAGGAAAGCCCCTTCACTTCAGGTGACCACCACGGGGCAGAGAGGAAGTTAGGGATTATAAGGCTTGGTCAAAGGCATTAAAATAGTAAACATGCTAGAAATAGACACCTCTCTGCAGCAATCTGTTAAAAAAAAACAACAAAAAAAACAACTCAAACGATGCTGATATTTTAAGAACTTTTAGCTGGGTTATGATGTTGTCTCTATTGCAAACTGGGAGAAAAGGGGTGTACTTCTGCCAATAGTATAATAAGGGGAGGGAGCCATGTGTTCTCTGGTTTACAGTGAGATTTATTAACTTTTTACTCGCAAGCAATAATCTTATAGAAAGTAACGTCTCACAAACAATATCCCACTTACAGAACAGCCTAAGGTGTTTCGGCTTACTCACTGCTTCTATAGACAGATTAGATTTTATAGGCGTTTGTACTCGTAAGAGTTAAGAACCGCATTACGACTGTGAATGCATTATTGCTGTCTGTATTGACCGGAGGATCCCGGAGGGCCTGACCTCTGCTTTATCAGCCCTGGGAAACCAGGTCTGCCACGCATATCTCATCTCCACAATGCTTCTAGTGAAAAGGCAATATCAGTTCACGGATCCAAACTCCAATCCCCGTCACCACGTAAGTAGATCTGCCAGAGCAGATCAATAGAACAGCAAAGGTGGGACTGAGATCTCTATCTGGGTGGGTCAACACCCCCCTTCAAATTACAATACTCAAAAAACGAAGCAGCAGCCTTTCTGCATGACTCCCCTGCAACCTGAAACCCCCTCAGAGCTTGTCTTGCACCCACCCCACACCCACCCAGACACACACACACACACACACACACACACACACACACACACACACACACACACACACACACACACACACACACACAGAGTCTGCAACCACATATCACGGCGCCCTTTTTTTTTGCTACCTGTTGGTGGCTGTCACCGCGGTGCAGATGACGTCGTTGGTACTGTGCCCGACCGCGTGGACTCGGGTCTTATGTGACACGCAAACAATCAATATTTTACACGTCACATAAACGACTTCCGGATTCGTTGTAAATAAGTGAATCAGCCTAGTTTTGTCTTTAACAAATGACACTAGAAATACCGGTACAATAGCCTGGCGGAACACGGGAACACGGCTGGATGGTTACGCATACATTCACTACGCTAGCGTCATTATTTGCATGCTTCCAAATCATTTTTATTGATATAATGCTGACTTTTAAGTTCGTTGTCATGTGCCGAACTACAGAGCCGACATGGAGGATGAGTATGAGTCGTTAAGTCATGTTTGAATGTGAATATAAACTACCACAATTCTAAAGTGATTCCTATTTATGAGCGGGTTTGGAGCGTGAGCTCCGCAGCTCTTTACCTCTTTGACTTTGGCCCGTCTGGCTCTGGTTTCTGGGTCCAGCGGTTCCTGTCCAGTCGCACCGAGAGGTCGGTGGTACTCAACGAAAGGTAAATTATTGACGTCCTTCCCACCTTGACCCGTACTCTCCTTGGAAACTTTCTCCTTGTCGATTATAATGTCCTTCTGTATCTCGTCGGGCCGTTTTTGGAGCGTATCCTTTGCCTCCAACAGAGCCTTTTCGTGGTCTTTCTTGATTTTAGCCAGGACCCGCTCGTCGTTTCCCGTCAAACCCGGGTCACTGCTGTCCGGACCGGTGCGGGTGTTGGTCTCAACCGCGGATGAATGAAAGAAAACTCCACTGAGAAGCTTTGACGAGTCCGGTAAGAAGAATATAGCGCCGAAACACAGGGTTATAAACGCGCTGAACATTAAGAGTAGAATAAATTTCTCCGTCAGCCTGAAGGAGGTCGGGCTGACGGACTTCCTATTCGGGGTCGCGGTGAAAGGCAGAAGAGTTGCGACTGGCATTTTCCCCGTTCAACAACTCGAACGGCACAAAAAAATAAATTTAAAAAAAAACAACGTCAGAACTGTGTGTCACCGGGGTTCAAGCTGCGTGAAATCCGATCAGATATCCATGTCTGAATGACGGGAAGCGTGTCAAATGTACGGGAACAGAAGCGAATTCTCCGCTAGAAAGTTGTGGAGGGGAAGGCGGCTGCCCATACCGAAGACTCTCCGCAGACAGACCGAGACCCGACGCACACAGGAAGCAGCCAGAGATCTGCGTGACTGACAGCCGCGGTGAGCTCATCGCGTCCTGCCCTGTGAGTGGCTGGAACCCCCGCGGGGGCGTGTCCCTACGCCTCCCTATAAATAGAGGTGGACCGCCACTTTAAAGCAGACGTGTGATAACGTTGCAGCACTGAAGCCAGTCAGACTGTGTTCTGTTCAGACTGTAAAATCTAGCAGTTATAGCTGCCTGTTACACTAAAACAAGTCAATTTCTTTTTACTGTCACAAAATTCCACTTCCTTTTCTGTCCCACTATAGTCCATTTAGTCTCATTGTCCTTCCACTGTCTTTTTCACCCCTTTCCCCTCTGAAATCAGTATTTTCACCTCTGTCCACAAGAAGAGTTTTTGCATTTTGCACTTGATGAGTCAATGTTTAAATTGTTCTCTGGGTGCTGCAATAAACCTGAGTAACTGATGTTAACACAGCGATTTAAAAATGGACAAAAAAAAAAAATCTTGCACAGACATAATATAGTAATTTAAAAAAAGACAACTGATTTGCCAAACTTGTGAAAAATAAATAATAAAAGGACAAATCCTTGTGGCAGCTGCGTGATGTCATGTTTAGGTTCATATTCTGGAGCTTGACTTTTAGGTAAATATTATACTATAGAATTAGAGAACTAAGATAATTTTCAAATATTCCTTGCTCTTAAAGTGCACACACATCTCTATATAGACACACACACACACACACACACATATATATATATATATATATATATATATATATATATATATATATATATATATATATATATATAGACATCCTTGTCTTTCATAGTTGAGGTAGCAGCTCCATACACTGCCACTTGTTTCCTTTTTTAATGTCACCTTCAGGTGTTCGGATCATTAGTCAGATGGTTTTCTGAGCAGAAAGGTTGGTCAGGAAGACTGTATTTTTGGATTTCGATGTAGAAGTAAATGACTTAAGCCTACTCTCGACTTGTGTTTTGCTGCTTCATTTACGCCTCCACAGTCATTATTTCTGGCTTAAACCCCTGCCAGGTTCATTTTTCTCACCCCACCTTTTTATCGCAGCCTAATTTATGCACTTATCCTGCAAATCTACATCATTTATAATCCACATTACATGTTACCAAATTTAAAAACATAATCAAGTGAAAATGCTCTGATTAAAAGTAAAAACCTTTTTTTAAAAAAGTAGATTGCTTGTGAGACACTCTTTTAACCACTCTTATTTTCTGTTTTCATAGTCAGATAGTCAGACTCACAACCTTTCAGAAACAATTTCAGGGAGCCTTTAGCATGCACTGTTGCATATAATAATAAACAGACACCCTGGAGTCTGTGTTCTTTAACTGTATCCGTGCAAATGCCATTCCTGTGCAAACGCCTTCATGAAAGAAGCAGAGTATAGACCACTGTTATACAAAGAAGAAATGCAACGATGATGGAGGAAACGATTTCTTCTAATGATCATCTTAATGTGGCCTAACAAATGCGATTGGTCTGTCCACATCTACCATGGTAATGCAGATCTCATTTCTTACCATAAGGAAAAAAATATTACGTCTGCAGATGGCTGAGGTGTCTGCTGCAGGTCCTCATATGGAACACGTGCACCGACTCTATGTATTTTTATTACCTCCAGTCAGGTGAACAGCAGCGATAAAATTTGTTGCAGAAAAGTCATTTGAAAAGTTGCTGATGTTAAATGTCAGTGTTCAATGTCAGCAGTTTTATAGGTGTACATATTTGAGAACAGGGACAGCTGCACGCTGTGCTCTTTAACGGCAGTTTGTCATTTAGGCAGATACTTTGCTGTTCGGCAAAATCAGAGAAAATGACGTCTACTGATGAAAGATGACTCGATAAATACAAATCAGAACATAAATATAGCTCTCCCAACAGCAGGACATCACAAAGTGAATCCATTTAGTAACATTTTATTGTTTGTACTGTCCTCTATTATCCTACAGCTCTAAGTAGCATATCCCTTTATTTGTAGGTGAACATTATAGAGTTTTAATATGGAAGTCACAGGTGGCTGGTTATCTGATGTAAAGAGAGCAATGTAGAAGAGATACATACAGGATAGCATTCAGTATGGAATACTCTAAAATCATACATTGTTGGAAAGAAGTGTGCTATCACTTGATGGCAGATTCGTTCTCCTGTTTTTTTTCTTGTGGATCTACCATAGATGTCATTGTCACGTACTGACTCTTACATTACAGAAACGTCCTTCCAGAGGAGAAGAGTTTTCTTTTTAAAGCAATCAAACGCCCTCGCTTATTATCTCGCACATTACAACGTGAACTGGATGGCGCAGCGAGACAGTTAATTTGGCTCTTTTGTGCTTCCCTCAGCCGTGGCATTCCTCCCCAGCTTTCAGACCATGTCACATGCTTTTCAGCCCACCTCCTGACTGCTGCAACTGCAGCAGGTGAAATCAGAACAATTGAAACAGTGCTACACGGGTCCCTACATGACCCACTGTAGAATAGAGAAGTACATCTCTCCACCCCTTCCTTCCTGCCTGTTTTATTTTGTGCTCAGTGTTTATTATAATTCATGCACATGCACAGGAGTGCGCTGATGGGATCCACCATCTCTGCTATCTCTGTGAGGATAAATGCGATGAGTATTTGCCGATGAAGACGCCAGCCGCGCCAGGATGAACTGTGCAATTTATTCTCAAGTAGAAATTGGAATTACACACAGCTAATGTAGATTTATCAAAAAATAAGACAGTCTTGATCAGAGGTGGGCAAACTGAGGCCCGGGGGCCACATGTAGCCCAATGAACTATTTAATCTGGCACGCAGAGCCTACACAATATTTTCTCCAAAAGCCAAATTAGGAAGGTTCTCATCTTGATTGGTTAGTAAAAGGTTCAGACCCCC
>BJFM01000665.1:6646-30155 GCA_016586285.1 Arothron firmamentum | reverse complement strand
CCGCGCTCATGTAACGTGACAGTGGTTACATGTCGAACACGCCGACGCTGATCGCCTGCTTTGCTCGATATAGCGCCATATGTCACACGAGGGAGAGGAGCACCAACGTGTCTTTGCTGAGGAGAGGCGACAGAGAAGCTGTTCTTCGTGAAGATGTCTGCCGAGCCCACCCCGGAGGAGTCAGGGCCCGGACGTTTGTCCTTGCTCTGGCCATCAGGATGAGTGATCAGCGGTAAACCAGGAGCACCCGCCAAGGTCGTGCCGTGTGCAACTACTTGGGTCTTAATCCTCGATTTATGTTTTCCTGCCCGCCAGTTGGAGACGTCCTGTCCGTCTGTCCTCCGGTGGTTTTTAGGGACAAACAAATGAGCTTTGCTGTTTCAGAATAGCAGTGAAGGCAATTGCGGGTCCAAGCGCTCCCATTTTCTTGGCGATTTATGGGAAGACGCGATAATGGAAAGAATTCATGTAGACATCTGTTCCACATCTGAGATGTCAGGACGGGGAATCGGGAAAAATGTGACGTATGAGGTCGACTTGCCACGAAGAAATACCATTTCATGTCAAATCTGCCAGAGATTCAGCCAAGAAATAATGAAAAGCACCTTTCTTGCTTTGTTTTAAAACGCCGTCCACCGCTTCAAAAGAGAAGCTGGGCTTTTTCTTCTTTTAGAGAATCGCCTGCATCAAAAAGGTCCAGCCGAGTTGGGACAAAAGCAAATGTTAAAAGAATGATGTGCAGCAGAGAAGCAGCAGGTGTGGGGGCAGAGCAGGAAGTTAGGGCAGGACTGGATGAGTGTGTGGCTCATTAACACCTAAAATGAGGCAAAGCTGGAGAGCTAGTTGGAAAAAAAAGAGTATTTTACAAAACAAGAAATGCATGTCTGATGCTCTAATCAAGGAAATCCTGAGCTTTTAGCTTTGATTTGTCTGCGCATGTTTAACAAATGAAGGCGAAAGCTGCTTAATTGTTACCCTGTGGCTGAAATCTGATTACTTCGACCTTTACTTCATTAACAATCACGTACTGTATTAATGGCGATGCCCTTTTAGTCTCTGTGTTTCCTCCAGCGTGGGCGACCTCTGGGGGACGGCGAGCCAGAGGACCCTTTGTTGACCGTCTCTCTCCTTGAAACAGATGTAATTTTTTGGTTGTCTGGATAACCAGCCAGCGCTCTCTCTCTCTCTCTCTCTTTCTCTGCTCCTGTCAATCAGTCTTCCTCTATCCCTGTTGCTCCCCCTTTTTGAGCACATGAGTTCTCCAGCTGTGCCTTTCCCACGTGCATGAGCACATGACTATACTGTTCCTCTCGGAGTGTATTTTTCTCCTCTGCTTTGGTTTTTGTACGAATCGGCTCCCGCTGGTTGACTCTTAACGTGGCAGACAAACACACACTCTTCGATGCTCTTAAGCTGTCTGAAGGGTTGAATTTTCATCATTAATGTTCAATTGAGCTCCTTCAAGCTTTTCTGCGTTTGCGAGCCCAGAAATGAACATTTGACAGAAATTCATTTTTCTCTTCAGTAATCTGCTGCACGGTGTCTACTTTCCTCTAATCAAACTACTTTTTCTCCTCGCTTCTAGTGGTTTCAACCTAAAAGTGCGACGTCGCCATCGGAATATGTCGTCACTGCTGATTGGTCGGATGCATTCACAGCTGGAATCAAACAGGAAGTAGGTGTTGCAGAACACACCAGTGTGATGATTTCTGACCTGGTGAATCCAAGCAGCTTTGTTGCTTGACATTGCTTCTATTTACCACATTTATCCATTAATTTATTTAGAAAACAAGCACTTTTGTGGCTGGACATGAATTCTTCGATATCCTGGAATCACCAAAGTGACACCAGGCCTGAATTAGGCTTCTCTGGTCGTCTTTTTTCACCAGGACCGATCACATGACAGCAGAAATGTGGTGGAGTGCTGGGAAGTGTAGTTTTAGATGAGGCATTTACTGTGGAGTCCATAAAACCAGAGGCACTAAAAGGTAAACGCTCTAGAAAGCCATCGCCATGGTAACAAGCCCAGCCGTGTTCCACCCCCTCTCCTCATTGTTTCATCACCTGTCTCCCGTCATCGCACATCATCCCGTCACCCTTTGTCCTTACCTGCTCTACACCTGGGACCTTCTGTGGCCCATCATTCATCATCCTCTCACATCACTTCATAATTTCTCATTGTCACACACACACACACACACACACACATAAACACACACCTCTTTATGGATTTCCCAGTCGGAGGCTGACGGCTGCCTGTTCGGAGCCTTTCAAGCGGCTGAAGAGGTGGATATGTGAATGAAGTGGTTCAGATGTGGACATGTTGGGATAACTCCGTGATACTGCTGCTTGAATAAACCCAGATGAAAATACAAGTCTTCAGGGGGATTCTTCAGTTAGCAGCATCGCTCAGAGCGTCCCCGCTCTCCCCGCTGCTGTAATAGATCTTGTATGCGGGGATCTGCTGGGTGAAACATGCAGCGTTGGTAAACTTGCTAGAAACTCATCGTTTTACTTCCATTCCACTTTGCTGATTCGCTGTGGCGTTGTTAAAAGCAGAGGATTGTGGGGCCTAAGAGGAGCGCCGTCTTCCGAGCACCATCCTAATTTTATTACGGCTTAATTCGTCTTTAATTTACTTCCAATCAATTCGTTGCAGTCATTAGTCAAGTAACTGAATGTGGGGATCAAACTCCTCCATTTCAATTCTATGTCCATGGATCCCTCGTTTGAATTCTAGACCTTTGGCAATCATGTGACTG
This sequence comes from Arothron firmamentum, assembly GCA_016586285.1. Taxonomy (NCBI): domain Eukaryota; kingdom Metazoa; phylum Chordata; class Actinopteri; order Tetraodontiformes; family Tetraodontidae; genus Arothron; species Arothron firmamentum. The sequence continues at coordinate 27,393 of BJFM01000665.1, read as the reverse complement.
TCGTAACATAAACGACAGAAGAGGCTGTCGATTTAGCATCGCTCTCCAGTATTTACTTTACAGGAAGAAAGCAACGAAGGATGAAAACAAGGGAGGAGGTGGAGGCAGTTTGATGCTGGTTGCAGGTAAGACTGTTCGGATCAAAGAGCAGTATGGTGGTGGGGATAATAAGGCAGCGATGGCCAAAATGACCTGACGTGTCTGACACGTCCTGATCCCGTCTGAAGTTCAAAACGGTGCAATCGCACTGCTTCAGAAAACATGGTGCAATTATCAGCCGCACAGGAGGAGAAGTAGAAGGAAAAGAAAGGGAAGAAGAAGAAGAAGAAGAAGAAGAAGAAGAAGAAGAAGAAGAAGAAGAAGAAGAAGAAGAAGAGCACACACACACACACACACACAAACACACACACAGAGCTGTCCTTACAATCTTTGTCCTTGTCAGACTGACCTGTTCGATTCAAGAAAACAAGCAAGAGAGCAAGAGTTTGTAGGACTGATGGTGGACGGATGGATGGATGGATGGATGGATGGATGGATGGGTAGATGGAAACCTGGACTGAGGTTTGGTTTAGTGCTCTTCTTTGTTCCTTCTATTGTCTTTTTTGTGGGATCACTTCAGCATGGGGCCCAGAGATCAGAGGAGGAAGCAGCACATCATTTCCTGTGTTCACACGCTGGGTGACATCATCACTGATGAAAACCATGTGGCGATTGATGGCCGGATGAAGACTTGTAAAGTTTATATCTCTTCCTCCTGCCCTAGCAGGGACATCTAGTGGTCGGCTGCAGCAGTTACGGATCTCAAACCAACAACTCACCATGTTGATTCCATTTGCAACACAAAAATCAAAAAAAGATTATTAGTTGAAACATGAGTTTATATTGATATGACAGGTTTGTGCTGTGCTTTTATCCAGTCTAGTCCACTGTAATTATAACAAAAATATGAACAATTGCACAACTTATTCAATTAGAAGACACATGAGGTTTGACCCTTAGGACACTGGATTATTTCCTTGTTTTCAATGTCAGAGAGGGCTCTACTGTGGGACACAAGAAGTCCTTTTTAATCCAAATCCAATGTCTTCATTCACTCATTCTAAAAAAAAAAAAGAGACAAATCTAAAAATTAAATTCAAACCACTCAAATGATATAAATTATTAACAAAAAAGCCCCCAACAAAACCCTTCTGAGTCCTAAAATTAGAATGCATTGAGGAACAACGTGATTCAGCCCAGTATTGAATGGCTTGGTGGAAAAATTTGAACACAGAGTTCCATTTTAATTAATATAGTGTCAATAATGAGTCATTGTCCCTAAATATTTTGGATTATATGATGTCCTTTATTTGTCCCAGGGTGGAGAAGTTTGCATTGTTACAGCAGTAGAGAGTGTTTTGTAAGTAAAAAATGTCTCTTTTTAAAACAAAGGAAATAATAATGACAAAAGAAAAGTAAATAATCTATACAGAAGCATATTCATAAGTGTTACAAGGCCCTCTGCCTCACGGCTGAGAGCTTGGCCGTCATCCCTCTCTCTCCCAGCACCTCCGCCGGGCGGAGGGGACAGAGCCGGCCCTCCTCATCAGCTGATCCAGCCTGGAGGAAGAGTGGAAATGTGCAGAATCCAAGCAAAGTTTCCAGGGTCGGTGATGGTTTGGAGAGCCGTGCCATCCGCTGGTGTTGGTGTGTTCCATCAGGTCAGAGCTTCCTCCCGACAGCGTGGGGGCTGTTAAATACCCTCTCCAGGGGCGTCTTCTGAATCAGTGTTTTCTTCTGTTCTCTTCTGTTCGCTGTGATGTTTTCAGAGGGGCAACAGAGTCAAGAGCCGTGTTTAGTATGGCTGCAGCGTTATCTGGCAGAGAATCAATTTCTGCAGATCCTTTGAATACGTCTTTCTGCTGGACTGAGTCTAATGATCCGGTGCAGAGAGGGCGGCTGCTTTCCGCATCACAGACTAATCCAGCAGCATGAGAATCGAGCACTTGATGTCTCTGTTCACTGCCTAAGACTAAAAGCTCCATTATTTACTGTCTAAATACACCTTCCCTTCCATTTCTAAATCAGCAGATATTATAGTGTATTTAGAAATCAGTAGATAATAACCAAGATGATTTAAAGCTAAACAATACTGATTTAAAACAGCGTTGCTGGGGTTTCGGTTCTGACTGCTGGTGTGCTCCAGGTACTTAAAAATCTACCTGGAGTTGACAGGAGACTAAATAGTCTTCTGTGTGTGTGTGTGCGTGTGTGTGTGTGTGTGTGTGTGTGTGTGTGTGTGTGTGTGTGTGTGTGTGTGTGTGTGTGTGTGTGTGTGTGTGTGTGTGTGTGTGTGTGTGTCCTGTGATGGACCGGTGGCTGAATTCACATTATAATGATTCCCACATCAGTCATCTGGTGGTAGCTTTGTTGGTACGACTCATTAATTTGTCTTTCGGCTGAAATCAACACGTTCCCAATAATTTGGTTTTTATTTAACCCCCAGGGTTAGTTTCAGCTTCCAGCCTCCTGTTTATTGTTTTATTGCTCAGCTGCTCATGCGTGCCCCAGAAGGTCTCCTTTCATTCACAGAAACAGATTTCAACAATAAAAAGGCTGTAAACAGGTCTAAAACAGGCTGTCAGTGATCCTGAAGCAGGTTCCAGGCGCTGGTTCCAGGTCTCACACTTCCTCATTAAAACGATGCTCTCTTCTCATCAAACACATGTTTTTAAGTTTATATTTCCAGGTTTCAGGTAACAGATGATTGAAAACGACATGTTGTGGACAGAGTTGAATGACGCTGGTTTGTATGTGTAATGCAGCCAGAAGGGTCGAGAGGCTAAAACTGGCACTCGTCCCAGCATGCAGGGAAAATACTGCATGATGGCTCCCAGTCTGGTCCTCGGGACCTGGTCCATCTGGATCATTTCCATGGAAACGACTGAGAAAGAACAAACACGGAGGAAAAGCTTAAGCCGTTGTCCTGGCTAATTAAGAGATGAAAACTAAAGCTGGAGTTGTATTTTTAAAGCCCGGTTAGCCTTTTCCTTTAATTGAACTGGTTTTCAAACCATTGCAACCAGTGAGATCCAGCGCTGCGCTGGACGAAACGATGCATCTTGGCTGTGGAAAAGAAAACGCTTTCTTCAATCACTCTCACAAAAAAACAAAAAAAACCCAAATGCAAATCAATCTGCGGCAAAAAAACAAGCAAACGCTCCTTCGGAGATGGTGCCCTGTTATTGTAGATCCTTCTCAATAAAACATTAGACACCAAATGCGTGTTTTCATTAGGATGTAATGGGCTGAGCCTGTGAGAAAGAAAACAGTTTGGAATGATGTCTCCATAAATTTCATTTGCGACAGCAAATACTCCATATATCTGAGGAGGCATCATCTCAGCCGGTTAATATTTCTTTCAATATTAAGGGATATTGAATTATGAACGGTCCGTCACTGCAGGGTGGTTCATGCCAGGTCTCATGAATGGAGCAGGGATATTGATTTGAATGGAAATGTCATGACTTTTGTTGTAATATTGCAACAAAGATGTGATCACAGTTGACTCTCGAACAGATCCAGGGATGAAGGCGTTTTCTTTAAATGTCTTGAGGCGATAGGGTTGGAGAACTTTCACATTCTTTAAAAATGAAGTTACACCCACTGTCACTTCAGCTAATGGATGAATGTTTGGCCCAGCAGATGAGCAAGCATGTTACCAAGAATCGGTCATTTTTTCCCCAACAAAGGCCACAAAGACTCAGGAAAACAAGGTAAATTTAACAACGCGTGTCTGGGTGACTGAGCCAGATGTTACCTGTTAGCAGCCATAAGGCCGGCTGTAGATCAGTGACGGCTGAAACAGCAGGTCAGCATCAGTCCTGATGAAAGTCTGGCCTGCCAGGGTGGCGGCAGAATATTCTGCCAAGATGAACATCTGCTGCACTGCTTGCTGAACTCTTCATGATCGCAGCAACGCAGGAAACACCACAAAAGCAGCTTTAAAAGCAGCCGTGATGCCGCAGCGGTGAACCGAGCACCGTTTGAGCCCCGCGATGGCTACTTCAGTCAGAGCAGTGCAACTGTGGAGCTGATAGCCGCGTTACCATCTGTGTTCATCCCGCAATCCTGACACGTTTGAATCCTCTTTGAAATTCATGACAATCAAAAGGGCAGCCGACCTACGGGGATCAGTCCTTCATGGTGTCCACACACTGGAGGTGCTCTGGCGGAGCAGACTGACTGACCGGTGCTGATGAGGTGGGAGGAAAATGTAATTTAGAAATATAAATGAAAAGCTAAATATTTAAAATACTTTCCGTAAGGGATGCGGCACATATTCCAGCCCCAAGATGACAGACGTGGATTAACCCAAGCGCAATTAGTAAACTTCTGAACCTTTGTCATTTCCCCGCGGATGAGCTGCAGAGATGAGATTGATGTATTTGTGGCCCCATATAACAGGTAACATCACGCTCTCTTCATCATACCATTCATTCTCCCACAAACCTTTGTTTGGTAGCAACAAAAGGAACCACACTACGAATAGGACAAGTCGAGTTAGCTGGTCAGGTTTAGAATATGGGAATAAAGGAAACAGCCAAACGCTCTGGACGGCGCAGCGAGGAATAGGGTCAGGCTGTCAGGCTGAAGCAGGCGGGCGAAGGCTCAGGTGGGTCTTGGTAGCTGCTCAGATTGGGAACCAGCTGCAGGCGTGTCTCGCTGGGCAGGGAGGAACAGGGAGAGTGCAGGAAGAAAACTGACTTTAGGCTGTTCTCTGGCCGCCTGCCTGTCAGTCGGCCGGCCATCATTACCTCCATACGTCTGGTTTCTGCCTCCTACAAGCCAGACTCCTCCCCCACGAGGAGGATCTGAGCAGTTCTATGTGAAAGACTCGACACAGAACCTGAAAATGAGACGTCAATCCTCGCCAGTGGGCGTAAGAAACAGGCAGAGAAAAACCAGTCAGCAGGCATTAGCCCACTCTAAAGTCACATTAACCTTGCTCGCTCTTGTCCAGACGACGGCTGCGGCCTCTCGCTGTGGAACCAGCAGACGGAGCTGTCTGTGCTGAGCTCTGGCTACAAACACGGTTTCACGCAGCCAACGCTGGTGCCAACAAATCAATAAATGACTCACCAAACCAAATGATGGTCCTGCTCTCTGTGGAGTTGACATGTGCTCCCCAGGCCTGAGTGGGCTCTCTCCAGCTACTCCTGCTGTCGGGTAGCTAGCACGAGGGCAAAGGCTAGGTTACGTCGTGTATTCCCGATATTTCAGTTCTTTACTGACTGAAGCTTAAAGTATATGAATTGTGTGTGGTCTTCACGGTGGCAGTAAAACATCTGGCCAGCTGTTTTGTTGGAAACCAGTCTGTGGCGGTGACCTGTTTTAAATGGCACGCTTCCAAGGATGCACGGTCTCAGTTGTCGGAGTCTAATCTGACTAAATTAAAGGCATTAAAATTGATCATGTGTCAGGGTTTACAAGGTTGAGCTTAATGCTTTTCGTGACAGCGGACAGAACATAGATCTATTAAGGTGCCATGCCCCATTGCTGTTTAAGCGGTTTAGTAATAAAACGTAAGTGTTATTAGTGTTGACACGTGACCCTGAGTGAGGACGTTGTGGGTTGCAGACTATAACATTATTACGCAATAATAAATAATAGAATAAAACACAGGAATTAACATCCCACTGTGGGCCTTTATTCATTCCCACAGAATGCAGCACTGCTCCAGCTCCTGTCGTTCTTAAAGCGACTCTACTTTAACTGCCTGTGTAACTCGAGCATGGTCAGAATAGGTGAAGTTGGCCCCTTACGAATAGATAGTCATGATAACGTCAGCTATTTTTACTGGATTACACACACACACACACACACACACACACACACACACACACACACACACACACACAAGGGATGATAAATGTCTGATTCTGATAAATAAATACTGTATGTACGTGTGTCCCTCTACCCATCTGTCCATCAGCAGTAAGGGTGAAATATAAACACTACAAAGGTATCGTATGCAGGAAGAATCCTCGCTTACTTTGTTACTCCCAAAATCTATCTGCACTGCACCTATATAATTGGTCGATTGTATTTGAATTTTCTCTGTGAGTAGACAGGTATGCTAAAGCCGGAGCAAGGGAGAACAAAAGGACAAAGACGACAGAGAGAAACGCGTGAAATCCAATGAAGAGACAAAGACGTTGACAGAGACAGAGAGGAGCTTACAGACACTTGGAATCAAAGAATTAAAGCACACAAAGGACATGCAAAGAAAACAGAAGCGGAGACCGGAGATGACAGAAGTGGGGCGAGCGAGCATCCATCCCGTGGAAAAGTTGCTTTGTTGGTGGTGGTTCGGCGCTCAGGGCTGAGCCGGCGTGCCCGGCAGTGATGAATTGGTGCTGTCAGGATAAGGCAAACAGAGATCTGTACGGCGGATGACAGCGCCGCTCCGGGCGCCGTGCTGAACAATGACATTTCCCTGCTCGCCGGGTAGCCGTTGCTCCAGAGATCTGGCGGGATGCATATGCTGGAGGAGCACAGCTGCCTGTTTGTTGATGTAAATGGAGTCAGCTTAGCTCTCTGCCAACGCGCTGATTTTAGAACATTTCAGGGCTGCAAGGTGGAGGAAAAGAGCAGCCAGGTTCGATGCCTGGTATCGAGATTGGGCGAGTTGGACTTGATGGGATCAAGTTGTCAAGTTTGGCTTTGTTTGTGCTCGGAGGTGTTGCACAGGTGACCAGAGGTGCCTGGTCATCTCCAGACACGATGCTTAAAATCAAAGTTCAATTGTGGTTTCATCAGACACCAGAAGGATCAAAAGAGCCACATACAAAAATCCTAAAACGCCACACGGTTGTCTAATGTAGAAGAACTTTGTTCTCCAAAACATTCCCTCTTGCTCATTATTGGCTGTAAATGTCTTTTCTCTTCAAAATTCTCTTTAGAATGCCACTAGTGTGTTCTTGGGTTCCGCCTTCATCTTTTCCTGCTGCAGCAAAGCAGATAATAAGTGTGGTAAATATAAAAAGCCTCATAAATTGTTCAGTAACCTCTCATTACAGATAATTACGACCCACTTAACAACACAGTTTAAGATAGAAGAAAGAGTCCACTGCTGACCGTGTGCTGCTTCCGGCCTTGTCAATGACAATCGCGTGAAATGAGCTCGACGGTTTTCTCTTATTGGTACATTTCAGCAAACAGGAAGTGCAGCATGTCACAGGAAAAATTGCAATATTCATATTAAACGTAATTTACAGACGCATTTGTTGTGTACAGACTGAACAGCGTCTGCAAAGTGAGATAAATTGAAAATGTCGCTTCCAGGATGAGGCGGGTTCATGAATCGTTTGAATTAGCCCGTGCAAGGCTAACAGCCAAGAGCTAACTTTCCTAATCTGACAACGAGGCCTGCTTCCATGTTAAAGTTATTTCCTTCGTCCGGTCAGACTTTGGTGCCAGCTGCCATCACAGCTCTGCTCAGCACTCGCTCTCATCCTTCTCCAGTGCAGGTGATGGGAAATGTCTGCTGGCTACGCTGATTTTAATCTACATGTGGTCTTTGTTGCAGATATCAGAGCGGAGGCGACCCAGACGAGTTTGCTCACTCATCCTGCCTGTATTTGGCCGCCGTGCAGGCTGCAGGACAGATTGATGATGTGAACAAACAGCTTTGTGTTGGCTGTTATAAACCTCTGTGGCAGCGTTCATATGTTACACAGTTTATGGATGCTGGTGACATCCTGCATGTCAGATTAATACTCTAGGATTGCGTTCCACATGAGCTGCTTCACATTGAATCATAAGAAAATAAAAAAAAAGGTATGCTTTGCGGGATCCGCAACATCATGCACCGCATCGTGTTATTTTTTTATTCTATCACAAATGTTTCTGGTGCAGTAAACATTAACAGCATGCCATATATCAGTTACCATAAAAATGCAAATTGATCATCTTACTAAATATAACCCACAATTTCCTCCTTGAATCTATGCAGATGGTTACTGCTGCACAAGATGACATGAGAATGATGTAACACCTCCACAATATTCCTATTTTCTTTTTACAGTTTGGTCAGAACACAGATGACTGGTCATCGCACATGTGAAGCTAAAGAACAGGAAGACGGCCTGGCTTGCATAGCCACGCTAATCAATGATTTTTGCTAAATGTTACTGCCACAAAACGGTTGGGGCAGTTACAAATGGCAAATGGTAACAACCGTTTTGTAATTATTTTTTTATTTAGCAATGAGAAAACATATGGATGCAATTACCAGAATCGACCACCAGGGGAGTTGTCTTTTTCAAGGCTGCGCTTGTGTTGAAAACTGTGGCGCGAAGCCAGCCGCTCCGAAAGCAACTAATGTAATCTCACGATGACATAAGCACTGTGCAACCTAATTAGGGCATATGATACAGAGTCATGTAGGCAGAAAACCCTCAGCCCCCATGGCTGGCAGGCAGTAAACTGTCACTTCCAATGCTGCAAGGTTCGAGAAAGAGAGAATGAAAGAGAACACATACATGGCATAAATGTAGTTGCATATACGTGTAGATTAGTGAACAGACTCCAAACAATGTCCTTAATTTGTTTATGCGTCAAAGAACTGTGCACAAGTCAATCCAAAGTGAAAGGATGAAAACCCTGCATGCATCCACATACAGATCCAACAAAATCCTCGTCATTCCAACCACATCACTGCAGCGCATTAGACTCACTTCCGTTAGTTTGTATTTCATAAATTAACTGACCACACGCTTCTCCTACCACACATCAATCAGCTCAGTTAGTCATGACTGCTACCAGCCGGGGCGGCGAGCTGGAGTAAGCGTCCGTGACACCTCCTGTCAGGAGTTTCCTCCCAGAGCAGAAGCAATAACCACACAAATCACTAAAATAAATGATCCTGTCACCTTCAATATGTGAACAAGATTCAAGCTATGTGAATAAAAACTTCTGAAAAGAAGCGATTAATTATCCATTTACCATCAGGTAACGGTAAGTCAGTGTCACTGTCAAGTGTATTAATGTAAATGTCACATCGGTGAACAGGCTGATGAAATCAACATAAAACACCACTGAGATATAACCCTGCACTTGATTTTATTTTCACAATAATACAGGAGCTGATAACATTTGCAAAGTTGCAAAGTTGGGACACCGCCCATGAGTGGACCACTGCGAGGGCCAGTGGCGCCCCCTACCGCCCATAAGTCAAGGCAATTCTTGCTGTTTCCTAGTAATGATGTCATCCAAAATTATTTAGAGTTTTCATAGCTTCAGTAAGCCCTGAAATCACCTTATCTTTCCACCTCAGCATCTCGTACTCACACACACACACACACACACACACACACACACACACACACACACACACACACACACACACACACACAAACACACACAAACACACACACACACTCTCCACTGTGAGCAGGAGGCTGTTTCTTGGGTGTCATGTGCGTCATGTGATGCAACACATATTGATGATCTGGGGGATTCGGAGACGAGATGAGAGGGACAAGACAAACAGAGCAGGGCAGGCAGGCACACGCACAGATGAAAATAGTCTCCCCCTGTGGTGCAGGTGGCAACCAGTGTGGGGATCCTGCAGAAATGTCAAGCTAAGCATACATCAGTGGAGGTAAGGGGCCCCTGTCAGGGAGCGCTAATGCGCTTGATGTTTCAGCAATGAGGACACGCTGCGCACAGTGGAAAAGACGCAGGGACCCAAACAAGTACCAGGAAAGAATGGACAATCAGCCAGAGAATTAGAGCGACAGCAAAGGGGCAGAAATATAAATAGACACAGCAACTGGAAGGAAGCAGCTAGCACAGAGTCCGTGAGGGCAGAAGAGTCTGGAGGTGCCCTAACCTTTAATGGAGTCATCAGCTGTTACCTGTTAACTCAGCTGTGCAACAGAAGCAACAGAAAAACAGCCTCTTAGACCTGTCATTCTCTAACAAACTACAAGGCATCACTCTTACTGGCTCAACTATTGAATCATTTCCTTTGGTCCTCATGGATTCAGCAAGTGGAATACAGGACAAAAAGCACTCATTGAGACCACCCCTTGGGGGTCCTTGGGGGCCCTCTGGGATGCAGTGATGCTGCTTGATGAGGATTTAATACGGAAAGACGGGGCTGAAATGTATTAAAGTTCTTTACCTAGTTCCTTTGACATTTACCTAATAAAAGTTTCTTGCGCTCTCCTGAGGTAACAGCATCACTTCTAATAGAAATAAAGAACACTCTGCAGCCAATGACAGGTGTAGGCGTTATCTTTTACTTTCATGTATTCCCACCTACAGAAAAAGTTGAAAAAAAACCCCCGTCGCCCCCGTACTGTGCGTAGGAAAACAAAACTGTTGACAAAATGAGCGTAGTGAAGTAAAAACTGCCACTTTCTGTTCATTAAATGTGCTCAGTCAGCAGCGGCGGCGGCCTCTGTCTGAGTGCCAGCTCATCCTGTTATCTCCACATCAAATTCTCTATTGTTTTCACATCAACTCCACTTGACTCATCTCAGATCTGCCGGCTTCCACTTGTTCATTCACTCTGAAAACTTCATTAAGCGCGACCGCCACCTCTCGCTGCATTTGTGACTGACCTCCTGTCCCTTTGACCTAGCTTTGCGGCGCCTGCTAAAGATCAAAGAGCTACCGTTACAGAACTGATGTCTCTAACTTGACCTCGGGTGTGACCTTAGGCTGTCGGTCTCCGTCCTTATAAGTTTGTCGCATGTCTGCTTATGGAACAATTAATTCCTGTATCCGCTGCAAATAAAAGTCAAGCCTGAAAGAAAACCCACGAGTTTTCTCAAAGCCTTCGATGCCAGCTGTTCTCTAAATGTACACTTGGCATTCAGACAAAGCCTATAATTATTTAGCGCCTTCAGAGTTTATTTAAAGGGGCTTTCACTCTCAGTTGTTGCGTTCTTAATATCATCATCTCTGATATGGACATCTTTTTAAATAACTTGTATCAAACCTGAAAACTTTCCCTGATGAATGATCCCGTTCCTACATTTTTGGGGTTTTGTTGTTTCTCTTCTGCAGCCCTATTAAATAAACATGGCTGCAGTCTCCCCACTCTCCGACCGCGGCTCGGAGCGAAACTGTGTCACCAGAGCTTTCAAACTGCAGCCGCGGAGCCTCTGACGAGATGGAGCTGACGGAGCAGCCCTGCGCTGACGGCGCCAGTGTTTGCTTGGAGACGGATTCCTGCGCTGCAGCCAGGCTGTTCAACCCAGAAGTGTCCTGTGATGGGCTGGTCCCCCGGTATGAGGTCCATTCCTGCCTCCGCTGGCTTTAGATGGACTCCAACACCCCAGAACTCCATCCATTATGATCATATTTTTCCAACGCTGCATAATAAATTCTGCGGTTTCGGCTCTGGCTCGGCTGAAGCTGATCGGGCTGATAAATAAGCGAGAAAGTGATGAAAATGTTTTCCCTGGGATTAACGCCGAGGTTGTGATGAGCAGAAAGAGGACAGAGTGTGACAGGGACACGGAAGATGCGCAAGTCAGGCTGGATGATTGGAACGTTTATAGTTGGACCTGTCACTGTCACCGTGGGATCTAAACTCACTTCAACTCGCCCATGTCCCTGTTAGAAGCCCAACGGGTCTGGAAAGAAGCACCAGGACGCTTCAGTTTCTGGGATTCAGGCGGGCTGCGGCCCTTTCCTCTGCTCTAGTTTATGATTACATGTTTTTTTTAATTTATTTGCGATACACTTTTCGCTCCCTGTTTGCTGCCTGTAATTCCACACCAGCTTGCGCAGAGTCCAGGTTTATTCAGGATCATCCCTTCAGCCATCTGCTCAGCCATCCAACAGAAAACTACAAGGGCGTTGTCATCCCCCCGACCGCTCTTTAAACTCTGGACAAACACCAGAAGCTGACGTTAGCAGAGGGGAGACATTCACGCTATTAGTGGCAGCAGTTTCCGTACAGAAATGACAAACAGGCCATCAGTTTCTGGTTCGGGTGTCTCTATATCTCCTTTTAGTATGTTTTTTTTTTTTTTTTTTTTTTTTTTTTGTTTGTCATTATAACATAGCCTGCAGCTAGATGCGATATTGTCACCGCTACGCTGAAACTGCTGCGACACACACCAATTCACGCTGTAGGTGATAAAAGGGTGCCTTCTTTAACAAATGTGCTTTTTTTGGGAGGGGACGAGATCTTCAACACATCTGGACATCACAATCAACCTTGCAAAAAAAACCAACAATTCAATCATCCGTCCATCCATCCATCTTCTACCATTTCATCCCTTAACGAGGTCACGAGGGGGATGCAGCATTACCTAGCTGCCTTCAGGCGAAAGCCTGGCTACAACCTGAACGTGTCACCAGCTCATCTCAGAGCTAACACATAGAAATGAACAACCATATACTCCCTCACCTAACCTCAGAACGCATGTCTGTGGACCGCCGGAGAAAGCTGGAGAACCCAGAGAGAAGCACAGGGAGAACACGCATGCTCGACACAGAAAAACCATTGGGGACGTGAACTTGAGACCTTCTTGCTGTGAGGTGACAGAGCCTATTGCTCACTGTGCCACCCACGTTCGTGTTGCCTTATGTCTTCCTATTGTTGTTTGTCTTGCAGTTCTTTTTTATTTTGATGTTAACACAACCATGGTGATAATAACCTGAAGAAAAAAAAAGCAGAGAGAGCGCAGACCTCTGTCAAGCAGCTCAGTTTCCGGCATGTTGAGACACCTACAGTACAGTACAGTGCGTGTGTGTGTGTGTGTGCGTGTGTGTGTGTGTGTGTGTGTGTGTGCGTGTGTGTGTATGCTGTATATGCAATAGTAATACAAGCCTGCATTACATAATAGGTTGCTTTATGTTTAAAGCCCATTGGCCTTTGATCCTGCCCTAAGAGCTCCTTAAATTAAAGGTCAAAGTACCTCTGGAATTTTAAACATGACCGAAATTGAAATCACCATTTCCTGAAAATGTCAACAAACTCATAACTTTTGGAATTCTTTTGCTCACAGACAGACGGATGGATGCCGGCTGTCACGTAACCTGGCTGGCGGAGGCTACAGCGAATGCTTTTGCCCCGTTCATCAACAGTTGCTGCATGAGAATCAGCCTCATCTTCTGCCGCCCTCGCTCACTGGTCAAAGCCAAGGGCCTCATAAATGCAGGAGAATTCAAATGAGGCTGGCAGCGGCGCTCGCGGGTGAAACAGGGGTCAGAAAACAACGCCTGTGCGGAGAAGAGAGCGGCGCAAACAAAATGAAATAGACTCGTTGAAAAGGAACAAAGGAGCCATCTTAAGGTGAAGAGCGACACTCAGACTGCATCAGGATGGGTTTGTTGATGGAGAAGGAAACACAAGTGAGTCTGGGTCTTAAGCTCTGATCCTTTCACATGGATATTGTCATCATACAAGCAATGTCCAGCCCCTCCTCCTCCCATTTCTCTATTCACCTGCACCACGTGGTCATTAAAGGACGTGTGAAAACAGAACAGAACAGCTTCTGACACCTTTTGTAGGGACCACACTGACAACATCAGCTGAGGTGAAAGAACTCTAGCTGTTTTGTTTATAACTTGTCCTACTTCCCTGTCTCTGCCTTAATCTCCATTCCTCTTCCTCCTTCCTCTTCTTTCGTCCTCTTGCGGAGAACATTCTACAGCCATGTTGCGCTCGCATCAATCAGACGCAGCCCATGTCAGCGGGAGCCTCCTGCTCTCTTCTCTGAGTGGTAGAACAGCTTTCAGAAGTGTAGCGGCTACAGAGGTCAATCATGGCTGGCCATCAATTTCACACACACACACACACACACATAAATGGAGTGTCGGTGCCGGCCGTAAAACACCGTCACGTCTGCGACGCGCATCCGTCATCTTGAGGATTCCTTCCCCTCCACCAGCATGCCTCACCAGTCTTGTGCCACATTTTCGATGTGACAAACATAAAGAAAACCTAAGTACAAGATCACCTCTGTGTGAAAAATGATCTTTTTTTAAAAAAAAAACCCACACACTTATAAATAAAAGGTCATTATTCAAAACCAGTCCTCCCATTGAAAACATCCAAGGAAATCAAGTACTTTAAAACAGAATACATTCATTTATTTACATGTGCGCTGAACTTCCTGTGTTATTTTGGACAGTTTTAATCTTGGAAGATTCTATTATTGAAAACATCCGTCCACTTTCTAAAGTAGATCAGTTGTGGTCAAAAGTCCATCAGGATACCATTAACTCACACTGGGAAGCTGTTTCGAACATCCGGTCAACCCAGTGTGCATCGCAGCTCTCGACGGCTGGGTCCAAACACCCCATTGTGTTGCCGTTATAAATTAGATAAATTGGTCTTAAATCAGCCGTTACTGATGAAATTAAATATCTGCGTTTGACACTCGCCCGACTTTCTTCCATCACAACTTCTCCAGCTTTGTTCAATACACATTGACGATTTCCACTGACCTTTACACAAAGCCCGAGTTTACTTCTTGTATTATAAAAATCAAATAGCTCATCGGAGTTGTGTTATCTACACACTTTGCTTTCACACCCTGAAGAAAGCTTTAGTTTTAGGATTGACATTTAAAGCAGTGATTTCTCCAACACCTCAGGAGCTCTGAACCACTAACCCATACATCTGCAGCCATTAAGTTTACAGTTACTGCACTCAGGTCAACAGCTGATGAAGTTGCTGGGAATTAGCAGTTTGGACCAACTAATCCAGCCGACCTGAATTTGCAGTTTAGTGCATTACATCTAATGGGTTAACTTAAGATCTAAAGGTCACCTATGGTGCAGAAGAACAAAACCAGTAGTCATGAGTTAATCAGTTTTTATTCTCTTTGTTACAGCCGTCAAAACACACTCAGGAGTTCAAACTCAGAAGCTGAGGTTGAGGGAGGCCTTAGACCTTCTGGTCTCCTCTGGGGTCTGATGCACCCAGAAAAGCAAATGGATCGCCACCATCAGCCAACTCTTCCAAGTACTCCGGCGAGTACTTGGAGCGAGAATTCTTCCGGCGGAAGTGCATGTAGCCGTTGCTCGACTGGATGATGTAAATCGGAGGTGGCACCGGGGGGCGTGGCAAGGAAGGCTGCTCATCTTGGCTGAAGGGGGGCGGAACTCTGGGATAGCTTCCTGGGAAAAGGTTCGGAGCAGCATGCCCCATGTTGGGGCTTCCGCTGGGAGCAGACTGGGGGTTAGCGCCCACCATGACCATCTTGAATAGGTCACCATACACACCCGGCGGAAGCATGGACGGGGGATCAGAGAACGGCTTCTTGTTGCCGCTCCCGCCGGGAGCGGACTGGCTTTGAGCTCGGGCCATCCTGGGAGCAGACGGAGAGGACCTGGAAGACGCCGGAATCCTCGACCCAGATGCAACGGGACTGTTGACATACGTGCCGCTTCGTGGGGAGATTTCTGGAGCTTTCGGCGGGTGCGCAGGTCCAGGGCCGGTGGGTGCACGGCTCTGAGAGGAAGATGCACCAGGAGGGGAGTAGTCGGACTGAACGGTGCCAGGGTTGCGCTGCTGAGCGGACTGGAGGCCGCTCAATCCGTCAGGAAGAAGCCGGGGTCTATATCCCCATGCGTAGGGATAGTTGTCTGATACATATGACAGAAACAGGGACAAACTGATCACCTTCTTACAGATAAGGATGTGGAAACTGATGAAATTCAACTCAACATTAAAAAAGAAAAGCTTCCCAAGGACGTAAAACTCACCTGACTTGGATGCGGGACGACAGACAGCAGAGCTTAGAAGCAGCAGAAAGACTGAAGAACAGCTGAAACAGAGGAAGAAGCAGTTATCCTCACATTAAACACACGAGTCCTAATGCCTCCATAATAAGAACTTACCCCAGAAGGAACCCAAGGAACATGTTTACAGCAGTTTCTCCTCAGCAGCCTGCTAGATACCTGTGGTCAGACGAGCTGCACTGTGAGCTACAGGCAGCTCCTCTCCTTTTATACTGAAGCTTTGCATGCGCCCGCATCGCTCTAGTGCTCATTAGCAACACCTGGAAGCTAATCAGGCCCACACAAGCTGCTCCCACTGATGAGGAGCACCTGGTGGCCTGGTCAGACGAACCTGGTCCAAACAAACTGCAAAGGTTTGAATGTACTGTGAAGCATGTACAAGTTTCCAAAAACGCACTTTATTTCACTGTAATGGTGGTTTGCACAGTCTATCACTCTGAATTTTAATTTGCTGGTGTGATTCACAGGTCATGGTTCCATCACCAATGATAAAATTGTTCCCCCAAGGTCCCCTGGGACACACTGGGACCTCTGTGGCTTTGTTATCTGTAGGTCTTCAAATGGAGCCCACTGGTTGATCAGTGCTGCGTGAATTTAATAAAAAAAAAAAAAAAAGAGTCTGTTCGGGGATTAGTGAAGACAGCAGTATTTCCAGATTGCTTTAAAAGCTTTAGCACTAGTGGTTTCCCTCAACCCCCTTGGTTGCTGGGGGCCTTATCAGTAAACCTTCATTCTTTTAAACACAGGTATCCCCTCACACAGATCCAGATCACATAGAGAAGGCGGCTCATGGAACCGAACGGCCATATGAGACAAAAATGGCTCTAATTTCTCAGAATTCCCTTCCCACCTCTGTCCAACATCTTCCAGAGGAGGAATGGCTACAGGCGTGCTAACGACTCAGTGAACCATCCTCAGTTGCCATCAGTAAAGTCCATTTTTAGCTGGAAGAAAAAGCTACTGTAATTTAAAGTAAGAGCAGCCCAGAGATCAAACATTGTAGTAGTTATGGCCTATTTCACCTCAGTCCTGAATCTTGCTAATTAAAGTTATATGTGTGGCCACATAATTTGATCTGGCTTTACACAGAATAAATTCAAACATACTTAGATTGTGTACAGTTTTATTTTGCACATTAGGTCTTGATTGTGCTTTCTGACTTTCATAAAGCTCTTAATGCTGATGCTACATCCGTCAGCACCAGCTCAACAGGTATTTAAAAAAAAGAAAAGTTGGAAAAAAGTCATTTCTTAATAGAAAGTGAGCTATAAAGAATGAAAAAAAAATGAGCGGTTGTCCATCCTCTCTGTTAATATGTGCATGAAACAGCTGGTGCTCTGGGAGTTTCTGTCGCAGCAGCAGAGTTGGGAGACCTGAAGCGATGTGACAAGGTACCGGCAAACCGAAACGCATCATTAAAGAAGGGAAAAACGACCTTGCTCCGCTTCCGAAATCAACCCTCCCAAGTGCTGCCCCACTTTCCTCTCTCCAGACGTCGCTGCGTTAAAGAGCCTTTCCTCCAATTCGTCACCATGTCAATGAGTTCATGTCTCTAAATGCTGACCTTTAACGTGACCTGAAATCCAGTTGAGAAAACAACCCTTTTTGGGCATTCTTTGTGTTGCAGTAGAAAACAGGATGATAATTCCTGTAAATGTGAAGTTTTATTTTTCTGCATCTAGTTTTTAAAAGCTCCGTGAGCTGAAACCTACAGTGGCTGCGGTGAAGGTGTGTGTGTGTGAGTCTGGTCATCCCACATTTCTGACACTGGCAGGATCTTATCTCAGGTTATCCTTGCTTGGAAGACAACGGCCGTCCTTGAAGCTGCGCCGTAACCAGGCCAGGATTGAACATATCGCCGTGTTTCTCCCACGGTGGTTATCTTTCATCTCAGACAGCCCATAATCGCCCAGTGTAGAACTGCTGCGCCTCACAATCAGAGCTAATCAGGGACTACATCAAAGAATTAGCCCTCTGTACAGCTGAAAGTGCGGGGAGCTTTAATAATGCATCTGTTCTCTGAAATGGACCATAAAGTATTGTATTTCCACTTAAATCTCCTACAGTTCAACAGCTGCATCAAAATTCATCAAAAAGTTGATTTCAGTAACTCAATTTAACAAGTGAAACTATATAGTTTTTTTTTTTAGCCACAGACTGATGTGTTTCAGTCGTTTATTTCTTTGAATTTCAGTGATTGTGGATTCCAGCTATTTAAAACCCAAAATTCAATGTCTCACGCTTGGCTTCTTGTATTGAATTATTTAAATAAATCAGCTTTTTTTTTTTTTGATGGTATTCTAATTTATTAGTTTATTTATTAGTAATTTCTCATATTCAGAAGTTAATGTTCTTGTTCTGTAGTGGTTGAACTCCAGAAACTGCGTCTTTCTGTACTTGTGAGACCCGCTTCAATGCTGAAAGGACCAGTTTGACCTTCGTGTTTTTATCACGACTGAACTAAGGGATAAGCACCATTACTGGGGATTGATTCGCATTTCTGCAATCCACCAATAGCATCATTGTTTCCAGCTTTCTGTGGATAATTGGAGAAGGCGATACTGGAGAACTCCAGATCGGGCACAAATACGAGAAGCCGAGCGTCACTGTGAAGAATGCAATCGGCTTGTTGAGCCACACCATCCGCTCAATGGCTTTTATTCAATGAGGAGGTGTGCCGGTCAGATAAAAGACTTTCTTTAGAGATCCTCTCTTGTATCTTTGCTCATTACTTCCCAGAGAAAAATCCCCATCTTCTGGGCAGAAAGAGAGGAAATACTGACAAGCTCCTCCATCTCTGGTCTGGGCCTCATGCAGGGAAACGTGGGAAAATGAAGAAAACAGGGATGTAATTCGAACCGCATGTTTCTGTCGAGGCTTAAAATATGGATGTAAAGCATTAGGAGAGCAAAGACAAACCAAAAAAAAAGTCTGAGTTATGTAATGGTGCCTGTCAGTGGGTCCTGTTCAGGCCAAAGAAACAGTTAGCAATCACCCTGGAACTGTGTCTTATACGCAAAAGCACATATAAAATGGCTTTTTAAACCTTTGCGAATGTGCAAAGGCGAATGTCCTTCAGCCAACGTGCACATGTCCCGCTCTGTGCAAAGTGAGGCTGAATGCATCTGGAAGATCACACAGAATTGATTAGGAGAGCAGCAGCTTGCCACTGATGAATTCTTAATAGATTCCGATGCCTCTGGGAGCCGCCACATGTGCGCGCTGGCCTACAAACCGAGACGTGGGAGGAGGCCGGGGAAACCGTGTGCTCGTGCCCAGCATACAGCAGGTTTGTTCCAGCAGTTCTGGAGGTCACAAGTCGGACTGGGTCGGTGGATGCGAACGGCGCTACGCCCAGATAAAGATCACGACGCTGAATCGGCCGGAGCCAAACAGCCCCCGGATGTAATTATTGTGTCAGCTCGAGAGAGCGCATCATACAATCCTGCCATGTCAACTTTGAGATGGGCCTCAAGAGACCCTGCAGGAAAATCAATGCAATCGCCCAGAGGGGATAGCGTCATAAATCGATGGCAGAAGTCAACAACAGCTGATCGGCGCAGCAAACATGTCTGCTTTTTGAAGACGGTTGCAGGGAGGAGCGAGATCCTCCAGACGGACACGTCGACACACAGACAATTAAATGCTAATTATAATGCAATTAGCGGGCTGTGACATCACCAGATGCAGTCTCTTCATCTGGGGATTGACACGTTTCTGATATAAACCAATGAGTTGGAACGCTCTCGTACACACACACAGACACACACAGCATGTGTGTGTGTAAAAGGGGGATGTAGCAGACCACATGTTAATGTGTCCGCTCATGGGGCCGTCAGAGACCGCCCACTGTTGGAGACACTCTGGACATGATCATTAGAACTTAGGGAGCGGGTTTTTTGAGGACCCGAATGCAGACACGACAGGAGGTGCTCCAAGCAAACCCTTTATTTGGGGGGGTCAAAAGGAAAAACAGAAAACACTCCGACTGGAGGAAAAAACAATCTTCGTGAAAACAAGAGTCTTTCCAAGGGGTGCTCCACCGCAGGGTAACCGAACTAGAACTCAAACCTCCTCCCAGGGAACGTGGCAATCCTGAAGCCAGGGACAGAAACTCACATCAATCCAAAATCCATCAGAAGCTAGCCAAACCTTGCGCTGAGGAGGGAGCCGCTTACCGCTCTGCAGGACACACAACAATCCAAGGCTGGTGCTCGGGTGCAGCTGCCTCTTATTCTCCCTGATTGCTGATCAGCTGCAGCTGCGCCCCGTCACCAGCGAAGATCCAGTCTGCCACGCCCCCTAGTGGACAAAAACAGAAACAAGCCCAAAAACCAGACACCCAAAAGCCAGAATGTGGAAACCCTAACAGAGCTTCTACTGACATTTCAGTAAATCTCAGGAGTTTTCTTGAAAAAAAGACATTTTGAAGAAAGAAAATTTTACACAATTTTTACATCCATAAAACAAATACAAATAAAGATGCATTGATTTAGAATTTGTGCCCTGTGTCCTTTCTCCCTTCCCCCCCCCCACCTATCTCATCATGCCATTTTTCAAAAATAAGAAACTGATGTTAAATCACACAGAAAGAGTCTTAATTGGGCTGACTTGGCTACATTCCAACCCATGTATTTAAAGTTTTTTCTACCTGAAATAAAGACACGCTCTGCAGCCAAAAGGAGTTGCCATAAATGTTCATTTACCTCTTTTTTGCTCAGCCTTCGGTACTTCTTAGATCATGGTGGAGAGAAAACCCCTCATGGACTCTGCCGGTAGAGCCTTTTCATGTACACATTCATATTTCAAGAAGGTTAGCGGGTTAACTGTTCTGCATTTTTTTTCCCGGCTGATTCTTTTTCAGTGCTTCTGTAAAAGGCAGCTGCTGATATTATTGACCTGCTCAGACGCTGATTCGCCACTTGTCGCATGTTTTGCCCTCAGTTGATAATCATGTACGTCCTATTTCTGCCAGACATGGCCGTGGG
>BJFM01000664.1:32291-58035 GCA_016586285.1 Arothron firmamentum | reverse complement strand
CCCCCCCGGCGGCTCTCCCTGCAGAATCATGGTGTTCGTGGCGCTGTCTCTGATCCTGAGCTGGGCCTCGCTGGGAGCCGGGGCCGCTGCAGCTGTGGTGAGAACACACGTTCTCTCAAATCTCACCCCCTTTACTTATTTATTCTTTGTTGCTCATATGTGTGTCTGTGTGTGTTTAATTGGACCCTCAGGCGGTCTAACAATCCCGTTAAGATGCAGACATGAACCCACGGGTCTTGGTGGACGGTGAGCTCCCCAGGCCATGCAGTTATTTCTCAGGGGCTTTACTT
The DNA here is from genome assembly GCA_016586285.1 of Arothron firmamentum. Lineage (NCBI taxonomy): Eukaryota > Metazoa > Chordata > Actinopteri > Tetraodontiformes > Tetraodontidae > Arothron > Arothron firmamentum. The sequence continues at coordinate 57,745 of BJFM01000664.1, read as the reverse complement.
TTAAGCAAATGTTCCCAGACGCGTGCTGCTGGTGCCGCAGCGTCGCCTCTCTTTATGTGGAGCGTAACTGCTTCTCCACAGTCACGAGCCTTCAAGCCCCCATTCCTGCTGGATCACGGCGCGTCAGCCCCGCAGTTGTAAACAAGGCTATTTCTAGCATTAACTGCGAGGGACTTTTGTCTAAAGGAGCTCCTCCTAATTCTCCTTCTGCCCTGAAGTGTTTGTTTGCGGTTCCGCGTGAGCGCCGTCTCTAACGTTGCAGTCCTCGATCCCCTCGCCCTCTGGTAAACTGTCTAATCTGGATTATCCAGCGCGGCTCCGCATCTGGACGGCTGTTTGGATGCGAGGAGGCGGTGGGACATTGACTACCTCTCCCGTGGTTCTCGGGGGAACCCAGAGCTTCTCTTTTGACTTTAAAATCAGATTAGCAGGACTGGATCAGTGGCTCATGATCAGACGGGATGACCCTGCGTTTAAACCTCCGACCCCTCCGGCCCACCCGTCCCCACACGAGGGGAGGTCTCTAACGTGCATCCCAAGTCAGCTCAGGTTGTTTTGTAGATCTAACACAGCCACGCCAGCGTGGATCATTAAAGAACGCTGCCTTCAGTGATGCACTTTCAATTTGGGCTGCTCTGTGCACAAACATTCCGCATCCTGGAAGGAAGGTAGTTGATGGTGGTGTCCTGGGAAATACTTAAATCTACATATGCATGCATATTTGATAATGGGAAGCCAAAAACAAAACGTCCCCGCGTTGGCAAGGAGACGGAGCGAGACAGGGTGGAAACCTCCGCCTCTCGCAGATGATTTGTGCAGATGAAACGGTCGTGGGCAAAATCAGCAGGTGGAAAACTCAACCGGGGACAAATTCAGCTCTCTTTTCTGCTATCTGGCAAACAGAATTGTTTCAGTTATTTCTCCTTATTCAACCGTGGGGCTGCAGTGTTTCGAAGGCAGTGTGCGCAGATGTTTATGCAGGCGACTCTAAAACAGCATTAAACGCGATTGAAACAGTCCTCCATGTCAGCAAAGCACAACAGGACAGTGCGGTCAATTCATTCTCAGCTCTCCTGATGCAAATAATGCCTTTTTCTGTGTGTGTGTGTGTGTGTGTGTGTGTGTGTGTGTGTGTGTGTGTGCGTGTGTGCGTGCGTGCGTGCGCGCGTGTGTGTGTGCGTGCGCTCCGAGCGTCGGCAGCGGATGATAACAGCCTGAGCGTTTTGTCTGAGGGACTGTCATTGACTGCCCATTACAAATCCGGTTTCACCGGGAGCTGGATGGAGCTCAGCTCCTGGAATAAAGACGGCGCTCTGGGCGCTCTGGCGGGCCTGCTGGATTACAGTGTGTCATTGTTCCCCCACAGGGCACCAGCGACTTCTGCGTCTCTCCAGACAAATTTATTGTAAACCAGACGAAGGATTTCCTCAGCGCAGGTAATTGATCTGCACCAACAGCATCAGGGCAGCGGCGCCTCTTTGCCGTCCTTCTCTCTGGCTCACGCTGTGCTTCTCGTCCTCCAGATGTCGCCCGCTATTACCTGTTCTGCAGCCCTGGCCTTCCGAACCCGTTTCAGCAGGTATTCACCTGCCAATAACCTTCCCTCTGCGGTACCGTCCATTCTGATCTTTATCCTGATCTGATTGGATGCTCCAGAAGGATCTCTGGGCAATAATTAAATTACCTTTTTTTGGGGGGTTTCTTTGGTTCTGATCCCTGTGTCACACTTTAGCAAAAACAACATGACACCACGTGTAACAAGGCCTTACCTTTGCACCACGCAGAGGTCAGAGGTCACGTGAAAGCCGGCTATTTAATCTTTGGTGGCCGATGGCAGCGCTTGTGTGCTGAATGTTAGAGGATTTATGTGTTTGCGCGGTGTGTTTGTTGCTCTTTTGTTCTGGGTGTGAGATGGGGAGGAGGAGGAGGGGTGAGACAATCGGATAATCTGGAACTATCTGTCTGGAAAGAAGCGTGTCCTCCTATTAAGCGCATTATAAAGCCTTATTTAACACCAAATTACTTTTTTTGACATGCTGCCGCAAAACAATGCCCCCCCTAATGGGATCCTCTCATTCTTTGTGGCGGCCCCGTTGTGTCCCCGCAGTCCCTGACGGTCTGCCAGCGCTCCCTGACCACCATGCAAATCCAGATCCAGGGCTTGCTGCGGTTCTCCACGCCTCTCTTCCCCACCGCGCAGGTACCCGGCTGCCGGGGCGGGCTGCCACGCTCGGCTGAGGTGAAGTTTGAATCTGCTGTCTGCACGTTCTCGTTACGCAGAGAGACCTTCAGGGGATCCAGCGACTCTTGAACTCCACCGAGTTCAACGTGCACCAGCTCACAGCTCTGCTCGACTGCCGTGGGCTGCACAAGGTAAGGGCGCAATCTGAGGGAGGTGCTTCTTTAATAGGGCTGTTTTGCTGTGTGGAGGAATAAAACTCAACCTCACCCTTATCTCTTTGTGCGACTCACAGACTGGCGTGGTTAGATTAAATTGTCAGAGCGCACGCCGACTGTATTAACCTCCCCCAGTTTTTCTCACTTTAAAGTATACTTTGGATGTTGTATCTTGCAGGATGTCAGCTTTATCTGTGGGGAGAAGAAAATCTCTCACTGATTAAATAGAGCCTTGACAACAGCTAGACCCCCACCAAGACTTCAGTTTCACTCGCTCACTCGTACGGTGCTGACATGGAGGACTAACCAGCCCTTAATACGACAGTTTCTCATTTTAAATTATGGTAGAGCTCTCCTTCTGGAGCCAGATCAAGGCGTACTATTCTAAATCCTACCATTTCCTATGGACCTGCAGTGTGCTGAAGGGGAACGTGTCTTGGCTGCTTCCTTTCTATATATCCATTTCTCTTCCAGGACTACCTGGACGCCCTAATGGGTGTGTGCTACGACGGGGTCGAAGGCCTTCTTTACCTCTCTTTGTTTTCTCTGCTCGCCGCCTGTGCGCTCTCCATCATGCTGTGTATAATTTTCAGATTCTGGACACTAATAGGCAGCAGGTCAGCACCCAAGCAACCCTTTTAAACCATTACACGCTGCCACGCCGAACGCATTAACGCGCCCTCTCTGCCTCTCTGCCCGTGTCGCCCAGAGAGAAAGAGTATGACGACATAGACGAGGAGGATCCTTTCAACCCCGAGGCCAGGCGGATATCCTACAACTCCAGAAGGTCTAACATACAGAGTTTTTGTAGCTATACCAGCAGCATGAGTAGCCAGGCCAGCCTGCCCACAGCTCCGCAAGCTGCTTCTAATGTCTTACCGCCTCCTGAATACATGTAAGATCAAGCTGCTGATGACGTCGCATCAGTACATTTGTGTTTAATCTCTTACCGCCTTTCTCTCCTCTCGGGGGTAGGAACCAGGCCATGCTGTTTGGAGGGAATCCTCGATACGAGAACGTTCCGCTGATAGGGAGAGGATCCCCGCCTCCTCTGGTGCGTTGGCGTTACGAGGCTCTTGTGTCGCTAGTGTGATGAGGAGGATGAGGACCTCCACTGCTTCATCACTAACACACAGCATGCACAGCAGCTGGGTCTACTAAACATGGCAACCACACTGTACAGATGGGAACACGTAGTTGGGAATGGTGGAGGCGCTCCCTCTACTGGTCGCTTACTGAACTGTATATTTTGTACTTGAACTTGCTGATTATTAACTGCTTTGAATGCTTTGCATTTAATAATCAGTGAAACTAGTAAAATAATGAGGGTGTGGTATCATATAGACATTTTGATGCACCACTGTTGAACAAAAAGTTGGGGTGAATCTTTAAATATTAACTTTGTGTTTTGGCCGACTTTCTGTTTCCTTTTCTGCTTACACCAATTTATTTGCAATCCGAGCTGCATTGCTTTTCTGTTTGCGCGGTGTGCTACCCACTGCGGTGGCAGAATACCAAAGACTTGACTTTTGAGAACTTTCAGCAAATGGAGGAAGGGTGAGAGCACACAGTTGTTTAAAAAATGTTAGCTCGACCCATCTGACATGTGTTCTTTCACCGAGAAGTATATTTTGCATATTTTCTTAAGAAAAAAAAAAAGCTTCTTGTTTAAATATTTCCTGGCTGTTGTTACAGGAGATAACTCACTGCCGACTGCTGTGTGACTAACCTTTTTTATTTCACTTTTTCTTGCTCAGACCTTTAGAAACTGTAAGTTTGCTTTGTTCTTTTGTTGTCTAACTCTCATTCCACTCCCGGGCTATCTTCTCGAATAATGCTCGCCAAACCAAGCCTTTTAATCCAATAACCTTGAGACTCCCGTAAAGCTCCGTACTGACGTAGGTCAGCTGTGTGACTTCCTCAGAACGCTTCCATGTGAGTGTCATTTGCTCTGTGACTCTTTCCTTCGTCATCAGCTCTAACCTGATTCTCCTGACTAACATGCAGCTCATCATCAAACCAAACTCCATCCGCTCCAACCCTTCATTAACAAGTATTCAAGCTGTGGTTTGATGTGCTAATCTCTGTCTTGACCTCTTCCCTCTGCAGTATTCGCCCAGTATGAGGAACAACTATCTGTCTATGACTGATGCCCAGGTCAGACACTTCGGCACCGACTTCCAGGTGTAGCCTGACGCCCGCTGAAGCGCAGAAGGAACTGCAGGTTGTCTCGCAGTGCCATTAACAGAAGCTGCAGATGGACGTCTCATTCTGAGACGGGAGATGATCATCAGTGAAAGACTTGCATGGTTCTGACCTCGAGGATGCTGTGATGGGCAGAGAGCTGGGCTGCAGTTTGAGCTTTTCCACAGGTCCAGTTAAGCTTCTGAACCGACAGAATTAAAATTAAAATGAACAGTTTTTTTGTATTGTATTCTGGTGACCTGCATGGATCTCATCATCTGTTTGGTCAGTACTTTGAAATTAGTGGAATACATGGATGGCTATAACCATCACATCCTCCTCTTTCAGATTCTGTTGTTTGGGAGAATTGTTTTTAGGTTTTTTTCTATGATGTTTTCTTAGAATTCCCTTTTGAAGAGAGTCATTTTTGTGCTGGATGATGTAACTGCTGATCAGCATCAGTCATTCTCCTTTATGTCTATTAGGGCTGTAAATCTCAATGCTGAAGAGGTAGAGATTTATTTTTTAACTAGATCAAACTAAAGTTTGGTTTTGTGTCAAAAAAAAAAAAGATTCCATGGGAAATTTCCACAGAGCCTTGTATTCTCAGAATTTCAAAAGGATTTAACATTTCTCTGATTTGGGAGAAAACTTCATTTGTCTTTGACTTTAATTTAATAAACTCAGAAATACTTCTGTAGTTTCATCAAACAATTACTTTTTTCTAAATCATAACTACATGCAAGATGTCTGTGTAGGTTCTCATTCATCCAGGTCATAATTACACGCAGACATCTAACTTTGGATAACTACATGCACTCTCAGATGCAAGCTTCAAGAACGTTTAAGGGAAACAAAATGCAGTCAGCATGTAATGATAACACTCGTTCTCGGAGGGCTGTGGGTTAACAGGACATTCTTTTTTTTCTACATACAATGACTGTAAGCACAGAAACATCTTCCAAATGTGAAACAATATTTTGAGTTGAAATCCGCATGCATTTTTGGCTGTAAATGGGAAAGCACTCCAGCTCTTACAAATGGTCATTGATAACCAGCAACATTCTATTCTATTCTGAAGCATTAAAACAAATTATTATTGTAAACAAAGATACTTAGTTTACCTCCAGAAATACAGTATGATGACAATAATAAATGTATCCTCTGTATAGAAAACCCGATTGCTTTTTTTCCGAATAATTAAGGTTTACGATTTAACCCGTGTCTAAAGTCCTGTTTCGCTTCCCGTAGAAAACCCGGAAAAACTCGGCGTGACGTCAGCTGGTTAGCCTGTCAGCTAGCCGTATTGTTAATTGTCATGGAAAATTGTGCGATTAACTGTAATATTTTGTTTGTTGAAGAGGGAGGATGTTTAAGGGATGTGGCTAAATAATGGGCACTGTGTTTGGGAGAAAGACTCGATCTTCACGTGTAACGGAACAAGACAAAGCCATCTTGGTGAGCTGAAAGCCGCTGTAGCAGCAGATTAGTCCCGTTATGCTAACAGGTGCCGGCTAGTTGATGCTCAGCGTGGTTTCATGTTAATAAATAACATTTTAAATGTCTTAATGAGCCAAATAGTCGGTCTGATATAGCGCTGATATTTAATATAGTAACTTTATTACTTTACAAACGTGATATACTGTATGTGTGTGTGTGTTTGTGTGCAATTTCTCAGCAATTAAAGCAGCAGAGAGATAAGCTGAAACAGTACCAAAAGAGAATCACGCTTCAGCTGGAGAAAGAGCGACTTCTGGCAAAGCAGCTGCTAAAAGATGGAAGAAAAGAGTAAGAAAGCATTTAACATCTGTATTCACACGCAAACGTGTAGATACAGATGTTCTTCAACACACTCACTAATTGTATACTTTATTTATGTCCCAGTCTGCAGAAAATTGTGATTAGGTCTATATGTTTTAATGTTGTATGTAATTGCAGAAAAGCGCTGTTACTACTGAAGAAAAAACGATGTCAGGATCATCTTCTGGACAAGACTGAAAAGCAGATTTCCAACCTAGAGCTCATGGTACGTTCTGTCATATTTGTTGCTTCGCTGCTTCATATTTTCAAGTTCATTCAGTGTGATGTGTAATCAAATAAGTTAAGTTTAAGCACTTAATAAACCCAAATGAAGACCTATGGACATCTGTAAACACGTGCACACATTTCTGATGTCTTTTCTTGTAGAATTGATGATTTACCCAACACGCTATTATGTCTCACCAGGTTCAAGATATTGAATTCATGCAAATTGAGATTACAGTCATCGAAGGCCTCAAAGTTGGCAATGATTGCCTGAAGAGTATGCATGAGGTACATGCTTTTTTTTTTACACATGTTGTTCTTTGAAATATTCCTATTTATGTGATAACCCGCCCTTCCCTTCTGCATCTGTGATTACAGTTATGAGATGTAAAAATGTGCCCTGATAAGCATATTTCTTTAATCTAAATCTCCGGTTGCCGCTGAAGCAGCAGAGCCAGTTTTTGGTTTGTGTTAGCATAGCTGTTGCACATTGTTTGAAGATTAAAGGATTAAGTAGCAAAGCCTTGACTACAGCGGCGTGACTGCTGCTCAGATCCAGCGCCGGAGTCTGGAAATTTACAAGCCAGCCAAAGAAATAAATAAATCTTTGCACACCGAAAAACAGTTCTCGCTCAGTTTCCCTTGTGTAACTTTCTTTTTCTCGCTTGTGACAGATCATGACAATCGAGAATGTGGAAAGAATCCTGGATGAGACGCAGGAGTCGGTTGAATATCAGAGGGTACATTTAAATTTAAAAAAAAAAAAATCTGTTTCTCTTTTAAAACGTGTCAAACAACAAACCCATTCCTGTGTGTGTATCTTAGCCTCACCTGTTAGGTACATTCCACAGGCAAATAGCTGATCTGGTTACATCTGGGATTAGATGATCGGACGTGTGTAAACGGGGTTATGGAAAAGCTGCTTTTGCTCTTTCTTTTGGCTACTGCAGCAAATCGATGAAATGCTGGCTGGACTCCTGACGCAGGAGGATGAGGATGCCGTTTTAGCAGAGCTAGAAGCGATCGCTCAGGTGGGCATCAGACTGAATCCTTTATTAATTCTTTTGTTACGTCACATGCAGCGCAGGCAAGTGGAGACTTCAGGTGCAGTGGAGTGCTAGCGCTGCAGAAAAAAGGAAATAGATCCACAAGTGTTTTTATTCTGACCTAATAAATACGCCTGTTTAAGGATAATTTGTTGAATAATTTTTATGAAATTTTTGAACAGGAAGATGATGTAGCACTTCCAGAGGTACCCACCCAACCGGTCCCAGAGCTCCCCCCAGAGGCTGCAACAGCTGAGCCAGGTACAGCTGCTGTTCTTTATGACTCATACACACACACACACACACACACATATACCGGTATATGTATATTCTAACTGAGGCTTTTCTTTCTTTTGTTGCTTTAGGGCGTAAAGAAGCAAAGAAAAAAGAGGAGAGAGAGATGTTGGCAGCTTAAGGGACTGAATTTGGGCTCCACAATGTCATCGCTTGTCATATCTGTATTTATATTAATCTATTTTTTCAATTTTTAGTGTGTGAAGACCCGATAGCCTTCACATTTTTACAATATTAGCACTGTGTCTGTCTGAGCTTCACTGCCCTGTATCAAAGAATTAAGAAATGTGTCTGACTTTGAAAAAATCTTGTTTTTTTTTTTAGCTGTTTTACACACGAATTTCTGTTTTATATGCATAGTAAATTAAAGCTGTGGCAACGGAAGGTAACCGTCATCTATTGGGTGTGTATTCCTGTTTCTCCAGCAGAGGGCGCCATTTGACAACTTCCCCCTCTCACGTTACAAACAGGTGTTTTTATTTACGTGTGTGGTTATTGACAGAAAGCAGGATGGTTATGTTGCTCATATGTGGGAGATGTTTTGCTAAGGAAGTCGACTTATGTTTCCAGTCCGACGCTGAGTGGGCACTCCCACTCTAATTAGCACCTGCAGAACAAACAAACCAACAAATTATCCGCTGCGAGGGAAAACTGGAAACCATCGGTTTGTGACGCACTGGCAACATTATGGTTGAAGTTACCTGCACAGAACCTCTGCTGCGAGCAGGAGCGAGGAGACGGCGGTGATGTCAGCAGAAAGTCTTGAATTACAACATGCAGCCTGTAGACATAAGCAGGCAAGTATGTAAGCAGATGATTCTCTTTGTTTACTTCTTGATTATTTTATGGATATATCAGGACGGTGCCAGAGGCCTAACCTGTTGTGTTATAAAGCTTAAAGACGTTAATGGTGTCACAGGCTGCAGAAAACACGTCACTCATGTTAAGCTTCCTTTATGACGGTGACTAATCGTGGCGTGGCCTGATTAGTCAGTTAAACGTCTGCCTTACTGACAGTTACTGTGACGATCCACATGATGGCAGTTTCTGTCACATGATTTGAGTCAAAAGATTTTAGAATTGCCTTTAATTCACTGTAACATTCTTCTACATTAAACGTGGTTAATTCGACAGAGTGACAGAGTCATCTTATCTTATCTTTGGGTTTGTCCTGAGTTGTTCAGTTGAGTTCGGCTGGTCTGAGTTTAATCATCTGCAATGTCGACACCCTTTTACGAGTTTGTGTGAATAAGTTCATTATAAACCTAGTTTCGGACTCGTTTCGCTTGATTCCGGCGAATTCTGCGAACGTGCCGGGCGCGTCTGAAAGACTGCGAGAAAACCGAGCCGCGGCGGTGTCCGTGAACGCAGCAGCGCGTTGTCAGCTGTGCGGCCGGAGAAGGTGTGTGTAGTTGAAGGGAGGCTTCGGGAGCAGAGCATCGCAGCTCCTTTTCTCTGGCTCCAAACCTCACCCACTGCTGAGTTCAACTCCTTCTTTCGTCGCCCCTTTTTCCTCCGCGCCTCTTTTACGCGGATACACGCTGGAAAAGGAGCGAAATAATCGCATCGTTTATGGTCCTGGCTGAAGATTTCACCATGTCTCGCACCGACGAGGTTAACCGATTGACGGAAAATGTCTACAAGGTAAGCCTCAACTAATGGGTAAAGTTTTCCAGGTACGCAAGATGACGCGAATTCATCTGCTTGTTGAGCAGCCGAATCCAACCGTGATCCGGACTTGATGATTTATTAGTCAAGACGCATTTGGAGCTCGGTTAGATGATCTATTTAGGAGACGCAGGCAATGCGCTTATGACCGATTTGCGAAAATCAAAACGCCGTGGATTGTTGCACGTAGCCGACATTTCATTCGTTGCAGCATCAGGCGACACGTCTCAGGTTCAATTCCCTGGATTTCTAATTGAAGACTTCTGTGTCTACACTGCAGTGGAGGAAGTGGAAAAGATCCCCTGCATATGCGCCCATTCCTGTGCCTGCTCTGTTCTTTCTATTGGGGACATTCCAGAAGTCAGTGTTTGAAGGGCTGAGAAGGTTGGGCTTATCTGTTGGAACAAGTAAACATTTGCCCCACAGGGATTTCAACATCCAAACCTGTTCTGCGGTGAAAATGTGAGAAATTACCTAGCAACTCATGGACTCGATCCAAGGGGTTCTTTCTGAACGATTAGTTTCTGGAGATCCAGGGATTCACAATCACGTCCTGGTTTTTCTTAAATGGTCTGCAAACACATAAACAGAAACTCTTGCTTCACAAGACCTTTCGCCTGTCTTTGTTGATTTATTGCTCAGGCGAGCTAATTTGTCGAAACCGCTTGCTGATTGCATTCCAGAAGAACAAAAATGTCTGAATCATTCAGCGTTTGTAGGGCTGCTTTTGGGTCCCAGCAGGCATCTACTGAAAAACGCCGCATTTGCAGCTCTCAGACGGGCGAGGAGACCGCTTTCAGTGTTGGTAACTGTCATTATTTGCACGTGGCGGCCCCTGAAAGCGCTCTAAAGTTGCCCATCTGCGTAGTTGTGTCTCCTGCAGGGGAACAGAATGGGAAAGGAGGTCAGGTTAGATAAGAGCGACCGGCCCTCGCCGTGGAGCCAGGTGGAGAATTGAGAGCCAGGTGGAGAATTGAAACCTTCAGGTGTTCCTGTGCTCGCCTGCTCTCCGGGCCTGCAGTGGATCTTCCTCTGCATAGATGCTGGGGGGGGTCTCTGGGGGTAGGCACTCTGACCGGGTCCTGACAGCCTGCACCGCTGATGGGCGGTGAAGTGGAGCGAGGGGTCTCTCTGTGACCCCCTGGGATCTGACCCCGTGGCCGCGCTGCAGTTTGCTGCTGTCACCGCTCTGTCCACCCCCCCCCCACCCCCCCCACCCCCCCCCCCCCCCCCCCCCCCCCCCCCCCCCCCCCGCCTGCTCTAGGCTGGAGAAAACGCGCCTCCAGAGCCGTTATTAAAGATAAAAATGATGCTCTATCGGCAGGAGAGGCTGCAATTTTCCTGTTTGCTCGCTGAAATCTGCAGTTATTAGTTTAAATCAAAAGCGCCACGTCGGCCGAGCGCAGCCGGCTGTAATTTCACGGTCAGTTTAGCCGCGAGGCGCCGCCGCCGCCGGGGCCCGAGACGGCGTAAACGAGATCTTTCCACTTTTCTGCAGCGTCGCAGAACTTTGTGTTTGCGCAGGCGATGAAGGTGGACGATTAAAGCACACAAGGACTTTATCAGGGTTTGTTTGTGGCCAAAGTCCCAGGGAATCAAACCAACACCCCAGGATGCGTCTGGCAGGCTCGAGTGTCCCGTATGACCCAAGACGTGTGTGTGTGTGTGTGTGACCGTACTTGCTATAAAACCAAGCCTGGAGAGCCCTGATTTGATTTGCTGCTGCTGTTGTTTATTTATTTGTTTATTTATTTGTTATCCGTTTTGAGAACGCCCGGGCCTCTCCTGACTTGTCGACCCAGCAGTCCCAGCGTGACTCACTCCCCTTCCCTTCACAGAAGCACTTCCAGACGCTCGGATGAGACGCTTAAGCCCGACGTGCTCGGCGTGGGTGTTTACTGGGTGAGCGCCACCTGTCCCGCGCCGCCGGGTGTCCTGTGCCCCGGGGGTCAAGCTGGATTTGACCTCAAAGGCAACAAACAGATTAATCAAAACCGGGCAGCAAATCTGTCAAGACGATCGATCCCGCCTGAAGCAGGAGACAACTGCTGTTTGTGTTTATGTCTGGTTGAGTGCCATGCGCCCGGTGCGCGCGGGGCGGCTCCTGAACACACCTTGGCAGGTAGAAGGCTGCAAGGGCGTGTCCCGTCTTGACTCAGCCCTCAGGAATAAGCTCACCTCTTTCCCATGCTGCACCACTCCCAAAGTGTCAACACAGCCCTCCTAAGCAGCGGATTCCATTTTCTCAAATAGCAGAACGCTTGTTTGTGATGGATCACGTCATCTCGTTGTTATCGGATCCCGACTATTGCGAGTCAGAAGACACAAAATAAAGGGGGGAAAAAAACAATTCGTCCTTTACTTTGTTATATAACCAGCTTCCCTTCCGCTAACAATATCCCCGCGCCGTCCAGCGATAGAACGGCAGCGACGATTTTCCGCGAATGCTGAGATGGCTTTACCACAGCCGAATGCGGGAGATCAGAACAGGTGGTCTCTTAGCAACAACGCGCCATTCTTCTTATGTATTTCTGTCATATCGTCGCGCGGAAAAGAAGAAGTTGGTGAGGGGCTGGAGAAGGTGAGCGAGGGGGAGGCAGAGGGACGGATGTTCCACCTGTCAGGGTCTGGATGAGAAATGCTTCGCTTAAGGCCAATAAAGGCCTCCGGAGGGAAGCAGCCCCGTCTCTGCACACACACACACACACACACACACACACACACATATTTTTTTTATTCCGGCGGCGAGGACTCGCTCAAATGAGGACGGCTGCCCGCCACTTTTTGTTCTTTTTTTCCAGCAGTATATCACATCAGGCGCCACTCCACTCCTGATACACACTTTAATGGAGTCTCCGATGACTTCAGCTGCTAAACATCTGCCTCCAGAATCTAGTGTTTCAACAAGTTTATGCCTGCTGCGGCTCGAGGGCCTTGGAAAGATCGCATTATGCACTGCAGGAGATATCATAACATCCATTGCCTGTGGAAGAGCAGATTTGTTCCCTTCGCCTGGAGAGAGAGGGAAAGAGAGAGAGAGAGAGAGAGAGAGGTCTATTGCTGCACACGCCCACCTTCCCTGCAAGTCTGTGGGCGGATGGTTTAGACAGTCTTTCTTTCTTTACTCATCACTGCCTTTTTTTTCGGTGGAGATGCTCCATCTAAAGCTGTGCGGAGTGGACGAGTCTCAGCCAGCGCTGACGGAACCACAAAAAAAAAATAAAAAAAGAGGTTGATTTGTGAAGTCACCTTGTTAACGTGGCCGCCGTCCAAAATATTGTCCATCGCAAAGAAAAGAGGCTTGAGCGCGAGCGAACGCGCGCACGCACGAGGCTTCTAAAGAGTGTTGTTGTGGGGGCGGAAGAGAGGGAGGAGATGAAGGGAGCGAGAATGTGCGGAGACGCTCTGCATCCTCGCCGAAGTCGTCCCTAATTACGGTGGAGGGTGAAGCCGTAATTACACAGGCTGGAAGAGGCGCAAAGACGCCTCAGTTCCTGCCGCGGCGGTGGACAGCGAGCTGAGCTTTACGGGTCAGGAGCGGCACTTAATGCGCCTGCGGCTAAGCTAGCAAGCGGGCTAGCCCAGCAGGTGCCCCACATGCACAGAAAGGTGTCTGAAGGGTGGCTGATTGCCAGAGAGGGTGACCAGGTTGTTGATCGGCCCCTCTTGAATGACCCCACCCCCAAATATCCTCCCCGTCCACCTAGATCTGAGCTTTGGTGTCTGTCTGCGGCTGAAACGAACAGGTCTTTACCCTGGTCAAAGGCCTAAAGCTAGCAAATAAGTCTGGCTCTTGGTTGCCGTGGTAACCAGCGCCACGTCGAGTTAGGATGTGTGTGTGTGTGTGTGTGTGTGTGTGTGTGTGTGTGTGTGTATTTTAGGGAGGTGGCACTGGCTGCGGATGACATAAAAAAGCAAACAAGTGCAGTAAACAGTTCCCCGGTGAGTGAAGTATTTGTTGTTCTCTGACAGCATTTTGAGAGGGAGGCCTCTAAAATCAGCCTTTTTTTTTTTCCATTGACATAAATTTAGCCCTAAGTCAGGCCTTCTCATTCCTGCAGCATCAGTCCTGGAGCTTTTCTGGCTGTGCGGCTGGCTGCTTAATTTTCTTTCTATAATCTTCACGTTGCTTCCGATGTTCTTTGGTCCAACCAAGGTTAATAAAACATCTCAGCAGCGGCCAGGAGAACATGTGTGCCGGTTCTCCACCTGAACCAATTACTGATATCAAACTTCTTAGCCCAGGTGTGACCATCACCTCTGACCGCTGCCATCAAACCGGCATCGTATGCAAGCGTTGGCGATAACTCAACATAGGCTCACCTTTTCAGCCTTTTCTGCCTTTTCTGCCTTTTCTGCCTTTTCTGCCTTTTCTGCCTTTTCTGCAGTTGGAAACATTTCAGAGAAGTGAAGAGCAGTTCCTCCCATGTTTCAAAAAGCTTTCTACTCCCTCCCATGCGTTTAAACATCTGTTTCATAGACCTTTCTGTAAGTAGGCCCTTTGGTCTATCCTCTCATTTTAAACTAATTCCACATTAATGAAAGTTAAAGAGAATAACAGCATCTCGGTATCACCTGATGAGGCATCCAGTGAGCCGTTAGTAAAGATCGAGCTATGCTCTTCATCTACGCTGGACTCTGGAGCTTTCATGTGCGTCTCTAGAAATGTCTCTTTTGGCCCCTCGAGGATTCATTATTTTACCAGAATGGATGTTAATCGGTAAGTGGAAGAAGCCTGAGTCTGCAGGAAAGTTCAGAAGCGTCCTGGGAGAAGACGGCGAGCTGACTGCAGAGGCTGTTCCTCAGCATGATGTTCAAATCAAATTGGCATTCTTCTGGTCAAATAAGATTTGGGTGGAATGCAGCCCTTCACAATCGCCTCATTTGTCTGTAATCCAGCGCAAAGTCCGGCAGCGTGAAATATTAACCAGACAGGAATGAGAGGACGGCGGCAGCCGTCCGGCGGGTTTTTACTGTAACTCAGCAGCTTGGTTGTTGGAAATGACGGCATTTGTAGCCGTTGCTAAGCTAACAGGACTGACTTTCAAACAGGACCTGCATCATCCAACCAGCAGCCGGTTGCCATGTGGACGAGTGCAATGAGGTGGAGGCTCGTATCCTGACATCTGATTGGGTGTGATTTCTCAGCGGTTCTATTCAGCGGCTCAATTACCCCATTTTCACCCCGTAATTGTGCTGAAAGCGTGCTAACGCCGGCCCATTGGAGCAGACCGAGCTGGGGATGGACGAGCGTCCCTCAGCGTCAACAATCCTGCGTTTACGGAGGAGAATCCATCTTTGCCCTCCTTTAATTGGCTGCTTTAATTTCTGCCCCGACTGTTAATAATGAATTTCTGAAGCCCGCGTCCGTCTCAGGGACGGGACACCATCGGGCCTCAGCTGTGACGCTTAGCTCATTTCATTAACCCTGTAATTGAAAACGTTGAGTGCGACTGTTCCTCTGCCGCAGTCGCACTCTCTCCGTCTGCCTGTGATCTGCAACGACCTCACAGCCGAGCGTCGAGCCTCGAAAACGGATGCTTTGACGAGTCGCTAGCATTCAGGTTCGCTTAGAAAACACTCAACAGCGCAGAAAATGTAAAGGCAGGAGTTCAGTGTTTGCACCCAAGACCTTTAACTGTGAGCCAGGTTTCAGACTCCATCACACACAAAACACCCCCATTATTCACAATATTGAACAGAAGTGGACCAGTTCAAGTGCATTGATAATTTATTTTGCATTTAGTTTTATAGTTGTAGTCTAGTTTTTTTTAGTTTTATTGTTAAAATGAATAATTATATTAAATTGTAATTCCTCTCTCTCTTTCGCAAACTTTTGTACTTCTATCTTTCTGAGGACTTTCTAAGGCATGATGCATTACCTACCCTTACCCTAACCATCCAAACTAACCCCCCGACCCTAACCCTAACCTAAACCCAGACCTAACCCCAACCCAACCAAACTCTGAACCCTCCAACAGGCTTTTGGAGTTGTGGGGACCAGCCAAAATGTCCTTACTCGCCTAAAATGTCCTCACTTTGCTAGTAGAATGAGTATTTTGGTGCTCAGTATGTAGCAAGTACAAGAACACACACACACACACACACACACACACACACACACACCACATGTAGCTTAACTTCCCTCCTGGCCCTGTTTCCCAATTAGCTGCCACAATTAGGGTAACAATGTAGTACAAGAGAACTGGGATGACAAATTTAGCTACGGTGTGAGGAGATGAAGAAAGAATCCACCTCTGATCTCTGTTTCTTTTTTTTTTTTGCCTTAATTGCCATTTTCCCCTTAGCTCATGGCAGGAAATCCATGCCTTTTATGTAATAGTCAAATTAATTGTGAATGTTTTTGTTTGTGGTATTTCTCTGTGTGTGCATGTGCGTGTGCGTGTGTGTCTGTGTGTGTCTGTGTGTGTGTGTTCTGTATGTAAGAAAAGCATCCAGGCCTAAGTCGGCTGCCTTTGGCCTCTCCAGTGGGAGAGCGCGCAGCAACGGCGTCTTATGCAATCCTCCCACCAGTTTGTGAACATTATCCATTGCGTTATTTATTTATTTATTAAAAGGCCTCGTGTTAATGCAGAGCGGCGCTCGCACGCGGACGCTTTGCATTTTGCCCAAATTAATGCGCCCCCGTCGCTCAGGTGTCATCCGCCGGAGGTACGGCGAAGAGGAGCGTGAAGAAGTCCACATTTCCTGAAGGACTTGTTAGTCTTTTATCTGTGCTGAGGCACATTCAGGGGAGCTGGGGGGTCCTTTGTGTGTGTGTGTGTGTGTGTGTGTGTGTGTGTGTGTGTGAGGATGGGGATCTTTGTGTGTGTGAGGACGGGGATCTTTAGGGATTCTTCCCCAATTAGTGAGCCGACCCTCCTGTACCTCATCCTGAGCCCAACGGTGGCGGAGAGCAAAGGATGCTGATTTCAGCTGCTGCTGTTGGAATAATTTCCAAGGCTCGTTCCGCTTCCTCCGACTCCGGGACTGAACTCATTCCTGCCGTCTAATTTCATGAGGAACTACTTACGTCGGCGCGATGATATCGCCGGCTGGCGCTCAATTGGGTACTTTTAATGGAGGACTCTTCTGTTTCATATTCCTGTGCTCTTATTAAATGACACCTGTACAGTTATTCCTGTGATATTGTGGAAGCAGGATTTACCCCGTTCACACACGCTAACGTTAGCCTTTTGACCTTTCAAAATACATTTCAAAATAAAAGCATTTGACGCCAAATAAATGCGTGCAACAGTGAAAGACTTTTGCAGAGTTGGTACTTTATGTCTGACTCACTGTTTCTCCTGCAGCCAATACACACCATCCTCTGCTGGATGTGACACACACACACACACACACACCGTCATACCCCAGTGTTGGATCTCATTAAAAATATGCTAGGCAGGGTGATAAAAAAATTAAAAAAAACAGATGCTGGAGGATGATTTTCAGGATGAGCTACCCGGGTTGTCTCAGGCGAGAGGTGCTGGAAGGCTGCCACATGATTCCACCTCGGCGTAGATCCGGGCTAGAAGTGGATTATTAAGCGCTCTCCCGCAGCATCGGCGACTTGTGTTTGGGACCGCCGCTGCAGCAGTGTTGTGGTTGCCTCTCCTGTCCTCTGGCTGTTTCTAACTAGCTGACTGGGGACCTGCTAATTGGAGGAAGCCCCGGAGAAAGCACGGGGCGGGGGGCGGAGGGGGGGGACACGTTTGGAGGAGGAGAGGAAGAAAGTGTTCGAGGAAGGTGTCGATCATGGCGCATTGTCTGCATTTCCACTGACTCCACAGTAGCTGCAGCAGCATTTATGAGAGCCGTGGGTGGGCTGCTTCTCAGGCACTTATAATTAGTCATCATGTCCATCACCATCACAAGTAGTGGAGCGGCCGCGTCCACACGAATGTCACGGTCACTCTCCTGCGGTCGCCCCACGTCTCTGCCGCTCTTCGCCGTCAGGGCGGAGGCCGAGCGGGGGCTCTGTGAGTGCCAGAAAGCAAAGACGGCGGTGGAAGTCTGTCTGTTCCGCCCTTGACCCTGCTCTGCCGATAAATGAAATCGCCTCCTTTCATCTGTGTTTCTCTTTCAGACCATCATGGAGCAGTTCAACCCCTGCTTACGGAACTTTGTTGCCATGGGGAAGAACTATGAGAAAGCCCTCGCCAGTAAGTCCTTTTTCTCCGATTTATTTTCCCTCTGCTTTTCTCTGCAGGTTCAGGCACTCGGCCAAGGACTCTGTCTCTCTCACTCTGCAGATCGAGCTACCTGTGGGCCATTTTGTTTTGCAGAAAGAAGGATATTCATCCTTTCACTGAAGGGTTAGGTCTTATGCAGTGCACAGCCTCATCCGTGCACCCTCTACGTTAGGAGATGTTTATTCAAAGGCCGATCTGATGTAGCAGAGGACAGTGAAGGTATAGCATTTAGCGAGCGTCACAGAGGTGTAATGCTGGGTGGCGCTGGGCACTGAACCTGGATGCCATTTGGAATATTCCCTACGATATGATTTATTCATGCCGCCGTTGCGCAGCGTGGGCCTTTCATGCTGACTACGTGTTGCTGCCGGTGCTAAAATGCATTTTCTCGATCTACCTGGGAGCTGATCCCCTGCAGATTCTGCAGTCCGTTATTCCAGACTTATCCTTCAGTAATGCATGCAGATACCCAAATAATTCAGAGGATATCCTACGGTTCTGCTAGCTGGCTCGCAGGAAGGCAGCAAACATTCTGGAAAAGAGGATAAGGGATTTTTTTTAAATTTCATAATTAGGGTCATACTGAGGTTTAGCAGCGAACTCTCAAGTTTTTAGAAAGCTTTTAAAAAGATTCTTGTTGTTGGTGTGACTCAAGCTCACTTCCTGGTGTCGTAACACTACCCAAACCCCTCAGCCTCCATCCTGACGGCTGCATGTTGCAGCCTGAAAGCTTTTTGTGCTTTTAAACTTTCACCCTCTCAACCTCCAAACAAGGCAAAAGTCCTCCAGCCCAGCTAATCCAGGAAGAAGGAGGCGGGGGGGAGGGGGGGGGTGTTCTCCCTCCTCCTTGACACATGCAGTCAGTAATCCTGGCCCTGCCGTGGTAGCAAACAGACTGCCTGGGGCTCATCCAGCGATTAAAGACCCACTTTGCACAATTGGCTCCATCCAAGGGGGCAAAGAGGCTCCGATGTTGGGGGGGGAGCGGGGGGTGCGGACTCCCACCCATATGGTGCGATCGCCGGAATGATTCACCACCAGGATGCTGGATCCGGTTCTAGGCTCCTTCCAGCAATTCCGGCACCTCAGTCAATCATTAAACATGATGGCGTTCGGTAGCTGTCGACGCAACTGATGCAAAAGGAAAAAAAACCCAAACAGGATCGATACGAGGAGAGCCTTGTAGGTGCAGGAAATGATTAAATTCCCCCCAAACAAATTGCCTGACTTGCAATCAGAGATGTGGTAATCCTGGCCGTCTGTCTGGGCGAGCCCCACTCTGCACATTTCATTAGCAGAAGTGAAGGATCCTTCTTCTCTCCTCAGCCAAAAGCAACTGTTGCTGGGTTACCCAAACAGAGGCGGCCGGGGGTTGTGTCCAGGGAGGGTCTCTGTCCCTCAGACACACAGAGAGGCAGACGAGAGGAAGCGTGTTGTCCAATAAGTCTGACTCAGCAGTAATTGGAGTTAGCATTAGCGCGTGTCGCTTATTCCTGACTTCCTCCGCCGCCGCGTCCGTCTGCTGGAATTAGCTGGACCCGGCCTGGCTATTGTTACCGATGTGTCTCTGTCCTGGCAGCTGTCCGCGGGCGATTGGGCTCATCTGTCACCCGCAGCGCCTGATGAATTCACCTCCAAAAGCAGCAGCAGCAGCAATTACTGGGCGGAGACGGGTTGATGGGCAGGCCGCCAGACGGCGGGGCAGAGATCACCGGGAGCCTGCCGTGGCCTCTTGTTTCTGGAAGTGTGGCGAGAATGGAAATAATTGGAAAGATTGGGAAGGTGGATGATGTTCGGAGCAAGCAGGAGCTGATGAGAAGTCATTTAAAAGAGTTACAGATGGCTGATTAAAATTGGGGAAAAAAGCGAAGATCAGTTGCAGTTCGTCTCTGGATTCCGCCTTTTATGATCTCAAACAGTGTCTCCGATGCACCCTGCTGTGATAATGAACCCTGAAACATGACAGGAATCGTTTTGGGCTCGCGTGACTTCCTCATCAGGCAGAAATTATCCGTCAGAAAATTAATTTTCCTCTCTGCAATCAAGCAGCCAGCCGACGTGGAGTAATTGCAAAAGAACGTCGGTGGTGCTGGAGTTTCTGAGGGCGAGGAGCCGTTTGGGTTTAAAGAGAGCTGAGCAGTAATAGCTCTCTGACACACACACACACACACACATGCGCTGCTTTGTAAATTAACCCTCCCGCTCTTCTTCTCCTCATCCCCAGATGTGACATTTGCAGCCAAAGGTTATTTCGACGCTTTGGTCAGAATGGGCGAACTGGCCAGCGAGAGTCAAGGCTCCAAAGATTTAGGTGAGTGCTCCACCCACCCGCCGTAACCTCCGACCTCCTCGGCTCCCACGCAGGGCCTCACCTAATTAAGACGTCGGTTAAGTTGTTTGTTTTTTTCTCCGTTATTTGGGTTTTTACTCCATCGTCTTGGTCCTGGAGCTGATCGTTGTTGGTTTGTGTCCCAGAGGCCATAGCTTTTTTGTTTTCTGGGCCTCTAATGTCGGCGGAGATGGGACCTGATGACATTACTGGTGGCGGCGGCCGGCGGGGGGGTGGTTGATCGACATGATTTTCTGTTGTGTCGACAACATGGAGCGTCTCTTCATCCCGCGCGAAGATCGAGCTTCGGAAAGCCAGGCGGACGTGTTTCCACGGTGATTTCAATCCATTGTGTTGCGCCAGGTGCGACACATCGGGATAGCACCACCTGATTCCCTCAAAGTGACGCGTTTCCAAGGCGATCGGCATCTGTGCCTGCTGCCGTCGGCCCGGGGGGAAATCAAGCCCTGTTTGAGGAGGCTCCCCTCGCGCCCATTCGGCCTGTGCTGCAGCTGCAGCTGGAGCCCAGATCCAGTTTGCAGTTTGTCCAGCCTGGCCTGTGGGGACGTCCTCTGTTGTCTCATTCAGTCTGCGACCCACCGTCTCTCACTCACGCAGTTCTCCCCGTTGATTCCCAAGTTTCTGATGGGCTCCTCCGAATCCTCGCTTGAACTTTGCTCTCAAAAGCACCCAGACCAGGAGCTCTGGTGGAATTCTACCACGATGGGACCGGCCGGAGCTCTAAAAGTCTCCATCTTTGTGACGCGGCCCTGGTTTGGCACCAGCTCCGCCTGGCCTTGGCCAGCAGGCCCGTGGGCCTCCCAGGGGAAATTCCTGCTTTGTTTCTCCAGCCACCTTTTAGCGTCCACACCCATGAGGTTTGTCCCGCTGCCCTGACGTCCTCCGCAATAATGCGCGTTAACCGTGCACTTCCTGTTTGTCTGGCGGCGGAAACAGCTGCGCCCTGCAGGAAAATAAAGTTGTGGGGCTCCCACAGACGGACCGGGCTCGATTGGGCCGCCTGGCTCCGCCTTTCAGGGCTGTAAATAAGCCTCTGATGTCTGCTTTCACTGAGGGCTGAAGGGTGTGTTGTAAGCTTTGCCAGCTCCGTTTGGACTCTTCGGCATGACGGAGAGCAGCTGATTTGAATAACGGTGGGGACGAAGAGCTTTTCAAGGCGAAGCTGCTGCAGCCGCGATTCAGAGGCTCTCTAATTGCGACAACGGCGCGTATGGAGCCATTCCCGATAACCTCATTAGAAGTCGGCATGTAAAAAGCCGCTCTGCCTCTTAGGTTTTTCCGTTTTTCATCCCATCAAACCTGCAGCCATCGTTTGGGCCCTTTTGCCTGCGCTGGGAGCGTTGAATAATTACAGATGTGGTCCTTATTCCTCCATCTGTGAACCTGCAACTCTGGAAATCCGAAAGATTTTCAGTTCCCTGTGTTTCATTTCCTCGCGTGCGCGTGCGCGTCCTCCTCCTGCTAGTCAGTGGAAATCCAAGGCCGCGCACGGTCCCACCTACACACCTACGAGTCAGCAGCTGCTCTGCATCTCTTCTTCCCTCCCCTTTTCATCCCTCCTGTCTTCCACAAGCGTAAACATCATGTTTCACGGGTTTGGAATAAACTGTTGCCGCTTCCATGACGACATCAGAAGAGCATCGCGGTGTCCATGCGTGAATCTGCACAGGCCCACGCCTTTAAACTTCCGTGTTTGTGCCTTTTCCATATGCAAAGCTCCCGTCATTCCCCTGTGTTTGTGCAGCAGGAGTGCTCTTTTAATCCACTCGTGTGTGTCTCCGCCTAGAGATCTCTCTTTAGGTCTCTCTTCCCCTCTCTCTCTCTCTCTCGCTTGCCAGCCCTCTACTCCCACACACTCCCTCCCACATATCCTCCTCTGGTTGCCCTAATCATCGCCTGTCACTTTGCCACCCACCCACACACACACACACACACGCACGCACGCACACACACACACCTGCTTTCCCTCCCTCTCTTTTCTCTCCCTCTTTGTCCACCATCCCTCTCTTCTATCACCCTCCTTTTTGAAGTGACATTCATGACTTTCCAGCCCTTTTAGGGAAATGTGGGTAAAGACGCTGTGGGCTCGGATCTTTACGACGGTCCGAACCAATCCGCTTCTGTTCCTCTGAATAACCTTTTAGCTCCGCCTGTCAACCGCCTCCAAACGACCGAACGGCCTACTCCGAATTCCCTGTTTTAACGGAGTTTTCTCTCTCCGCGCTCTTTAAAGTCCGTTCTGAGCACCGTCGTCACGGGGTCCACAGTTGACACCCAACATGCCCGTGGACCGCTGCATCCTGCAAACCACCCTCAACCAAGCAGCTCCACTTCCTGCACGCCACCATGCCAGCTCCTGATGACATCACCGAGGCGCGCTGCCTCCACGTACGCGGTCGAGTGGCTTCACGTTAGCACGATTGGAGCGTTTTAGCGTCGCCTGGGCTACAGACCGGCTAATCAAGGCCTTGCTGTTGATCCCGATCCTTCAACTTCAGATTGGAAAAAAAAAAAAAAACAATGCTGTGAAGTGACTGTGGCAGAGAGCGTGGCTAACAAACCCTGTGCGCTATAATTTAGGAACCCCGCCCGTCCGACTGCAGTGTATTTTTGTACATTTTGAATAGATGATAACCACGAACGTCAAAGACGAAGCCAGCAGGCGCACCGTGTGTTTAGCTTCTGCATGCTCGACCCCGTGGAGCTTCCTGACAGAGCCGGCGGTCACGTGCAGGCTACCGTGAACTGGGAGAAAAGCACTTTCTGGCTCTGGGCCTGTCACGACTCCCATCCGCGGCTTTTCTGAACCTCCAGCAGGAGCAGCGTCGGGAGCCTCTCTCCTCGGCCGGGCGGGTTCCTCTCCGCTCCGCTTTCTCATGTTTGCCCTGATGTGAACATCAGACTACAAACTGAATACTACATATTTAATCCCCCCCCCACCACCACCACCACCTTCATTCTATCCTCTGGCTGGCAATCGAGCATCTCTTGAGCTGCTGCGCTTTAATGATTTCAACCAACCTGAACAGGAATGTGAAGTGTTTACACTTTGACATCCCTCGCTGGAGGAAAATCAAATATCTCCCCCCCCTCTTATCGACTCTGGCAACCTTGCTAGTTAATAACGCAAACGTATGATTCAGCACAAAGACCTGCCTTTTGGGAAATTACGTGCATGAGAGGAAGGGGTCATGTTACATAACTGTAGTCAGCTGGTGGTGCTTAGTTTGCTACGGAGGAGAAAAAAAAAACCCTCCTCCGAATAATTACCTAATGGGAAAAAAGGTCCTCGTGGGGGAAATGAGGCTGCGTAGCGATGTAGCGTAACTGTCTTTTTTAGGTTAATGGATCGGCTCCATAAGGGTTCATTTAAACATGGTGATCGGGCTCCGCTAATAAGAGCAGAGGTTTGCGTGAAGGGTTTTTGGAAGGATCCTGCAGCGGTGAAATGGGCTGTGTGCGAGGATCCCGATCGCCTCGCTTCCCCTCTTGGTGGCTCTGTGGTGACTCTGGCCCACCTCCAGCAGCACCTGTCCCTGTTTAAATGAGAGCGAGCCGGGGAGCTCTTTTCTTAGCTCCCTGTCATCCTCCCAGGGGTCCCTGCCTTCTCCTGCTCTATTTCGGAGACACGCGCTGCATGATGGGAAGCCAACAGGGGGCCCCTCACTCTCTCAAACTGCCCTCCGTGTGATGGTGGCGGCAGCAGAGGTGAGCTCGCGTGCGGGGTCGGATGTGGGGTCGGATGGGCTCCGGCGCAGCTCAGAGCGCCGCAGAACCAGCATGTTTGGGTGCTCCGGATGTGTGATGGCCGCACTGTCAGCCCCCCCCCCCGCCCGCCCGCGTTTGCGTTTCTGATGGCGTGATTATGCAAGAACTGCTGCGTTATTCAAAAAGCAGTGGACCTAAACTCGGCCTGAACTCCAGAGCTCAACTGCCGCGTCAGCAGCACTTTTTCCATCTTCCCCTTATCTTTGCCTTCAAACGTCTCCACGACGACCGCTTTCATTTTATAGTTCGTGCCATTTTCTGAGCTGATCTGTGTTCTAGATATAGAATATTTATTGCTTCGGAGCAGTTAAAAGAGAATTGAATGAGCTGATTTATTTACTGACTGTCTCGAGGGAACCCAGATGTTTTTCAACAGACACATGTTCCAAATCAGAGCGCTCGTGCATCGCTCCAGTGCACAGCAAAGTCGTGTCAAGGACGGAGGAAATGGCCTTAATGAAGTTGGTGTATCAGGCTGGTTTTTGCCACTGACTTCATTAAAGGAACCAAAATGGCATCATGGCATGATGATTTTAGCTGTTTTAAACCTTGTATGTCTGATTAATGCACAGTGGTTTTGTTTAATATTATATTTATTTATAAAAAAAATTCTTCTTAGCAGGAAGCTGCCTGGATTTGCGTTTCCTTCAGCTCGGTGCCTCCGCTCAAAAAGTTCCTGTTACGCCGAGCCATCACCTGTTATTGCGTTGGAGCTTCTCCCAGTTGTCCGTCTGCCCAAAATGCCCTCAGACAACATCTGTTTCTCTTTTATGTTGCGCTTTTTTAGCTTTGCTCTCCATTTGGTTCTTTGCCGCAGTGAGCTAACAGAAAAAAAAAACACTCCAGAACTTTCAAGGATATCCAGGCCTGTGTGTGTGTGTGTGTGTGGCCTGTCACAAACAATAATGCCCCAGTTTGATGGATGGGATTTTGTTTTTTGATGAGTCTTGTAGCTTTAACCGTGATGTTAATCGCCTAGTGGTGACTGCGAACGGTGTTTTATCAGCTGTTGACCCTGCAGCAGATTAAGACGTCGCCGCTGTTTTTGGCTCCGGGCTGACTGCCCTCAGCTTTGTGCTGGCCAACGTGAGTCGGGTTCCGTGTTTGGTGGAGGTTAGTGGGACAGGGGCTCATTAAAGAGGCCAGACGTTGACTGGCTGCGAGCAGATGGTCTGGATTTGCTGCCGGCAGCGTGATCCAGCAGCCCTTGCGTTAAAACCTGCAAAGACAAGCCGCCACCTCGCCGCTGCTCCGGGGCCCGCCTGCCTTTCAGAGCCGGCTGATTTTAAAATCAAACACGATCAGGAGAATCATCTCCGTCAGGTCCAGCCAGGTGCGGCAGACAGATACACACAGGGCCGTTATCTGCCTCTCACACACCTTTCCCTTGTGGATTAGCGTGCTAGGTGGTTATTAGCATCGCACGCCATGCGCAGACTCCTCTGGAGGGACTCGCTCCTCTTCTCTCCCAGCCAGCGCTGATGCTAATGTAGCTGACTCAGGGCGCCTTTTTTTTTTTTTTTTTTT
>BJFM01000664.1:2931-18908 GCA_016586285.1 Arothron firmamentum | reverse complement strand
GGGTGTCTTTTCTTTTAGAAAAAAAAAATGTCCATGTGAGAAAAAGATCGGGACGCTCCTCATTCTTTCACGTGTTTATCTTATGCATGCTGTGGAGGGAAAAACCAGAAAAATGTGATACTGGAAAATAGACCTTGAATGTATGGTGACTTTTTACAAAGGTATTCTAAATAAAACATATCTCTATATATTAATAAACAGCCTGGTCTGATGAGAAATCTGTTCTTTCCTCACAATTTCTTTTCCTCTCACGCAAACTTTTAAATCCGCTTTTGTGTGAAACGTTTCCGCCGCCGTGTCGAGCCTCCCCGGTAAAGCCGTCAGCATCTGTGCAGCCCTGAGTGTGTGTGTTTGTGTGTGTGGTTCTGTTTATGTGAACATAATGCCAGTATCTTGTGTATCTGTAGTTTTAGTGGGTCTGTTTTGACTGTACTGCTGTTGCATCGCCCAGTTTAGGTTCTGATGATACGAAGCATGTTAGCATGACGTGTGCACGTCTGTTTTGCATCCATCAGTTCTTAAATCAGTACAGCGTGCTCATTTTACACCAGACTAACCAGCTGTGTTAAAAAAAATTTAAAAAAAATATGTGACCCATGCATGATATAAGAGGTGAACCATTTCAAACCCAAAGGTTCTCTTTACCTTCCAGTTTGGGTCCAGAATTGTCCCGGTTCTGAGGGAACAGGACCTCCGTAAGTCACTAGCCTCCCTCATCTTTCAGCCAGCCAATCACTTTGTTTCCTTACTTGCTTGGCTCTCTGTGCTCCCATTGGCTGTCTGGCCTAGCCGGATGCTAAGCGCCGCTCTTTTCTCCCCTTTGGCTTCCGTGGATGTGGCAGAAGTCCATTCTGTCGGTCCAGCGGGCCTTGGGTGGTAAAAGAATAACTTCATTTATCCTTCCTTCACTAACCTTGCATGCCCGTCTGCTAAAAAGACACTTTTCCCATTTCTCAAATAGATTTTTCTCACTCATTGCTTGCTAACTGAGCTCAGCTGATACCTGGAACAAGCGTCCCTATGGCTCTTCTAGAAGCGGGTGTAGTTGCATATTTGACCACAGGTGTCAGTGTTGTCACGTGTTCCATCTAACTGTCGCTGTCCCTTTTCTCACCCCTCTTCTCACCGCAGTGACCGTTCCTTGGAGGTGTACCTCCGCCCCACCTTCATCGACGACCGGTCCGCGCCCATCTTCTACTAGCGGAAAGAAAATGGATAGCGTTAGCATTGTTTGATGGCGTGCGCTGTTGTCAGGAGAGGGCCCAGGCGTGTGAAAGCAGGGCATCAATGATAAAACTCAGACTGTGTTACATGAATAAGAACTCACTTTATTTCTGTAGAAACTTGATGTTTTTGTTTTTTAATCAGCACTGGTGTGCTACTGTGGGGACTCCAACACTACACATTGTGTATTTAATTTGTTAATTTACACCAATAAGCATGCACACCGAGTAGGTTTAAATGAGGCTGGAGGTGGACGGCAGCAGGCTCTATTGCTTCGCCGAAATAGGATGGTTACATTTAAATAAGTAATAAGTTTGCTTTTAAGTTGTAGAGTGATGTAGTTACCTGCTGAAACAGTGGACCCACATCTTCTGCGTGGGAACTGTGCCTTGTACACTACTTTTGAAACCTGAGCTTCACACAGCATCAAGCCAATCCTTCTCTATTCCGGGTCGAGGGTGGAGGCATCACATTGTAACTAGTATTTTTGATATTTCTTCTTTAGCGAGCTCTATTTCAGGGCGTTTGAAACCCTTCCAGAGCTTTTCACACTGCTGTTCTTTGTTTCTCTTTAGATTTTGTTAATATCTGAGCTGCCAGGAGCAAATACAATAAACTCTCTTCTTTTTTTTTTTTATAATTTTATTTAGCTTTGGGGGCGGTAGCTTATGAGGTAAGGTCCAGTATTATTGCTTGTGATCATTCATTCTTAGTAATGCACACTTGTCTGGAGGAGCAGCAGAGGCGTTCTGAGTGGATCCAAGTCAGAACACGTGACAGAAAAGGCCAATAATGTGTCTGTTTGTAATGTGTGAACGCCTCCAAGTGCAATAAATCAACACATGAAGAGCACATTTTCCATGGATGAGTCTTTCACACTGAGCGACATGATCAGGCTTTTATTACACAGCTCTTTCGGGCGGAGACTTCCATATATATGTTTTTTTTTTTAATCTTTTATATAGTGTTCTTTGTCCATCCTTCACATTTGTCTGTGTATTATATCTGTACTGTACAGAGAGTGCATTATCAAATAAATGTGCACAAATGTCATTCTTTCCTGTTTCATTACCTTTCTTGTATTAAGTTGACAACTCGACAACCTGAAATGGGGAAGGTATTTGGATTTATTTGATTTAAAGAGTACAATACCAGTGAGTGAGGCCAAGGGATGGAAACGGCTCTATGACTACTGCTGGTGCGTGGGGCTGCCCACCTGCCCCTCCCCCACCATCGGGCTGTACGGTATCTCTTTGGCTGATTCAAGAGACTGTCATCTCGGACTCTTCGTTTGTACAAAAATACTTAATTTTTTCACCTAAAAGGCAAGTTCGGATGAGGCAGATTTGGCACTTTGAGCTACAGGAGGAGGGAGAGGGAGCTGTCCACGCAGCCGCAGCAGCAACTCCAGATCATCACACAGCACGATGGACGCAAACTCTCAGGCCTGGGCACAATTACAGTCAAATGCATTATGTGCAAGAATGCGGATGAGACATTTACAGAAAAAAAGCTGCAGGTAGATGATGGTGACATCCAACACACGTGACCCGATGCTGCTGAGTTGTGTTGTCTCTCTCAAGCTTTCTGTCATTCGGTTCGCTCAAGTAAATGTTGACCGAGCTCAAAGAAAGAAAGTGTTTGTGTAGCGAGCGCTGGGTGCAGGACAGATGTGCAGATGCAGAGGAACACAGCCATCACTTCTACAAGCCAAGACCTGCTTAAGATCAACAAAGTGCTTCACACAGTCATGGTAAATATAATTCACGTCAGCTATGGCGGCGATATCTGAGGAATGGCAACACCTCGATGTCCTCCTCGGTTTCCTTCAGCAAAGATTTCCACTTTGGATTAAGTGACTAATAAATTGTCAGCACCTCCGTCGCTTGTGGTTAAAACTTCAAAAAACTGGGATCCAACCACAGCGGAGCAGATAGGAATACTGTTGTTGTTTATTGAACAAATAATTTAGATATTTTTATATGCTTATTTATTTCCTACTTTCATACCTTTTTTTTATTTTATACACTCTTGTGGTTGTCCAGTACAGCAGCTGTCATTTCTGAACTCACAAATATCTAAAAAGAAAAAAGAAAAGTGCTAAAACATGAGGCACTGTCTTGTAACTGGTCACCAGGGTCACATGCCCCAATCAATGACAGACATAAAACTGGAGAACATCTATGTTGGATCTATTTTCCGTGTAGGGGAGGAACATGACTCAGCCTCCTCTCGTCAGGACCCCAGGACGGTCAGGCTGATGGACCGTCTCTTTTGCCTGTAGGGAGAAGATGGTTTTAGATCAAGACTGTCGTGGGTCCCCTTTCTTGACTGTTCAAGTGCTGTTTGTTGCCCCAAAATAGATGGTTGAAAAAGTTAATTCTAGAAAACATCTAGACGAGAAAAACTCTATTCACACACTACTTGCAATTTCGGCTTTGACCACTAGATGGCGGCCGGTGTCCTAAAACACACGCTGAAGCGTTTATCTTTTGCTGTATTTCTAACCTTTAAATGTCATAATATATACAAATAAGTACTCCTTTGCCAACATTGAAATTGTACTTAAAGGGCTGTACTTTGTGTAAATGGAGGGTTTTGATTGTCCAATTAATTTCACAGCTCTGGCTGAGCACATTAGCAAAATGAAATATTTTACTACAAACCTGTTGCTACGTCCCTGTGGGGGTCAGAGACATTAGTGATGGAGAACCGTGAAACCATAAAACGGTTAAGAGACGCGGCTGCAGGTTTGGGAGTCTCCAGGGTGTTGGAGGTGGGTGTGGGTGAGGTTTGACACTCAGTGACGGTGCCTGGCGAGGATGGGGGAGGCTCAGGTGTGGGGTTGTAACACCCACCCGAATCTAAGTAGACACAGAACAAAATGACAGTCTGTTCACGTTCACGATCCTGCGTCAGCTCTTTGCACACCGCTACTGAATGCACAATGACTTGTGTAGCTCATCAACATTTAGCTTGTCCCGACTTTCACGTTCTCAGAGAACTTACCATCTTCTCGATTCTGCTCCTGGGCTTCATCAGGACCACAGCAGGTTTGTGCGTCAACATCAGATTCAGGGTCCAGCTGAGGGTTTTTCTCATCCGATTCCGATTCTCGTTCGTTGAAATCGGCTGTTGTGGAGAAGCTGTAGTCAACCAGCTCTCCTGTCGGGCTTTCCTGGTAGCCGTGAAAAAGAGAACCATTCAACCGTTATGCCAAAATAACATTAACAGAGGGTTATTGAGCACCTTACACATGGCCTACCTGGTCAAAAAGGAAGACGGTAACGTCATCAAAAAACGACACGGCTTTTTTCTTCCGCTCCAGTTCGTCACAGAAGGATTGGGTCAGCAAGGTCGGCATCTTCAGGAGACTGCGGAGGTTTCTAGTCCTGCTACAGTCGCTTATCACCACAGGCACCACGCTCAGATCTTCCTCACTCTCCTCACTGTCTTCATCGTGGATGTTGTAGGTCCTCAATTCCTCGTCGGATTCACTGTCCTCTGAGTCATATTCGTCTTCTGCTTCCTCCAGCGGAGCTCTCACTTGTTCTCCACACAGCTCCAAAAACGATGAGGAGGACGACAAGTCAAGAGGCCCGTTGGGTTCTTCACATAAACTGTCCTGGGAGTTACATTCCTCTGCGTCAATGTCCTCAAAATCCTCCTCATTTATTCTCACAGCCTCCCTTCCATCGCTCCCTTCTTCACTGGCGTAATTGAAGTCCGGTAGCTCCTCATCCTCTCTGGTTCCGTCGCCATTTTCATTTTCTTCGGAGGCTTCATCTCCAAATGTATTCGTGGTTGAGTCCAAATGTAAAGACTGGACATGGGAGCAGTCTTCTGGTCTCCTGTTGCCCTCTTCATGGCCTCCTGGGGCCTCCTGGGCAGAGCAAGAAGGTTCAGACTCGACAGAGGAGCTGAGTTCTGAGGAAGGCTCTTCGCCCGGATGCTCCGTGTCCAGTCCAACATTCTCATCTGCAGGGCCGGACTCTTTGGTCAAGCAGCCACCCATTTGTGGGGGGAAAGGTGACAGCATTGACCACCCGGGGGTCGGATGGGGAGTGGATGAGGTGGTGTCAGGCTCTGAGATATCCACCAACACGCCACGTTTGACTTGGCTCAGGTTTGCTAAAGGAGCTCCATGGTTTAGGAGCTTTTTGATGGACTCGTTATTTCCGACGGAGGCGGATTTCTCAGCAGCGAAGTTGCCATCATTCAGCCCCTCACAGAAGACGCTCCCGTCTTCCTGAGGGCTCCTCTCATACTCAGCATCGTAGTCGGAGAAATAGTCAGAGTCCCTGTACAGAGTCTCATCAGCCAAGCTCTTTATTTGTGGTTCTGAGGTGCTCGTGGAGGTGCAAAGGGCTTGGCCCAAACCCACCTGCAGGACTAGTCCTAGGTCTGCGCCCATTCTTGGGCTCCTCTCGCCTCCTCGGGGATCAGCGAGCTCTTTAAAAATAAACTCTGGAGATTCGTTGTTCTCAGTGTCATACCCGCTGTCCAGGGATTTGGGAAGGACAGCGTTGTTGTAGGGATCAGGGCTGAAGGCCTGGTCAGAGGGATCACAGGTGCTTGGAATAGACGAGGAAAGGTGAAGGGTCTCTACAGAATCGGCAGTTCTTTCCTGATTCCTCACTGGGCTGAGTTCGTCTTCCTCAACCTCGGCATAATCCAAGTTGAAGTCTGCAAAAATCCCTGATGTAATGTCGGTGAGGTCGTCCTCGTCCTCGCTGTAGTCACCCAGCTCAACCAAGTTAAAGCTGGAGTTCGCCGCCGCGGCTCCAGCGCCCAGAGCTCTGCTGTTTTCGGACGTCTCTGGATAGCTCAGCCTGGCGTTGCCCAGACCCACAGAGATTCCGGCTGAAACCCCCTCCCAGATGGTACCTCTCTGCTTGACTGCCAGGGCTGCTGTTTGTCCAGGCGGACACTGCTTCAAAAAGGAAGGAGACGTTGTGCAGTTTACCTCAGGAAGCGTCTGGAGCTCAGAGTATCTCTCTCTGTCTTTATCACATTTTCCTTCGATTCCTCCACCCTCTTTACCTCTGGCAGGAAACCCTGAGCTAGTAAGAGCATCATCACTGCTCTGTTTCACTTGAGCAACGCAGTCTCCACCTTCGTGATATAAGTGAATGCATGTGCCTAAATCACTGGGCCTGTTTGCACCCATCCAGTCAGGGTCTCCTTTAGCCTCTGAGGTACCATTAGATTCAGGACTTTGGGATGTTCTGCTGGTCGCCTTTGTTAAAGACCAGGATTCTGTTGTGTTATCCTGATTAGAATATCGAAGGTCCACACAGCTGCTTTTGTGCCTGCTGTCCAACACCAGGCTGTTATTGTTTGCTGAACGGTTTGAAGTCCAGTTAGAGGATTCGCTTTCAAAGAAAAGGTCATTATCAAGGTCTTCATCTCTTTGCTGGCCCACCAGCAGGCCACTGTCTGTCTCAACATCGATGCTAACGTGGCTAACAATGGGTAGTGTCTTTTTAGTGGGACCCATCATCTTAAAGCAGCTTTCACTAACTGCGCTCACTTCGAGGTAGGGGTCACAGAACCCTAAACTGGGGCTACTAACTGGTTGTGACTGATGCCGTCCAATATCCAAAAACCCTCCTGGATGGACACAGCTGGATCTGGACTCTGGAGATGTTTCCAGTTCAGGCAAGCAGGTCTGCCGCTGTGTCTTTTGCCCTGATGTCCGTTCAGCGCTGTAGCCATCCTGACCAGATGGGAAGCAGTTGTGGGTCTGGTCTAACTTTACTGGGCTGGGGTTAGGAGCCGCTTTCAGAAAAGGCTCAATTGTTACTTGGACAGTGGGGCTTGAATCTGAGTCACAGGCAGAAGACTGGGTGTGGATAACTGTGTTATCCACAGTTGACCAGTAAGAATTGTGTTGTGTTGTTGAAGACAACCTACGGCTTGTGGCTTCCAGTCCTGGGCTGTAGTCCACTATGCTGTCATCCAAACTGGTAATATTAGGCTCTACTTGTTCTTCTATGCGAATATAGTACTCACTGCTGACTGAAGGGCTGTGGGCACTCAATACAGGGACCACACCTGCCTGCTCAGCTTCATAATAAGATGGGGAAATGTCTGCGGTCAGGCTGTCAGACTTGCAGCCCTCTGAAGTGTTTCCTTTACTTGAATAGTAGATATCTTGATAATGGGGGTTTCCCTGGCCTAGTGGCCCAAAGGTGGAAGATGAGCAGTACGGCTGCTCGGCACGAGCCTGCTCCCACTTGTACTCAAAGTTTAGACCCTGGCTGGTCTCTGTGACAGTGAGAAGGTCATCGCCCGTCTCAGAGTGGAAGCTGTCGGAGAAATGCTCCAGCAGGGGGAAGGAGGACGAGGCAGAGGAGGCCAGCTCGACTGCCTGAGGTTGCTCTGCACCAGGGTTGTTGGCTGAAGCCAGCGGGGGGGTCAGGACCAGGGCTGTGGAAATTGCTGCGTGGGACGTGCTACCGAGCAGGTTAGGTTTCAAGGCGTTCCAGCGTTGTTCAAAGTCTTCCTCTGCCTCACTGGATCCTTTGGCGCAGAGGTATGTGACCAGAAGGTGTACTTCCTCACTGCAGGGTCTCAGATCCGGCTGCAGCCAGCAGAACTGCATCACCTCATACCTTCACATGTGGGAAGACACAAGCAGAAGTCACAATAACAAAGAAAAAAATAAGAATGCAATTTAAATGCAGTCAAAGGCAAGTCAGCATATAGGATTTTGGCTTTCTAACTGTCATTAAAATTATAAGTGAAGACTTAGGTTTGAGGGAACGCTTTGAATTTGGATCAGATTACAAATGATTAAAGTTAGAATTGTGGTTGTGCAAACCATTTGGAGACAATACAAAGCCCCATAACATACACACAAGCCTATTTGTTATGCGTTGTTGCTACGGAGTGCCTTTAATATAGTGCAAATCAATTTAGGAAAAGACATAAATGCAGCGCAAACATTGTTTGGCTGGCTTCCCAGGTTTAGATGGATGATGTGACTGAAAGTGCCAAAGTCTTCCTCAGAAGACGGGAAAAAAATTGACCGTCTTTCCTTGCTGCTAGCGTGAACTTGTGCAATGCTATATGGAGAAAGTCATTTCGTAATCACATCTATGTACACATGCTCGTCTCATATGTCGGATGTGTTTGTCCCGCTGAGTTTGTGTTTTGTGAATGCCTCACCAGCGCTCGTCCATGGAGAAATGGAGCTGTGGTTTAGGTAGTTTGAGCTGCTGTTCCTTCACTGCGTATGTCAAGACCTGTCTGTCAGAGTAGTGCCTGTATGGCTGTCCTCCCAACTCCAACAGCTCCCACAGAGTCACCCCTAAAGACCTGGAGCAGGCAAAGACAACACCCTTCACTTCACTTCACTTCACTTCACTTCACTTCATTTCACGCATTTTCCATTTTCAGCCCTTCCTAGGCTACAGTCACACCAATTTAGACATGAGTTAACATTGAATCCTCCACCTTCCTGCAAAAACTAAGATTTGGAATTGAAGCAACCTCAAATCTCTCACCATATGTTGCTGGATTTTGTTTGGTCAACAATTAGCAGGTTTCCATGGACCTCGTCTATGAGCTCGGGTGCGATCCAGCGCAGAGGCACCCAAATCTGGTCTTGCGTTACATAATAGTCGTCCTGAGCAACAACAACAAAAACAGCGAGGGCGGCGTCTGAGTAGACTCCGACATGCGGTGAAAACATAATTGACCTTATCACAAGTCTGACCTTGAATCGGCTGTGAGAGAGGCCGTAGTCTCCGATCTTTACTGACATATCTGAAGTTAGCAGACAGTTCCGCAATGCCAGGTCACTGTCAAAAAAAATAGTTGTTTTATTAAGTAGCTATTTTGTTTTTTCATGAAATCCCCCGAAGCTGTTATGTTGCAACATGTTTCGATTTTTTTTTTTTTTTTAATTTTACCTCCCGATAAAGTCTTTTGCCTGGAAGCCGCCACTTAGTTGTGAGAGGAGTTTGCCCCCCGCAACAAAATCACTGATGCTGGAGTTTGTGAAAGTGACTCAGGCAGCACCAGGATGTTGTTGCAGGGAGAATCCAGCAGGGGGCACTGAAAATTCTGATGGATTTTTTTTTCCTTTCTGGAGAACAGGTGAAGGCAACCAGCACGGAGCTAACCGACAGACCTTACCTGTGAACAAAGTTGTTTTTGTGGAGGTGCAGAAGCCCCGAGGCAATGTCGCACGCCATTCGCTGCAGGAGCAACGGGTCGGGGGCCTGCGAGTCGGTCTGTCGACAGCTGTGCAGGTAGCTCTTCGCGTCACCCTGACACAAGAAGGGACAGGTTGTTCTGGCTGTTTCTGAGTCGACAAAAGCAAATAAAAGAGGGAGGACATCGTTCAAAAGAGAGGGAGGAAAAGAATTTGGCCAAACCAGAGGGCAAAACTCCATGACCAGGAGATACGGAGTGACCTCTGAGCACTGCGCCAAACACTGCAGAAGAGCAGGGTGCTGAAGGGTCCTGAAGGCAGAAAAAGAAGACAGATACATGTTAACCTTCAGTAATCCTGATTTTTTTAGGCATTTATGAAAGTTGTCAGAGCTGTGCGGCCTTTGGGGAACTAACCGGTACGGTTGCACCTCCTCCAAGAACTGCATCTGATCCTGGACGCTGGCACTAGCCTTAAGCTCTTTAACTACCACCTGGGTGGTGCTGAGACCGGCGCTGACCTCACCCAGCAGAACCTAGTAGATACAGAGATAAGTATAAAGTCCAACAATCTTGGAAAACTGTCATTTCACACAGTAAAATTGCATGAAAAAGCGACAAAGAAGTGTCCGCTACCTTCCCAAACCATCCATGTCCAATCTCCTTCAGATACAGCAGACTGTGGCGGCCAAGGTCTGATGATTTCAGCAGCTGGACTGGAATGGAGCAGTGAGAGAGACATACAACACTTAGAAGAGAGAGGAGACTGTTGAAAAGAGTTTCCTCACAACATTTTTCCACATGATGAGCGAAAGGAAAAGAGGATGCGGAGCTTAAACAGGGAAAAGTGTTTTACAGGAGAAACAGACATGGGTAGAAGCCAAAAATAAAAGAAACTTCAGTTGCATGACATTTAGAATGGTTGAAAACTAGTACCTCTGTGAATCCTCATATCTTAGGTTGATTGTGAGGTTCTAAAAGTTGCGTGGAGCGGCCAGCCACTCTGAGCTCCAGGAAGGAGACTGAGAACGCATCCCGGCGCGGGATGAAATACCAGTTCCGAGTGTGAGAACCAAGTGCCCGTGGTCCCAGCCCTAACCCCAGGCGTCTTAGCCTCATTGTGTGCGTGTGAGAAAGAGCCCACGGTCGCAGTTGTGTGTGTGTGCGAGAGCCGCGGCAGGATTTAACCCTCCGAGCCCTCGCGCAGCTGAACAAGCTCCCCACGCTGCCTCTGACCGTCTCCACCGAGCTCTTCCCCCAACTGGGACACACGCGGACGCACATACTGTCCTCGGCTTGAGCCCTCCAGCTGTCCAGCAAACCAAAGTCCTCAGTTCCTATGCTTTTAACGCTGCCGAGCCGTATAGAAACGTGTGCGGGGAAGCGGTTCTGGAGCTCTTCTGCTCATCCTTCACGCGCGTCGCTAGCGTGTCGTTTGACGCCTCAGCGCTGTGTGCAGCTTCGAGACACCCAGTCGTGACATAAGGGCCAAACAATGCCCCCCTGTCAGCCAGGACAGCAGCATTCCTCACTCAGACAGGACACAAACACGGTTCTGTCGCACACAGAAAAAGACCTCTGTCATATACTTGAACCACCCTGATCTCAAGCCTCCCCCTCCCCACTCTTAGGTCCTGGTGCATGCCACCACCCTTCCCCTGTCTCTCCTCATTCTGTCACAGACCCTTCACTGTATTCGGCCCATAATACCAGTCCTCCACTGATGCGTTCCTCGGACGTTTTACCCGGCCGTATGCTCACCCACTCCCCAGCTAAATCGGCGCCATTGTTTGACTGGCTGATACGCTGAGGCTGCATCCCCTGGTACCCGGTTCGCCAAACACACAAGGCCTATTCTCCGCTGGAACGCGGGGCAAAGGTTGCCGCAGCGATAACGGACTCCGACTTTCTCAGCCACACCCCTCCGAGTCTCCAGCACAATTCAGATTTCGTCAACGTTAACATAATTTTGCTCCAACTCCAGAATGTGCGAGCGTGAGTGTGCATTCCTGAAAGGCACACACGTACGCTCCACTCGACCTCCTGGCCCGGTGAATAAAAAATTGAGCCGAAGCTGAAAAGCAGGACTGTCGGAGTAACAGCAAACATTGTGCTGCGTTCGCTGCCTGTGTTAAAGTGCATGATTGTGCATGTCAGCGTCGGATATCTGATGATAGGTGCATTATTGCCACCTTTGAGCGTACTAGTGATTGTGAAATTTTTCCTATTTTCATATTACTGTCTGAGCGAACCAGGCTGAATGAGCGTAAGCCCCGTCGCTGGCTGACTCCAACACTGTCCCCCATTCCTCGCCCTGCAACACCTGGGCCAATCGCACGGCCGTAGCCAAGGGAAGCTACCGATTGGCTGCCTGCACGAGGCCGGGCTGTCCAATCACGGGTGGAGGCTGACATCCTAGGCAGCCGCGGCTCGTCTCACCTCCCTCCTGGCGAGGCAGAGCGCAGCGCTGACAGCCCGTGACTCATGCAGGAGGCATTTTGTGCAACCAGGACGGTTTGAAGTGCGACACAGATTTTAGCTGGCTGGATGTCAGACCTGCTGCGTTCCTGTTTGGGACGAATCAAGAATGCAAATGTGTCTGAATTCAGATGAAACGATGACAGGAACAAGAGCCATTGATGTCGATGTAAATGGAGGACGTGTGAGGACTGAACGGGACTGCTGGCCAGCTGTTTTCGCATACAGGCGATCCGTTTCTGTATTTGCGGGTGTGAAGGTGTGCAGCAGGGAAAGGACGGCGGGAAAACATAAAGAGGAGGTTTGCAAATTAAAAGGAGGTCCAATTTGAAGGCGGCGTCTGTGATTTCTTACTGGATCGGCCCGGTTGTTTGGAGACGGGCAGGGAGACCTCTGTGAGGGGCAGGACGTAGACCTCGGGGCCGTTCTGGGAGGCAGGCGAGGCCAGGGCGGACACATCTGCCTGGTACTCCTCTCCCTCAGCGTTGTCAAACTCCTGGTGCAGAGATGCATACGGAGATTAGTCAGAGACGGGCTCTTGGATCGCTGCAACGGGCCCACCGAGGCCTGCCCGCGCAGATACACACAGGTCACACACATTCTGTGCTGAATTGTGTGAGTCATTAAATTTTCTCAGTGCGAAGGGGGGGGCAATATGTGTATATCCAAGCTGTCACAAAGCCTTTCATTGTTCCCCATGGAAGAACGCAAAGATGTCACCATAAAAAAGCCTCTATATTCCTCCTATACAGTAAAAAATGCTGAAAGTTCTAAAAATAATGTGCTCGAAATGTTCAGAGCTAGAACAATAAAAACTCCCGTTCGAAGAAGTTAAGCCGTATAATATGGATAAAATGTAAACCCTGGGAGAGGAATATATCGTCTACCTCTGCAGGAAGAAAATCCCTTGTACAGCAGGTTCATTCTCTCCTGCCTACTAAAGCAGAAAGAGAGGGAGTGTAGAAGAAGGAGCCTACGCCATGTTAACCGCCGTCCCCGCTGCAAGCTGCAGCCCCGCTGCTGGTCTTTCTGTCCGAAATGATCCCGCTCCCTGCTCCACTGCAGTGTCCTTGCTCTCCCCTAATTGTTTCACAGAGTTCTACATCACTGTCTCATCTCAGGTACATGCACAGGATGTTAGGGCTGCTCTTAAAGGTGCACTTTAAAAGAAAGAGAGCAGAAATAGCTGTTACGCCACTTGAACTACCAGCTTTCCCTGGCTAAGGGTGTTATTTTGAAAACCAGCTAGTAATTACCAGATGTAGGTAGCAACACATGGTGTTGAGGCATCACTGCCTGATACATCAGGTCTCCCCAGGCTTCATGTGGTCGAGATGGGGTCACGTTGGATCTAAAGTCAGTTGCTGAGACCCTTAAGCGTCAGAAATCGTGTATCTAAAAATCTAAACAGGAAAATAAAGGTTGCATCTTCCTCATTCAGGAGGACCATCTGCCGCCATCCCTCAGAGCACGAAGCCGAGCGCCCAGCTGTGACTCACTGCTGTAAAGCCCCCCAGAGTCCTCCATTCAGAGAGCACCTACAGGAGCTTCACGCTACATGCTCCAATAAGACTGCAAGGATGGAGAGAAATAATGAGGCTTTTATTTATTTATTTTCTTTCTTGGTTGATGCAGCAGGGCGACTTGCACATTCCAACACAAACACACGCCTCACAAAAGAGGAGACAGTGGAGACCTTCGCACCAAGACATTCTTCCTCCATTTATTTATCCTTAAAAACTTCGTGCTAAAGGTTAGAGCTCTTAGCTGACAAAGTCTGGCATTCAAACAGCTGATGAAAAGGAGAAAAAGGTAAACCAGTGCTGTCGTGTTGGCAGATTAGCAAATAGTACAAGTTTCCTCCTCCTATTAGCTTCTGTTAGCTTGTCATGGCACGTTTACCTCTTCCATTCACTTAATTAATAAGTGAAAGTATGCTTTTGGAGTGCAGATTATTTAAAAAAAATAAAATAAAATCGAATAATGGGGGACAATAACAGTACTTTAGCTCTTAGCTGACAATTTTTAATTAAACTGAACTGAATTTGAACTTCTGAGCTGCAAAACAAAGTCTACAAATCTGATAACATAAAAAAAGTAGAAAGGGTTCAAGTTTGGACCTTTACTCTTCTCATCACTTCCAGAAGGGGGCAGCAGAGAGCTCACCTTGAAGCCAATGTCGCCCTTCTTGCAGCAGAGGCAGGCCAGCATGAGGAAGATGAAGGTGAAGAGGCCGGAAAAGGAGACGGCCACCACTGCCAGGGAGGAAGGCCATGACAGCTCACTCAGGGGGGCCCCATCTGCAATGCCAGAGCACGTTTGCGTTACAAGGACAGAGATCAGGTGGCAAACTGCAGAGTCATACAGGAAATGAAGACAACATGGAGATAAACAGAATCTGCACACACATGGCTGATCAAAAAAAAAATTCTCATTAGTCTTCCACCTATTCCTCCCCATATAATCAGCGCCAGGCGGTGGACTGCTGCGGATTTAATAATAGATCTGTGCACCAAGCCCAAAAACAAGACAAATAATGGCTCTCTGCCCCAAGCTCGCATCCTCACAGCCATGTAAAACAAACCCCCCCAGTTTTCATTCTCATAAATGCGGACACAACTGTATGTCTGGAGTTTATCCCATCAAGCCTTTTTTAACATTTATAGCTCTCAGTATTTACCCACCAGATGGTTCAGTGACTCCACCACAATCACCGAGCACTTATTGGTCAATTTGCTCCGTCGCTGATGCAGAACCTCTGAAGGAGGAGCTCGCATCTCTCCTTTAGTCACTGTTGGAATGCATTAATGGACTTCTGAGAATGCATCAGTTTTTTGGTCTCAATCTGATCACGGTCCCTTTAACTAGTCATTTTTATTGCTGCTCACTAACGTTTTGAGGGGTTTTTTCCCCACTCAGATGCGTAGTTTATAAAGAAGAGCATTATAAGTTTAAGCACATGCTCAAAGATTTGGGATCTGGTGCTCTTTAATACTAGATAAGGTAATATTCAGATCCTGCATCTGAGCTCTGGGTGTGTGGACCCTGCTGCAGCTGCTGAAACAAGGTGTGCTTTTCAAATATTAATGGAAGAACACGGGCCGTGGCGCCGTCTCGTCTTTGCCAACCTGAGTTTTGGGGAGCAGGGTTGCCAGATTTGGTTGTGAAGAGGCCGGCAGCTGGGGAGAAAGGACACCACAGATGCGTCAGCAGTTTTAAAGAGAGGGAATTACTGTAAATATGGCGCTGAAGTGCAGAGCAGAGAGGTATCAGATATTATGATAGAGAGCTAAAAATAAGGAGACACACACACACACACACACACAAACACGGTGCTTCAGTGGGGAACAGCATGATGGGACTAATGGCAGGGTTAGGTGTCCTCCCACATTTCCATCCCCTGCTCTCCGTGAACGACTGCAGATGGTGCAGGGATGTGCTGGCTTGCAGAGATGGCCACGATTACTGTCATTACCTGGGAGTGACAGGCCCAGAGACCCACCAGGAATCTACATCTCAGCCCCCCCACAGCTAGTCAGGAAATAATATAAATAATATAATAATATAATATCAGCTTGCTGACTGTGAAACCGTGCCATTCATTTCTCATCTTTCCAATCAAACCACCTAATTATCCACCTAATTATGCATGTGTAGGTAGAGGTGACTCCAGCAGGGCCTGAGCCTC
Organism: Arothron firmamentum; assembly: GCA_016586285.1. Lineage (NCBI taxonomy): Eukaryota > Metazoa > Chordata > Actinopteri > Tetraodontiformes > Tetraodontidae > Arothron > Arothron firmamentum. The sequence continues at coordinate 3,355 of BJFM01000664.1, read as the reverse complement.
GACTGGACTCTGCACCAGCTCTGAGTTTGGAGGAAATCTGCTGAAACAGGAGCCAAAGCTGTTCACAGTTTATCACATATGTTCATCCTCTCCAATCTGTTAGAAGGAAGCTTGGACGAGTAGGCAAAGACCCTTCTGGAATATTACAGTGGTTCTGGGTTCGATGCCTGTACTTTAAAGAGATTGTACTGGCTGAAGGTCACCATAGAGCCGCAGACTAGCTTGTGCATTCACACATGACAAGAAGGGGAGTAGAACTGAAGAGCCATGTGAAGGTTTTGTGACCGAGCTATTCAGAATGAGAACACGTTGAACCAGCAGAACATTCAGGTGATCCAGCGTCACCTGATTTGTCTGTCGTCCACACGAAGACACACACACACACACACACACACACACACACACACACACACACACACACACA
>BJFM01000663.1:67266-78682 GCA_016586285.1 Arothron firmamentum | reverse complement strand
CACACACACACACACACACACACACACACACACACACACACACACACACACACACCGGTCCTTACACTAACTGCAATCATCCCAACTATCCCCAACCTTAAAACCAGGAGTTAACCCTAATACAGTCCATTGAAAGTACAAGAACACACACACACACACACAGAGACACACACAGACACACACACACACACACACACACACACACACAGACAACAGCACTGAAATGCACTGTAAAAAAAAACAAAAAACCAACGGCAGTGCTGTCAGACATAGTTCAATATTACACATCTTTGACATCAATCCCTATTCAGGTTTGAGGTGGTTTATGCTTCACCTTAAAACTTTTAATGTGCTCTCATCCCATCACAAAGACAGGCGTAAAAAGAAATGTCAGAAACGTTTCTCTTACTCTTTCAACCCTTGCGCCCATTAACAGTTAGCGCTCGGAGTAATTGTGATTTGAACGTAACCCCAAATCTGTTTAATGAGTGCAATGATCCGTGGAGGGAGCACAGGTAAAGTGCTTTTAACAAGAGGGCCCTTATTTTACCAGCCTGAGAGGAGCCGAGCTGCTTTTTCACATTCGGCTTCAAAGCCGTGCTTCAAATTGTGCAGACGAGACTTTATTTCCTCTTATCTGCCGGTGTGTAGGTCCTCCAGAGTGGAGCGCACAGTGAAAATGTGAGGGAATGGCGGCTGAAGATGTATCGCACAGAGCAGCGTAGAGATACTGGACAGACACAAATTAGCTGAATATGGAGGAGAAGAAATAGAGGGAGCTGTTAGACATTACAGGTGTGGAGTGTGGCTTCTGGGTCCATCCTCCACCAGGAAGGCCTTGAAAGATGCTTTGAAGCGAGGGAGGGAGAGTACATGATGTTCACAGGGACTCTGTCATGACTGTTGGTTGACATATTTTGTGTGTTCGGAAGAAAAGTTGAAGGCAGGTGGTGCTATTATCCGTCCAAAGCACAGCGAGAGCCAACCCGCCCTTGATGCAAATGTCAAAGCTGGGTCAAGACGGGTTCGTAAAATCGCTTTATACCTACAACTGATGTGAAAAACTGAACGGCTGATGTGAGGCGCACATGAAACACCTCTGAAGCAGATTTCCCGGGTTAATATGTGCTCCAGCAGCATACACCACCACCTGTTCTCAACATCCATCAGTCCAGTTGTGCCAAGAAAAGGTTTAGTTTTAGTTTGGACTTGGGGGTGATGAGATAGGAGTTTAGAAATGAAAAGACAAGACAAAGGAAACTCTGTGTGTGTTTGTGTGTGTGTGTGTGTGTGTGTGTGTGTGTGTGTGTGTGTGTGTGTGTGTGTGTGTGTGTGTGTGTGTGTGTGTGTGTGTGTGTGTGTGTGTGTGTGTGGTAAAACCTCTGCCTAAATGCACTGGTATATTCAATCAACCAGTGATGGAAAAACCTAGTGGGAAACCAGAGCTAACCAGAAAGTCTCCCACCCCCAGTACAACAAAGCATCCAGGACTAGAGACGCACTGCTGGGAACCTTTGAGCTTGAATCAAATAAATGAAAAAAGAGAGGGAGAGAGAGAGAGAGAGAGAGAAAATGTCACCAATTCCATCTTCGAAGATTCCAGATAGAGAGTCTGACAATGAAAGTACATCAAAGGGGGAACGCAGACCCCGCCATCTTCAAAAGGCACGCCGAGCGGCACATTCAGGGTTATTAAAGAGATGAATATTGACAGGGTCTCTGCAGTTTAAGGTGAACGGCACCTCGGCTATCTCTGCTAAACCAGTGGCACCAAAGAGCCCCCCCCCCACCCCCCCCCGCCATTCACAGTACATTTAATTGACAGGCAACCATGCCCCTGCACCCCCTCCCTCCCTCCCTGCTTTAAACTTCATTCGTGCCAACTTCGCCCACCAGACCCGGCTGTTGATAAGCCAATCAGGGTTTTGTTTGCTGAACTACGGCGCGCCCTTCAGCTCTCTGGCCCCATTCAACTCACCAAACATTCCCCCTAAGAATTTAACCGGTGGGCAAACAGAGAGCACGCGGATACTGGTGGGGGCACCTTCTCTGTCTGTGTGCATATTTACCCTGTCATCTAATGAGGGGGTATGCATATAAGTTCAGCTTCAGCATCTGGAAGAAGAAGAAGAAGAAGACATGAGGGAGAAAGTAGGGTTCTCAGATCTGTCTGTGCAATTTGAGGAACCTAGATCTGAATTAGCATAATGCTATTGAGCTTTCAAAACTCTCCATTTAAAGGTTTTTTTTTAAAGGCATTTTCGTACAGTGAGATTGAAGCAAAGTTTGGTTGGAGGTTTTGTTAAAAACGTCTGTAACTTTCCAGGGTTACTCTACTCTCCTACTACTCAAAACCGGCCCTTTCCCATTGCTCAACGGCCAATAGACCCAATTCGAGAGGGCCAGGAAACAATTCTGCTGAGGCGAGAAACAAGAAACTAGCCAGAATGAGCCATTAGATTAGAATGTTGTGTCTGTGCTTTGGAAGAGCAGAGAGATTCTATCAAGCCTGTGGTTGCCGCGCTTGATATTCTGCTGGTAATGCCTTCAGCCCTGCCGGATTTATTGAAACTTTGATACGTAACATTCAAAGGGTACAGTGTGTCTGAGACAAACAAAGCATGCAAGTGTAAAAAAATGAAAAACAAAAACAATTTCTGCCAGTTTCTTTTCTGTTTTCTTCTTTTTCCTGATCACAGTTTCACCTGTCGCCATCATGCGTGGATGGATCTACAATGCATTTCATACAGTTAAATGAGTGTTCATTTTATCCTTTATATGCTCATACTTAAATATTAACTTATAAAATTATATAAGATATAAACCACTCAAAATGGCTGACACTTGTCACCACACATGCAAGCTGGAGTGCGTGTGAATGGGGTCTTTCTCGTCCATCATCATTCAAAGCGATCACTCACCCCTCTCAGATCAACAGAGGCCTCATCACAGGCGACTGTACCCCCAGAACAGGAGCAGGCTAACATTAAACAAGAGAACTACCCTATTATTCGTAAAACTCTCCTTTTTTATCCTTTTCTTGGCATGTAGACAGAGAAAAGGGTGATAATGGGAGCGTGATATGTTTTATTTATTCGTATTGCTAGTGTCTATTTATTATTCAATAGCTCCTCGTGTTAGCTTCAGATGACATCCCAGTAGAACGAGTGAGAAAATGTAAATGTGCGTCTGTTTAGGCACAAAGTGTGAGGAAAGAGGTATTTGTGAAAGGATATTTTGAAATAATGAAGAAATATCTTACAGAATGAGTCATCCTACCAATAGAAACAAGTAACAGTTTAAAAAAGAGTTAATTAAAATGCAATTTGCATTTAATAAGTTTATATTTCTTTGAAGAAATGTACATTTTACAATACTGTAACTCATTTAACTGCAAATAACTCATCTTTTGAATGATTTACTATACTTATCGGTACAATGTTGAATGTATATACAGCATATATTTTATAGTACTTTCATAGTCAAACTCTGGTCCTGCTAAAATACACAATTACCATCACACTTATTTGTTACTTTAGTCAAATGTTCATAGCAAATTTGAAAAACAAAAAAAAAGTTTGCACAGTAGATCAGACAAACTTTATTTTTCACTTATCCGTACAGGCTAACCATAACTTTCAGCAATTAATACCTTATGATACAAACTGTTACCTGAAATAACCAGAATCTACAATAAATTATTATGATATAAAATAATAAAAATAAATGTACTGTGGGTCCGGAATGATGGGATGTTGGACCCCAAAATATGAATAAAATCCACAACCAACACACACACACACACACACACACGCACACGCACACACACACACAACAAAGCCTTTTGTACTGTCGTCCACTCCTCCAGGGGCCAATACTGTGCTCCAAAGTCCTTTAGAGGTGCAGCAAGCCGGAAAATGACCCCATGCTGTCCCCGTTCGCCTCAGCCCCGCCTGGTTACGCCCGTTTCCCAGGGACCTGCTGAGGATCCAATACCCCTAGGCCTCCCTCTCACGCCACACTACCTCCCAGGGCCAAACGTTAACGGGGCTCCTCACCGTGGACAATAGGGTCCACGAAACGTGGGAAAGAAATGTCACAAGGCTCTCTGACAACTAAAGTCCGACCCCGTGACCTCCAGCACTGGTCCCACTGGGCCTTTTCATGTAGATATAGCGTGTCCAAACAAAAGCAATCATGCATTAATCAGATTCATAACCCAAGTGAGAAGAAGCGTAGAAGCTTCAGGGCCCTGTTGTTTGGACTGAAGGAGACTTTTAATTGCATTCAGCTGCATTCATTTTTAATCTTGGATTATTCTCAATAACATAACTTGTAATTGAACGCAGCATTATAAATTGAATAACTGATTAATTAAAAGAAAATTGATTCAATGCGTTCAAGGTTTTCAATGGCATCATTAACAAGCTAAGCGCAACAGACGAGCATGTCCTGTGTGAACTTCCTGTCGCCTGGTAAACAGTCCCGGTCATTTAACCTCTCACCTCGCGTCTTAGTGGCTCCATATGGAGATCCAGGTCAAATGAGGACATGGTCAGCCACTTGAATCGCACACTTGCGGGGCGGGTCCTAAACAATGGCGGGGGTGCAATTTGACGAGGAGCTCGGGGTTAATGAGGGAATGATCGTCCCCAAACAACACTTGACTTAGTCCAAGGCGACGTGTTGCTTTTTGTTTATTTTGGTTTATGTTTTTTGGGGGTTGTTACTTGACGTCATTTCACAAAGTCGGAAAATAGCTGCTGTGAGCGTTTGGTGCTTTCCACGAGTCACGCAATTGAAGCGACGGTCAGTGAAGCAGCTGGTCATCCTATTTTCACACAATGGACCTGATCTGTTTGCTCAAGACCCCTGACATGGATCCATTCATGACCTCATCACTACAACAGCACATGCGTGGGTCAAGCCGCTGTGGACACAGCAGGTCAGAGGTCACGATCCAAACACCATGACCTCACTCCCAGGAGGCTCCTGCTGATGGACTCCTGCTCTAGTTAGCAGACATCATTAAGGTCTTTGGCTGGACAAATGGGGATTTAATGACCTTCGACTTGATAAGTGATAACCCTCCAGTTGACCGAAAGTAAAACAAAGTAGGAAAAATCCTGTATGAACATGAAAGTTCACATGCACAAATCGGCAAATACACTCAGATTTAATGTAAAGGAAGACCAAAATATAGACAGAGTCTCCTGTCTGCCAGGAGCCGGAAAAAAACCCCTACAGTTGTGAGCATTTTAGGCTAAAACAGAAACACAGCATTCAGAGAAAATCATTAATATTGCACACCTGCAAGTAGGAAAATGATTATTTCCTACTTTCCTTCCTATTTTCCAGCCATTTCCTGACCATAAGTACATCCAGAATTAGCAGGTTAATGCTTTCTGTCCAAACAGCATTTGTGTGGTATTTTTAATGTGATTTAGCTTCTATCCAGCCAAGAGCTTCAACACCACATCTTCTTGCGTAACGTCCCCTATGGCTGCCCTTCTCCACCTTATCTCAGCCTTCACGTATTCCTCCACCCGCTCCCCATCATCACCGCCCCCACCACCGTGACCGCTTATGCACGCCCAAACGTGCGCGACAGTGCTGTGTGTGTGTGTGTGTGTGTGTGTGTGTGTGTGTGTGTGTGTGTGTGTGTGTGTGTGTGTGTGGTTGTGCGTGAGTAGTGATGAGATGCGGCATTGTTCAGCGTCTCCTTGTGACCCCCCATGATCATAAATCCGCCTGCACGGCCTGTGATCGTTTATGAGCACTTTACATGAATATCACTCTCACAAACAACGCCCTTCAGCCATGGGTGGAATGCTGAGCCTCGAACGTGAACATCCGTTTTGGGCCGGGAGGATGGCACCGCTCCTGCGCGCGTGATGCCGATGGAATTCGGACCAGTGTTACAGGACACGCTTGGCTCTGTTTGTGACCTGATGAGCTTTGCGTCGCCACTCATTTCCATCCAAAACACGGTTGTGAGGATACCTTTAAAACAACGCGCTGAGTTAAATAGAACTCTCATAAAGGGGCACGCTGAGGTCAAAGGTTAAATGACTGGGGTCAGACAGGCTTGTAGCTCTCTGTCAAAGGGCCCACGGTTCAATGAGAGGATGTCAATCTTGACCCGCGATGGGGGATTGATTCCAGAAAAGATGACTCAGCCGTGTTGATTGTGTTATATGACGGGTCATTTAATATATTAACCTGTTCAAACGTCCAACTTGTCAAATGAAGAATGAAATGCACCTGAGTTCTCATGCAAGAAAAGACATTTTAACAAAGGGTCTATTCCTGACGCAACAATGAATGTTAGAAAAGAGAGTTAAGGTTAGAGCCTCAAAAATCTTGTAAGCTCAAATTACAGGTCAGAAATGTAAAAGTTCTATGACACTTTTATGTGAATACCTAGGGCGCTTTTGATAACTCTGGAGCAAAAAATGGTAATGTGCCATTAAAATCAAGATGCCCAGTTCATTTCTGAACACGCTGATTTTCAACAGCACCCAGAAACCTGATTTAACAAGCGCCAAAGACACTGCAAAGGTCAAAGAGATATTTATATTATATTGCTATATGATACAGAAGACAACTAAATGTCACAGTCAGTTAAAAGCGACTCAGTGAGGAAAACTTGGGACAAAAACCCTGACATGAAATATGGAATTATTGACTGTCTCGACACATTTACAAAAAGAGTCTGTATCTGACTTAAACCAAACAGGATGACGGCATTTAATACACATCATGGCTGCAATATACACTGTAATTACGCTTACATTCTGTTGTTTGGGTCAGTGTTTGATCAACACAGACTCGCTGCGACAGACTGGTGACACATTTTTGAGGTCAGGCCAAAGGCAGCGGAGCCACTTTAAAATCAAAACAGCTTTTTTGAGACTGCTGACGCACAGAGATGCAGCGCAGTAAAACACAGCGGGGTCTGTTCCCACCTCATCTCAGTGACGACCTTCACGAGACGAGGGCCTTAAGGAGTGAGCGTGACCGTCAAACTGTATTTCACACTCTTCGTTCTCGTCTCACGTGGGAAGAGTCGCCAGGGGTGCTTCTCAGGTGACGCGTTTAAAGTCAAGCGCACTTCCGCCCGGGCTTCCTGGCCGAGCCGATGCCGCGGCCACATTCACGCGGGTACCGGCTCGGACCAGCCCGGGACGCGGATTTCTATCTATGACCGAGTGTCAATCAAAGGGTGCCTCACGCCTCTTCAACCCTGCTTTCTCCCATCCTCCTCTTCCTCCTGCCTCTGCTTTTTCCCCCGAATAGCATGCAAGAACAAACCTGAACCCCTTAGAAGAAAAAGAGAGAGAGAGAGAGAGAGAGAGAGAGAAAACAGGAGGGGAAGGACACTGAGGGGTGGGGACGTCGACGAAGAAAGGAGGCAGGGAGAAACTCACATTGTACTTTTCAAATGGATGGGAAATGATTCGCTGGGATTTGCTGACAATTATACGGTGGGGTTTAATCAATTCAGACCATTCACAGCGTGGAGAGGGCTGATCCTCCACTACAAAGGAACAGACCGTGGGAGGGCGGTACCTGAGAAAGCGCCTGCCTGGTGTAAGTAACATGAGGCAACACTCCCCTCCCAACACATTGCACCTCAGCATATGGCCCCTCTCTGAACTTATTAGCTGGCGGATTAAGACCAATCGCAGAGACCCAATGGCCTCTGGCTGCCTGTGTTGTTCCCTCCCTCGCCCCTTGTCGCCCCCCCAGGAATGGGGCTGATTGACAAGGGGCATTGTGTTGGGCACCTAGACTGCCACACCCCTCACTTACCCTGTCATGTGGTGCGGTTTGATGAGGTTATTTGGTAGAGGCAACACGATCCAACCATCAACGTCATTGGCACAGAACAGGTTCTATTTCACTGCCTTCTGGCTCAGCAGAAAGTTATGTGCATATTATATCATTAAAATAATAATTCACAGGACACTATCTCTGTTTTCCTTCAGTTCCAAGGTAGAACTACCTTCAAATTAGCGCACGGCTTGGCGACGGAGTGGATTAAAAGCACCTGAATGTGGACACCCAGATTAGCCCTGCAGATATGAAGTCTAATTAGCATCTCATTGCAACTTGACATGTGAGCTCAACATGAGTGCAGACATGCTGAGAGAAAAGGTTCTATTGGCCAAGGGTTGATTATAGCTCCATTATGCACATAGTACTTAGTGATGGGCTGAGAGCAGGAATTAAGAGCTTGATGGCTACTGTGAGGGGACCTGGGCTAAAGTACAGGGGTTTTAGCAGTCAACAGGGTCTCAGGACTACGGGAGGCCTGGACTGGAGGGAGGTTTTACAGTAGTCTCTGGCCTTCCTAAGTATTTATGGCGAGAGATTTGACAAGAGAGGAGCCCCCTATTTAAGCCTTCATTTGATCTGACAAGCGGCAGGTGATCCTCTGCCTCTTTTTGTGTTGGGCCACAGGGGTTTGTCGACCCCCGGTGCCCCGTCTTACCTGGCGCCTGTAAGGACACCTCACTGGGAATAGAAGGGAGAGGCTCATCCAGCGCTTGGTATCCATCCATCCACCATGGTGCTCCACCTGGCCAAGAGGTTGCGGGGTTAACTCCATACTGAGACTGGGGGGGGGGGGGGGGGGGGGGGGGGGGGGGGCTGCAGGCAATCTTCACTAATCCCCTCATATTCTGGGAGGGCGTTGGCTGAGCTGGACCGCCATAAGTGGAGAGGCTATCTTTCTGGTTCTTTTAGATGGGATTAGGGGCCCAGCAGGGGGCGGTCTTCAGGAGCGAGGCCTCACGCTTGGACATCATGAAGGCATTTCTGACCAACAAAAATAAGCTGCAGCTTCGGTCCGCTCCCCACTCTGAGACCACCTCGGACCCATGACCTCGCTGGGCTCACGCCATCCGCAGAAAGTTCGTCTGAGGCTGCAGAGGCTCTCTGCAGCGCCATTGCTGAGTGTGTTTTTGTTTGTTTGTTTGCTTTCAAGACACGGGGCTCGTCGTGTGAGTGCCGAGTAGTTGATCTTTAATGAGAGGGGAATGAGGGGGAAACCCCCCCTCCCCCACTCTCTGCAGCACGGTTAGCTGTACGTTATCTTGAAGGCCTCCTTTTTCGTGCTTTCATGTGTGTCTCTTCATTATGGCGTGAGCGACCGCTCGTCAGACAGACGGCGTCTTTGAGGACCAGTGATTAATGCTCTTCCAGGGTGGAGGTGGTGGTGGGGAAGGATGTGTCACCTCAGCTTCTTTACATACAAAGCAAAGAATGCTGCCTTTTCCCTACAATAGATGCCACCGAGAAAGCGTCAGCAAGAGAAATCTCACAACAGGAAGCTTCAGTTTAGCAAAAAAAAAGAAGATGAAGAAAAGCATTCAGACGTCCGCTGTTTTCATCCACCAGATCTCCAGATCCGATCAACACCTGGGAATTTCACACCTTCTCAACCCAGAATAGCCCCACTGCAAGATGCGGGTTTGGTTGTTTTTGAATGTTTTTTGCAGCTAATGTCCTGAATCCTGGAGATCCACTTGCCTTCCCGCAGCGAGTCCGCTCAAATCAGGCTGCCCGGCCGAATCAGGTTGCTAGTTCAAAAGCATCAAACGCACTTCTGATTCAGAGCATCACTTCATCTGCACCAGGCTTGTTGGCATGCCAGAGTCTGAGTTGTCAGTGCCTCTGCACTGATCCACATCCGCCGAGGTCAGACAGATCAGGATATGGAGATAGATAGATAGATAGATAGAGAGAGAGAGAGAGAGGGAGAGAGAGAGGAGAGAGAGATCCATTGTACAATATTTTAAGCTTGGATGAGAAGAGTTACTGACAACCTGGCAGTCCTTCACGCTGACGGGCATGCTTGATGGCACGCACGCAGCCCGTTGTCTGCCTCAGTGACCCGGCGCTCACTCGGAGGCTTGAGCGCGTGACAACGTGCTCCTGTTTGTGTTGCAGGTGACCCCTGCGTGTTGCCAGCGGGTCGGTGAGGGCATGGACAAGGTTAGCGGGGTCTGAGCCGAGGAAAGGAGACTGTCAGTCTTCGCCGTGATCGCAGGAACAAGTTTGTCTGTTTTGGTTTTAGCACAACACTGACATTTAGATAAGTGTCAAAATATGGAAAATCCAGATCGTATGTGTATGTGTTTTTTGTTTTTTGTTTTTTTGACAAGTACATTCAAGCATTTTTGCGATTCTTTTGGAGATCCTAGATTGTCGAATTTACATGAAAAGCACCCTCAACTCCCTCACCACTGCGTCCTAGCTATGATAAATCGGTGGAGCTGAACACAAAGCAGAGATCCATAGAGGAGACTTCCAGATCTTTTTTTTTTTTGTTACTCAGAGGGCTCTGTGTAGACGTTGTTAGTCTGTCGGTGAATCAGGCTGGATTTATCCCTGGAACTTTGCTCTTATCCCACCTGCTGTTTTCCACATACGTTTAATGCCCATTTCTATACAGCTGCAAAGAGCAAAGGCATTTACAGCGTGCAAATGAAACAGACACAGCCTCGCTGTCCAAGGTACATTTTCTTTTTTTTTTATCTACCTGACGCCATGCTAGTCTAATGCACAACCGCAGCCCAACCTAACACGAGAGGGAAAAAAACAAACCCACAAACACACACACATGTTGAGATGCAAAAGCTTTTAAACTGAAATAATACAAAATAAATAAAAGGAAAAGTTTTCAACAGCATGTTTCTTCACCCTGACATTTCACCTCTACACTCTGCTAACACCCTGCCAATGTCTTCCACACACACCTTTTCTTTGTTTCGGTAAATCAGATGCACACAATTATGCCCTTGAAAATGACTCCAGCTCACCCTGACTCTCTCTCTCTCTCTCTCTCTCTCTCTCTCTCTCTTTCACACACACACACACACACACACACTGTGAGGTGGAGTGAGGTAGTCTGATTGCAGAGGCTAATAACAGAAGAGTGGGAGGAAGGCGTGCACTGGGGGTGTTAAAAAGGCTATAGGCAGGTGTCTAAACACTACGTGTGTGTGTGTGTATGTGTGTGTGTGTGTGTGTGTGTGTGTGTGTGTGTGTGTGTGTGTGTGTGTGTGTGTGTGTGTGTGTGTGTGTGTGTGTGTTCATGGTTGTAAGTGTAGGCACAGGGTGGTTCCTATACATGTGCGGGATGCGAAGCTCGTGGCAGAGCCAATCTGATTGAGACCCCTCGCCGTAGCCTGAGGGCGTCCTTGGCGTCCTCCTCTACCTGTTTGTCTCTCCTTTTCACTCCGCTGCCACTCAAACACTCCAGGAAGGAAAGATCTCCTTCTCTGGTTCGCTGCAGAATTAGTCCAAAGTGGAGATTTTTGAAAGGGTGAGAGACAAAAACCGATCCTGTTGGATTAAATGGAAACTCACTGTCATTTTCAGAAAGGGCAAATAAGTCATCAACCCC
>BJFM01000663.1:36563-63247 GCA_016586285.1 Arothron firmamentum | reverse complement strand
ATAATAATAATAATAATAATAATAATAATAATAATAGTAATAATAACAATAATAATGAAATCATCTAGATTAAAGTATAAATGATTCAGTTCCTAGATATATTCTGCCTCCTCCTGATGTCAGATAATAGTTGCGGTATCTTCTGCAGGGCCTTGCTTTATGGAAAAGAGCAAACTCCGCCCGGCTGGCTGTGCATCAGCATCTCCTCGCAGCTCGGTTGGACGCGAGCATCCTCCCTGCTCTACGCGCCCCGTCTCTGGGTTTGGAGGAAACCAGGGAAACAGCCCTCCTCGCTGCTTAGCATTCGCCTCACGTAAAGTGGGTCTGTGTTCCTCATTTAGTTCTGTACTGTACAGCTGGGGGAGCTGTCCGGGGCACCGCCGCGCTATGCAAATGACCCTGGATTTGAATGGAGATGGAGGTAGACACAAAGCTCAATTAGAGAGAGGGGGGGGTGGAGAGAAATGGCGGGGGAGAGTTGAGTGTCTGGAGGGGGGAGGGGGAAGGCTGCTTAATGCCAACCTGAGGAAACCAGTGTACGGACGGATTCGAACACAATGCCAGAAACAGGCGGCCAACAACCGGGCGGCCGCTCAGGCCCGTGATGCGTTTTGCGGACAGCAGTCACGTTCGGAAATATCCCCCACTATCTGTCACGCTGTTAAAAGAAACAATCAACCAAAAAAATTCTATATTTATACATCAAGCAAACACGGGAGACTTGCAAAAAAAAAAAAAAGTAGAGGAGACGGCCATTTTGTTCTCCGGTGTGAGTCCATGGCCGGCAACAGCAGCATGCATCACCTGACCCGGAGCCCGCATCAGTGTCCTTGAAGGAGTCATCTGACATCGGCGCTGCCACTCCTGGTTGCCGCGGCAACCGAGGTGCGCGTACGCGTGCGTGAGAGGATGCAGGGCAGAATAATTAATATGCACAAGCTGGGGGAGCCTGGGCGACGGTTTAATTGTGTTTGTCGGCGCGTAAAACTGCGATTGATGGAACGCGGAAAATTACCGGAGAAGAGAAGGGAAAGCGGAATTAGCTGAGTCAGTGGCCAGAGAAATAATTCAGGGGTCGTTTTCATAAAATAATTACACTGATGAGACAGATATTTTGCAACACTCCAGTCATGGCGAATAATCTGAAAACATTCAACATTCAGCCCTGCATAATTCCTGGAAACAGTCTGATGCGGATGAGTTTAACTTGATCAGGAATGGACTGAGATCATTTGTGTTCTGTTAATAACACACACAGAGACTTCCCCTCATAAAACACGGCCTGCTCAATTTTGTAAGTTTACAACTTGACAGAGACACACACACACACACACAAGGCCGTCATAACAAATGCCAAAAAAGTCAGAATTTCTGACGCGTACGCGGAGTCACAGTTCCAAAAAGACTCTGTGTAATCAGGTCAACAAAATATAACTGGCAAATCAAGCATTGAAAAGAGGAGCGTTTATCACACTCGCTTTCAAAGAGAGAAAATAGGCAGGTCTATCAAAAACGAGAGGAATTAAGATGAAAAGTGTTTGCTTTTCGCGCAGTCCCCACTGTCAGACACAAATATGCCCCGCACACACGCACTGGGTGCAATACAGTAAACGTTGCAATGCTCTCATCAATAATGCATCGCAGCTTCATGTTTATGCAATTTACAGTCAAAGACTGGCTGCTGGTGAAGGTGCGATCCTGCACAATAAGCGCGCCGCGCTTCGGAGGCCTATCACACGGTGACGCGCAGCGAGGCGAAAATCGTATTTTCCCACCTGTTACACAGAGAGAGATTAAGGTATTAAAAGTTCTCTGCACATACCTGTTAAAGGTTTATTTCTTTGATTCTGGCTTAAGCAGTCTTGCAGACCTTCGCGATAATGGTGCACTAAGAAAATAAAACTGTGGCTGGAGTGATATGCAAATTAACGGCGCCCGCTGAACGCACGCGTATTTATTATTCATAAATTACTCATGTTTATGCAAATAGCGTTATACACGGGTGGGGGTTGAGGCGCCGTCTAAACAGGGATAGTGTGTGTGTGTGTGTGTGTGTGTGTGTGTGTGTGTGTGTGTGTGTGTGTGTGTGTGTGTGTGTGTGTGTGTGTGTGTGTGTGTGTGTGTGTTTTACAAATACGAATGTATTTTTAAATATCATCATAGTCTGTATTTTTTTATTTTATTTAATACATTTAAGTTTATATCTATAATAAAATATATAGTATACACTGTATAATAATGTATATGATATGTAATGCTATGTCATAATTGTACATCGTAATTCTTTGCCGCTTCTGGTTTATATTATTAGTATTTTTGACATAAACTCAGTCATATTATCGCAGCGTGAGACAATATTTACATATTGTGTGTTGATCATATGAAGGCCTGTGCGTTTTTTTGGTTCTCATCTACTTGGCCAATAAACGCCCGTTTCTGATGAATCTGTCTTGCGCAGTATATCGTAAATTACGGTTCCTTGCGTCATCAAACTGGGACGAGTATGACGCAGAAGAGTGGCGACCGACCAGCATCCGTTTGTGTTTGTGTTCGAGTTGAGTGTTGAAGTTGCAGCAAAAGTCAGAAGAAAATCGTGTCACGCATTACATCATTCACTTGATGGATATGTCCGGTTCTAAATAGTCGTATATCTCTAAAAAAGGCAAATTAAAGTCAGCTATCGTACAAAATTTATGCTAGCACATGTCCGTGAGCCGCTGGATAGCGCCTCTCTTCTAAGATTCTTCTTGCTTGTCGTGTTCTTCGAGAAGCCATCATGTTCCACAACAGTTCACACAAAAAGTTCTGGATTTTTAAAAGTGAAGACGAAGTGGAGCACATGCGGTACAAAGCTAACAAGAAATTCCGCAGCAAGATACTAGAGAGTGGGAAGGTGAGTAGTGTCACGGTGACATCAAACAAACGCATTTTCTCTCTAAATGATTTGTCTTTCTTTATGATTTTAATCAGTCTGGCGTGAATGCATCTATATTTTTGGAGCGACATGAAGAAGACGTTTTATTCAGATACTACGAGAGGAGAATGCTGGATTTCTGTAACGCATTTAAACCAGCAATGCCCAAATCTGTGGTGGTATGTGTGTTTTAATTATGTAATATATAATATTATATATGAGTATCTGTGCTGATATATGTGTCTGACCCGTGCAGGGTACAGCAATCATGTACTTCAGAAGATTCTACCTGAACAACTCAATCATGGAGTACCACCCCAGGATTATCATGTAAGGAGGTTGTCAGAATTCGGAGGTTGGAATGACTGTAACAGCAACTTAAACAACTACTAAATGTGCATAGTTGCATTTAATGCTTAAAAAAGTTATTAATCTATAATGCTGGGACTGTTCATACTAAAAAAATTTTTTTTTTTTGGTCTTGTTGCCTCTTCCGTCCATTCCATCTTCTTAGGCTGACGTGTGCGTACCTGTCCTGCAAAGTGGATGAGTTCAACGTGTCCAGCACCCAGTTTGTGGGCAACCTTGTTCAGGAGAGCCCAGCAGGGCAAGAGAGGGTTCTGGAGCAGATCCTGGAATATGAACTTCTGCTCATCCAACAGCTCAACTTTCACCTGGTCGTCCACAACCCCTACAGACCCCTGGAGGGGCTGCTCATTGACCTCAAGGTTGTTTGACCCGGAGGGGGTTCACGTGCAGAATTCGAAACCTCAAAATCTTTGTCCCGCCTTAGTGAATTGCTCCCTTTCTTCAACATCATTGCAGACGCGGTTCCCTACGCTGGAGAACCCAGAATCATTGAGGAAGAGCGCCGATGACTTTCTGACTCAGGCAGCCATGACTGATGCAGGACTGCTGTTTCCACCATCTCAGATTGCCCTGGCAGCCATACTCAACAGCGCCCAAAGAGCCGGTCTCAGCTTGGAGAGGTAACGTTCGGACCGTTTGAGTGTCTCAGGTGATTTAGAAATAACGCATACATTTGAATTTAATTCCAGTTTTTTCTTTTGTCTATTAATTTTATGTTAACTGCTGCTTGAAGCTACCTGACCGAATGTTTGGGGCTGAAAGGAGATAAAGAAATGCTCTTAAAGATGTATGATTCCCTGAGACGTAAGTAAGCTGTACCTGTCATTTGTTGTCACAAGATGGCGACATTGAGGATTGTATGACCTGATCTTGGTTTTATGCTCACGCAGGGATAAAAACCCTCTTAAAGAAATATGAGCTTCCCAAAGCAGAGGAGGTCAACGTTTACAAGCACAAGTTGGAGAGGATCCACGCTGAATTCGTCACATCAAGCAAGTAAGGAGCTAAATTATGTCTGGTTTTCTGAAGCTAAAATGTAAAGTGACGCCCACTCCCATTCCCCCGAAAGCAACTCAATGTTCCATGTGCCATTTGTAGCAACAGTTTTATTTTAGCCAGGTTGTATCTAAGATGCAAAAAGGTTCAATATCAGGTAGAAAAATAAAAAAGGAGCACATCATCAGCTGTATGAAATACATAAAGGAAGTACAACAGCACGCCACATTTCTACCTACAGCCTCCATACCATGTAGCACAGCTGATATATTGGTATTGCTAACGAGTCTTTCGGGCTCATTCGTTTTTTAGGTATCCGTCAGCGTGAGCTGTCCGTTAACACTTGGTGAGGTTGGTGAGGTCCGTGTTATCTTCAGTGCAACTACGGTACAAAGTTTGGTAAACTCCCGAGTTACGACAGGCACAGCTCCGGACTCCCCGGCGACCGCGCGGGTCTCCAGGGTGCTCGCGAAGGCCCCCCACCGCAGGCGCAGTAGAGACCTTAACACTTTCTCATGGCCTAACTTCTCAGGACCGGTCGATAAGAAAACAGTCGGTGCAAGGGTGTACTGGAACGTCACTTGTGAGGATGGTGAGAGTGCAGGTGCACAAAAGCTTTTTTTTTTTTCCCCTCCTCAGTTGAGTTGAGTGATGTTAGTTAAAGCAGCATATATGTATGTAGGCCCACACCGGGATGCGTTCAGGGGCGACACATGCACGGGGACGGTTACAAACGTCTTCTACAGAGCTCAGTTCAGCTAGACTCACACAAACGCAGAGTATATCAACAACCAAAGCAACGCACAACAGTGGAAGAAGTGGTGAGTCAGGGTGTGGAAGTGGCATTGTGGGTAAAGCGTGTCATCAAGCGTCCAGCGAGGGGGATGGGCAGGTGGCGTGAGGGCAGTTAAGGCTCGTGTCATCTCGGAAAGAGGCGCCGGGTACAAAGTTCCCTGATGACGGCAAACAAACTACTTTGGACGGAGCGTCTTATTCATCTGGATCCATGTCGCGGGGGTAGCATCGGGCGTGCTGGGTTGACGGGTGGGGGTGGGGGGGTGTCTGTCTCCTTTTTAAAATGAAATCTCTCAAACAGGAAGCAGTTCAACTGGGCGTCAGCGTCTGAAGCGTTTTGGCGAGAGCTTTGGAGGACAGTGCTCAGATATGCAGCGAGTGGTTTCCCACAGGGACACGGCTGTATTGCATCTGTGGGGTGGGGGGGTTCTAGGCCTCATGCTTACGAATGCAAACCAGCTTCAGACATGCACCAGGTGGGATACGGCCTCACTTGGGCTGGCTGCGCCGTCTCGCCGCCGCTTGTTTGATTCTGGGCTGCGAGCGTCTGTAAAGCTCACATTATCTGGATGGCAGCAGCCAGTGACATGATGGTGCACTCTGTCCTGCAAGATAAAGTTTGGACAAATTACCACATGGAAGCGTCAGTATTCACACAGGGGACGGACTGACGTCAGGGATGAGGAGGGTGGACTACAGCTACTGATGATGATGATGGTGGTGGTGGTTGCACAAGAATCTAGATCGCGGGGGCTTTCGCCGAATGGCCCAGACGCCAACGCAAACCGATTAGAATCCGGTGTTCACCGCGGCGTGTCTTTGTGTTGCAGTAAAAGGAAACGCGGATACGAGGAGGATGGCCACGTCGCCAAAGAAGCACGCCTGACAGAAGAGGTGAGACATGTCTTACTTGGCTCCAGGTTTCTTTTATGATTTCTCAGACCAGACCAGAACAGTAGATTTCAGATCTCAATTGTCATTGCAGGAATGGACTGATGAAGACCTGATTTAAAATTGCGCTCCAGAAGATGAGAAAGCAACAGTGTTTAACAGCAAACGTGATGCTGCTGAAATCAGAATATTTGTGTTACTACAGCCTGCGCTCTCCCTCCTGAAAGAGGAAAGCCATTTTTCTACACATTTCTGTAGATGAGGGTCATTTTAGTGCAACAATGAACGAGTCTGTGAGCTACTTTACAAAAAGAATGTTTAATAAGTGCATGCATGTCTGGTACAGGCTGTACTATTCCAAAAATTTACCGCTGTAAACACGTTTATTGGTTTTTGATTATGAGTCTTTTCTGACATGGAAAAGTTGCAAAAAAAAAAAAAAAAAAACTTATCCAAAAGATCCAAAAGCTGATACAATCAGTGGGGGAAAATACTCAGCTCATACTTAGAAACTCATGATTCCAGCAAGAGAATTTATTAATAAAAAATAACCATACTGTCTGAAAGAATTTGTTCCAATCTCAAAAACAAAGAAAGATAAAAGGACAAAGACAGAAATGCAAGTATCAGCGGATATTCTCTCAACCTTTAAACAAAATCAGTCAGTTACAGTATAAAAAGCATCATTGCTCAAAATCCAGTTACGAGAAAAGGGGCTGAGAACTACCTCGTCAGTTTCCTCTCTGGGCAGGAGGGGGCAGTACACTTGGCAAGCTGCTGTCGAAATCGGAATATTTGGCCCTCGTTCAGGGAAGAATGAAATGTACCCGAGTCAGACTTGGGGATCGGTTTGAAGAGGCAAAACTGTGTGTGTGTTGCGCATACAGCTGTCAGTCACTGGTGCAGGTTTTTTTTTTTTTTTTTTTTTTTTTAGATTTTATTTGGGTTCAAGTACTGCATCGGTTGCACTTTGCTGCTGCTCTTGTTGCATAGCTGTCTTGTGGTGAACAGGAAGATGGCAGATGAGTGGGGATGGGTGGGAGCGTTGGACGAGGACAGGATGGAGGGTGGTGGTAGGAGGGGTGCCGAGGTGATGAGGGTGGCACGTGCTACGGATCCTCTTTGCTGCTGCGTTCCGCTGCGGGATGCCTGATGGGAGGGTGGGAACATAGGAGGAGGAGGAGGAGGAGGAGTGCGGTACTACCTGTTGCTGTTGGACATGGCATACTGAGTCTGCTTCTGCTGGAGGAGCTCTGTGATGGCCAGCAGCTTTTTCAGCACGTGCTGCGCAGAGGGAAAGGGAAGTTAAACCAGGCTGCGGTGGGGGCGGCGCTGCGTTTGAACGGTTTCTGACCTGCTGCGCTCCCCTGCCGTTGCTCAGCGTCCGCAGCTCGTCTGAATGGGCGACGCACACCTCGTGCAGCGCGGCCAGGTCCCGGGACAGGTCCGTTCTAAAGTGCTCCGTGACTTCGGGCAGGTCGGGGACATTCTGTGAGCACGGACGTAAACATTAGCACACGAATATTAACACAAGAGTCGGATCATTTCACGAAAGAACGAAGCGTAACTCACTCCCAACTCATCCAGAAACATGATCATCCTGTGTTTGTTGTTTTTGATGAAGGGGTTCACGCCCTCCATGTAGGGCTCCTGTTTGGGCACAAATCCATGAGTGTTTGAATGTTATCTACTGCCTGCTGTACGTGCTGTTTAAACACACCTTAGCACCAAATTCAACCAAGTTGGCAAGGTTCTGGACAGACTTGGCCACCAGCGTGAGGGTCCGGCCTGCTGCAGAAGACGGTGGGTCTGGAGGCAGACACAGAAGGCACACTTTGGACAAAGTCGCATCACACGCAGGAGTTTTATGTTTGTTTGTTTGTTTTAAATCTTGCTAACCAGTTATGATGTTGAACATTCTGGGGTTGAGGATGGCCGGACAGATGAGTCTTAGGAAGACAAAACCGCTGCGGAAAAAAGGACAGATGAAGTCCATGACCCGATCAAATCAAAGCTAAGCAATAGCATGTTAGCTGTCACGATAGCCTTGTGAATAAACGTACCTTACAACTCTGGTCCTCATGGTGGTGTTGTTGGGCCATTTCTGCTGCACAGACTTTTGCAGACAGCCATAGATGAACCTTAACGTCCTGTCAATCATCACAGATTCATGTCGAGGAGATCCATGTGTTTCTATCTCAACAGTCAGTTTAACTATCTGAACAAAAGGGTGTGACAAATTTGTGAATTATATATGTGAGTGTGTGTGTGTGAGTGTGTGTGCTTACGGTGGAAGGATCTCTGCAGCCATGAAGATCTTCTCCACCAGTTCAGACAAGATGTTGAGAAGATGAGACAGGTTCAGGTTCACGTCCTCGTTCTTCTCCAGTTTTGAAGGGTTCAGCTTGAGGGGAAAAGAACACATCAGATGTATGAAGTCTCCAAGAACTGCAGAATGGGATGATTTGCACAGAACTGATGCGGAACCGGTCAGATTTCTCTGACGATAGAGAACAATGTACCACAGAGAAACCTGGGAGTCAACCTTCCGCCACCCTCCCTTTACCTCGCAGGACTGTTTGCTCTCCATGATCTTGAGGATGGTATCTTTGAGAGCGTGGTGGACGAATGGTGTCGCCGTGGCCTTCATGTACTGCTCCATCAGCGTGCTGGCTAATGTGGTCGCTCTGAACAACGTCGTCGCTTCGTCTGGTTGACGTGCCACAGGAAAAGCGGGTTGTCAGTGCACAATCTCAGGTGAAGGAAGCAGCCTCAACTCAGCCGTGCTGAGCTTCATTAGCATGTCTGTTACCTTCCATGTTTATTTCCCTGTCGTTGAGGGTCCTGAGTAGGGGGGCTTCGGCCTTCTCGTGCCTGAAGATCTTCAGGAGGAGGCTGGCCAATAAGGTGCGGTCTTGACCACAGACGTGGGCCAGAGCGTAGATGACGTGGAACTCTTTCTGCAAGATCATCTGGGGAATATAAAAACCAACCGTTGTTGACTGACATGCGACTGTGGGTTTACGGACGGATCGATAAAAACATTTTAATCCGACACAGACCTCTTTGAACTCGCTGTACTCCTCCTCGGGCATGATCTTCTCCACGGAGTACCGGGCACGCACGCGCAGCGAGCCCGGCTCGATGCCCTTCAGAGGCACGTGAGAGCTGAGAGGGAACCACTCGTCAATCATCTGTCCCTTCTGGAGACGGTTCAACTGGCAGCGCATGAACACTGACGGACAGAGGGACCGCGTGAGGTCAGACGGGAGAATCCATCTTTACTGGAAAAGGCAAACGCATACTTACAGATGTCGCTTTCTTTGCTCTTTTTTGTTTTGTTGCTCAGGCTGATCTCAAATCTGTTGATTTCACTCGACAGGTCGCTGGAACGACAAACACGTTTTTTCTATTTAGCTGCGTAGGAAGAATAAACGAAGGTCGGCATCCAGATGTGTGACGGACTCACTCAAAGATGAATTCCTCGGTGAAAACGGGATTCTGGCCCTCCCTTGGGTGCGTCTTGGCTACCTGGACACTGTTCAGGTAGATGTTACAGTAGGGATTGGTAAAATACTTGACTGGCAGCTTGTGGGCCTCCTCCACATACAGCATCAGGCTGCTCACCTGAGGGATGAGCAAGACAAACACCAGTGCGGTCTTTACCGGGAAAACTGGATGTTTTTGTGAGAAACAAGGTCAATTATTCAGTTTGAGTCCAGCGTGAGAAGGACACAGTGGGTCTACAGGAGCTCACACCTGTCTAAGCCTCTTGTTTGAAGGCTGCTGAGTGGTTTTCCTTAAGTTGCTGCAGAACGTTTGAAGGCATTTCATCCAATCCTGCAAACAGGGAACACATGCAGACTGCTCATGAAGCAAGCGCGTCAGCTTCTTTGTGATGAGTACAATGAGAACCTGTTGTTCATTTTATTAATAACAGAATAACAATAAAGGGCTTTTATTTTGGAGACAGGAACCATCATTTTTGGTGGCCTCGAGCTTTTTTTTTTTTTTTTTTCTATTTACCTGTGCGTGCTCTGGAACCTCTCCAGCAAAGTAGAATATATACTGTTCCTCACTAAAGTGCTGCACAACAATCTGGAAACAGTTTGGCCTGGAGGACATAAAAGAGAGGATTTAAGTACCTTACTCTAGAAATGTCTTGCGTGTGAGGAAGAACAGCCATAATGTCATGTCTCACCTGCCAAACAGGCTGTCATGAACGCCGTACACGGAGCACACGCTCAGATCGATCAGCCCTTTAGGTTTGGTTGCTCTCTTCTCGCTCTCAAAGTAGATAAGCTGGGCATCGTTCCCCTCCAGGATGAAGTACAGATTCTTCCATCGTTTGCCTTTGCCTGAAGGTGAGAGGAAACGGTCAAGCATGCGGCGACTGCACAGAGACAACATGGCAGCTAGGCAGGGACCATACCTTTGTTGAACAGGAGGTAGCCTTTCTTCACAATGTTCTTGTAGAAAGCATCTTTTGTTTTCCGCCTGATAGTGTTATAAATTTCTCTGCCATCCACTGTGTCAGTAAAAACTTGCTCCTGGTGCTACAATAGGTACAAAAACAAGTCAATGGATGACCAGTTGTGTTAAAAACATAGCAGACTGGGTGGCTAGCGGTTACCTGTACTGAAACAGGCTCTTTCAGGTTATAGCCTTCCACGATCTGTTCCTTCTTGTAATGGTCGATGATGTCATCAACACTGTCGACAGATGCGGCACATTGAAAATGGAGTAAAAATAACGTAATGTAATTGCTGGAAATGGTGTTCCATTATACAAATCCACTGATACCTGTTGTAGTACCTCCCACCCATCATGTACTGATTGTTGGATGTGGGGGAGATCTTAAACCTTTGGATGATTTCATTGGTGCGAAAAAACAGGGAGTAGTCCCCAGGTGTGTTATCTGATGGTCGGACAAGGAAACTGCATACTTGACCAACTAGTGAACGAGAGGCAGCAAAGAAAAAACAAAACATTAGCGTACAATTGAAGTTTAGTGCATCATTTGATTAATATGGAAAGATAGATTAGGAAGAGGTGATCAGTCACTGTTTCAGTGCCAGGAAATGAAGAACGTACCTGTCATCAGTAGGTTGTAGGCCTCTTTCTTTGTGATCTTTCCGTGATACCAGCTGCACAAAAGATGGAACAACACGCAGAAATAAAATCACTGTTGACACAAAAATTCTATATTTATGAACGACTGAAGAAAACTGAGTTTGCTGAACAAATGCTTACACTTTTCCCTCGTGGGGATCCTCTTCTCGCCCCTGAAAAATATTGGCAAATAAATCAGTCACAACTAAAACTTCACCTCAAATGGCACGGTAAATTCACACGTATGCAGCTACCATTTAAATATCAGAAATATTCTTTCCTGGTCCATCAATGTACACTTTACAACACTCACCACTTCCTCCACCAGATCTTCCACAATGAGGCCCTGCTCCTCTGTGCGAACATTGGTCACCCACATCCAACCGTCATCCAGTTCATTGTGAACAATAAACATGTCACCTTTAAGGAAGCTGGAATAAACAAAAGAGAAAAAAAATAGCTACATAATATGATTTATTACCACAGTGTCTATCAACCGGATTAAGTGAAGGAAATTTGATATCAGCTTATCAATTTCTAGTTGGATAAACTAGTTTGTTACAGCAGTTGTGCAGTTCACATAAATCACCAGTAGGTGTCTCTTGGGACTCAGTATACAGTCGGCAGCTTTAACATCTAACTAAGTATAAGCTGTGGTTTGGTGGTAAACTTGGGGTCAAACTTGTCTTCAGACAGATGTTTATCAGATTTAGGAAATAAGGGAGAGCTCAGATCATTGGAAACTGTGCCAGGTGAATGACACAAACAAGGCTGTTTTTCATTCACAAGTCAGCTGATGTGCTCTGCAGGCTGCAGTGAGAGGAAGAGTATGAGAAGTATGAGGGAATCTAGGCTGCAACACAGCCTCACTATTGTTAAGTGTAGGAGGAAAAAGACAGTTTACTTTAGTGTCTTAAAGAATCTGACCATTAACAGCACTTTTCTGTCCCTGTTTCTTGCTCAAATCACATCTCATATCCCAGTTTTTACATTTGAAGAGCACAGAAAATATTTTTATGCTATTTCTAATTGTGATTTGATGACAGCAACATGTTTCAAAACTATGGGATTGGCTCATGTCATCACAATCACATCAACCTGTCAACAACACCCAAACATGTCGGCTCTAAATGACAACTGTTGCAGGTTTGATCCTCCTTGCTTGATGTGGGAGTTCATGCAATTCTTGTTGTTGTTGTTGTTGTTGTTGCTGTTATTATTATTATCATCCATTATACATCTATTACTGTTAATTCCTGAAAGCGCCTGGTTGATATTGAAATCCGATCTTGCGTCAGATGGTGTGTATGGCAGGAGATAGAGTTCATTATTAATGAGCATTCACAAATGTTGATACTTGCCTGATCTCATCAGTATCCGGCACTTTGGTGTATGGAAGTATGGCCCTCACTCTCCTTCGGTCTTCTACAGGCTAAGGAAGCATGAAAATGATCAACACTTTCTGTTTTGATCTTCCGCATCTAGGTTGAGGTCAAGTCCAATTCTAAAATCTGTATAAAAAAGGCCTCACCTCTGGGGGTGCCACTGGTGACAGGAGCTTCTCTCCTTTCAGCAGGCAAGACACATAGCTGTAATAACCAATCAGGTCTGAAAGGGAAGAGAACCGCCGACCGCCAATGTAATAGTCTCCACACATGGCGATTATCCTGTCAAAAGAAAGCAAGGGAAGATATAAGAACAAGAAACCATGTTGAACCTGACCGAACTATTAGATCCGAACTTTTCTCAGGTGTGACAGAATAAACTTCTGAATTCTGCCACGTGAGAGAAAAAGCGGTCCTGAACTGTGCTGCGCTGGTTTGCCACCCATTGTAATTATGTGCTCATCACTTGAGCGGATCTGTAAGTGAGGGTTCATAAAGACATCCGTGCGTGTCATTACCCATTTTCTGCATGCATCCCAGAACATTAACCAGTCTAAATGGAGGTGTCACACAATTAACTGTACAATCGCAAATCCCCCACAGAAGAATAGCTGCTTCTGTCCAGCGTCGATGACATCATGCTGGTGCGAGGAAACAATGTCATTTTGCTCAATTGGGGAATTTGGCCACGTGGATACATTTTAGGTGAAAAATGTACTCAGTGTTGGTATAAACAACACAAACAAAAGCTTAAGATGAAAGACAAAACAGGCAAAATTATGTGGGCGGATGGAAGCATGAACATTGTTAATGATGAATTTCATTCCTGGTATTGTGCTTATTGATCTGGTTTACTGGCTCTACTCCATCTTTAGCCAAGTAAATCATTTCTTCGAAGAGCAAACAGTCACACTGAACTTAATCTGCAGGAGCATATTCTTAACATGAGCTGCAGAGATAATGGTTCCTTATAATAAATACATAAACCGTCTGCCGAGGTACAAGATGGATGGCTCATACTGCCTAATCTGCCCTGATTTAGTGACTGAAGGGCTGTAAAAACACAGTGTGTTTGAGAGGCTGGGACGTAAAACACACACTCTAGTTCTCCAGCTGCTTGTCATGCTACTGAATCAGACAAAAGACATTTTAGCAGAAGCAACTAATCTCTGAAATTCTGTATCTCAATCTTCTGAGAGTGTTTTTAGGAAATTATTAACCGATTGGGTTGCCCTTATCACTTTATTTGAGAGTTGACTGTTGCTCCCATTAGATCCCATTAGTTTCGTAACAGGACCTACTAGACAACAGAGAATCGAACCATTTCAACTGTTCTAGCAGCAAAGCTGTCTCAGTGGCAGCCTGGAAACACAGAACGTGGGAGTCCATCCTGGCTGAGCAGATTAGGAAAGACAGTGCAGTAAGAAAGAACAGAACAACATCTAGAGTAGAACACCCAAGTATTCATCTGTTGCTTTAAACATTACCCATGTGTGCCAGGACTAACCGAATGTGGGTGTGTGGGTGTGTAATACCTGAAATGGTTGACCACATTGGTCATACTGAGGAAAGAGAGGACGAAGGACCCGGGCCGGCGGTCGCTCTCCCTGATGAGGTAGCTGCCAGGATTCCGAGCCTGGCGAAGCCGCTCCTCAGCGATGGTTCGGTCTAGCTTGCCATGGTACCACCTAAAACAGACAGGGACGGAAGAGCGACGGGCATTATTATCACTAAAACTCTCTCAGATAATACTTTAAAAACAGTATCTATAAATGTTACCACCACCACCACTTCATATGAAGGGAAGTGTTATTTAACAGCACGTTTCACGTGGTTAAAAGAAAACCAACAACTCAGAAGAGCAGGCCACATTTTCTAACACAGACAGAAAGAGGGGTGACGTCTAAAAGCTAAAAAGAACCACGAAGAGTTTCCAGCAAGGCATTAAAGATGTGCTGCTCTCTGAATTAAACAGAAGCATTAGGAATAACAACTGGTTAAAAATTCAGCAGGTGAGGCTCAACCGGGCCTCACCATCTGGGGTAAAAAATTAACACTCTTCCAAATTTAGGCCACCGGAGCCTCTCGGAACAGAGGGCAGCCGCTCCAGTGGTAAAAAGATGAACGAGGTACTGCGGCAGCTCACTTCACTGGGGACCTAGGGGCTCCCCTGGGATTCAGCCCGATAAAGTGGGCTATCTGGACGAGGAGATGGAGAGAGAGGCCCAAGAGGGAGCTATGGTGATGAAGGATCTACAGGGGACTCATGAGCAGTGAAGAGGATTAAAATGAAGAAATGGTGTAGGTCGAAACAGAGATGATTAAAAAAAAAAACATGAAAAATGTCTAATTGTGAAGGGGTTAGCCACTGGATTTATGGAAGGAATTGATGATGCTCTTTACTGGCATTACCACAAAATACAAAACAGCAGAGATGAAGACGCACGCGACATATTCATAAATGCAGCACTTTGCCTCAGCTGCTCCTTTGTTCTGTCCAATACACAAGCTGGAATAAGAAGGGAAACTTAACATTTAACTATTAACATTCCATTTTAATGCAACAGGTACATTTTATTTGTTTTACACTAATGAGGTGCAAAAACTGCAACGTCTTTTCTGTTTCATTTCTGGCATGTTGAGCGTCACAGGCCAACTGTGGTGTTCCTCTTCTGCCGCCTGTGCTGCCACAGCCATATGGTTGCGTTGCTGCACGGTGCCTTATCTACATTAGTCACGTAGTTTGCTTGATTTAATTTTATGAAAACAGCTTTCCAACAAACACCCCCACAGTGCAACTCTTCTAACACCTACACTTTCAGGGAAGGGAATATAAAACAGTTATTTTCCACCTCTCCTATGTCAGCATTTTCCAGCAGATATTTTGATGTTTACTGTAGATTACGAGCTATAACATTTACTGGATATGTGGGTGAGAGAGTTTGGGTATTACAACCAACACTAGATGCATCAGGATTGCCCGGTCGTGTCAGTACATGAAATGTGAGCAGTGCAGTGATGTCACAGCAAAAACGTGCACTCATGTTGTGATAACTCCAGAGAAAAATGGGACCTTCTACGCAAACCAGTGTACCATCAGTCCTTGATGGCAGTGAACAGGAGCACGCACTCAGACGGGCCAGGAGTGAGGGCAAACTTTTCAGCTGTGGACACGCGAGTTATTGAGTTAAGCTGCGTGCACGCTGCGACTAATTATGTCATGCTGTCAAGAACAATATTACTGTGTGCTGCTGAAATCAAACATGCCTGAGCCGAGTGAGCTTAGGCAGCGCGCCAAGACGCAGGGCTTCGGCTCCAGGAAGCACAGAAGTTATGATTCTGTAATGCACACAATCCTTCCAGCTATATTTTTCAGGTTGAATGGCTTCAAAATACTGCATCATCAGAGCTGTGGCCATGCAAATTACATATGTAACTTTCACAGCGGTTCCTGCCAAATGCTTAATTCAGGAGTATATTTTAGACATAATCCCAACACAAAAGTACTAAATACATTCCCAAAAAATGATCCCCAAAGGATGAGGGACATTTAATAAGACACAGTCTCTAATTGCCCTAATTGGTCTTAATGGTGATAATTCAGCATTTGTGTCCATGTGAAATGTTTTTTTTCTGTTTGCTGTTTGAGTCTCTGCGAGCAAAAAGGGTAATGGGGCGGAAGCGGCTGGCTTTGGCCCGAGTGAGTTAAATCTCCATCGCTCAGTCTGTCTCTCAAGATGTTCTTTTCTACGTCCTTCCTCTCCTGTCATCCTTCTACATGTTATTCCGTCCTGATGGATGTGGCTGCACTCAAGACCTCTCCACAGACGTACTGTCAGCCCTTTTCAGCTTCAAAGAGATCGCCATACTTTACTCTCCCAATGTGCCTAACAGCAACAGGAGCACTGAAAACATTTTTAAAACACAGATAAAACACATTATATATTACATATGACACTTTCAGACTCAGACAGATGTGATAAGACCCCAATTTACATTCGATCACTCAGTCACACATGTTTCCTCTCAAACAGGCGTCATACAAAGACAGAGAGCTGCTTCATTTTGACAGCCGGGCTGTCATGGATGGTAGATGCATTATCCCTGGATAATATCAAATTACCCTCAGACGCATTTGAAAACAGAACTGTGTGACTACAAACATGTTGTTTTGGAGCCACGGTTGCCGGGTGTTCCGATGCCCCACTTACGCCGAGTTCGCCTTCTGCTGCATCTCCCTCCCTTGTCCCATGGTCTCACACGGTGCGCCTGGTCCACTCGCAGAGCTGCAGCCCGGGCATAGATGCTGAGTGCCGGTGCGAAAAATGGAGGGTGTGAAGCCCTGCGTCTCTACGAGGCATGTTGATGCAACTCAGCTGCCGCTTCAGAGCAGACATCTCCCATCCAAACGGTCGATATACAACATCCAAAAACAGTCCAAGAGTGCGCAAAAATTACTGTCTGATGACCTCAAGGACCCACGCTAACCTATGACATCTTCTGTGATCCAGGTGAGGTGCTCTCTCCAAGACTATCTGCTCCTACGTGATCCTGGTATGACTTCCTTCTGTTAGCGTACCTCTTTCTCTCCAATGAAGCCGCGCATCACGAGCATGCTACCGATTGGTGTTTGAAGCAGTGCGACAGCCTGGGTTGGCAGTGATGTCTGCACGCATGTGCACGCACACACAAACAGATATACCCATAGAACCCACCCGCATTTAAAGGTGAATTTGAACCACTTTTGCTAACGGGAGCGAACACCAGACTTGCCTGCGCATCAGCTCGAGCTCTGATTAAGCTGATGTTTCAAAACTCAGACCTACAAAAGGATGCATTTTTAATGTTTGTAGGATGTTCTGAGGTGGAGTTATGGTGATTTATTTGGTAAGGTTTAAAAGCATTTTACAGGAAGTAAAGATGTGCAAAAGCCCCTCAAGGGAGCAGAAGAAAGATGGAAGTAAAGCCACCGAGTGAATTAGACTGAATGGTTCGGGCCCAGTTACAACGATACCCAATCCAGAAATTTCTTCAATATCGGGACCGATACCAATACCACTGGATCTGTGCATTCCCACAACCAACCCTCAAACCTTGCAACATCCAGTACATTTAGAGAGTACATCATCCTCACCAAGTTTCAACCTTGTTTAACTTGTACATTCTGGAGTCAGATGTAGCAGAATTTCACTTAAATCCAAGCTTTTAAACTTTCGGTCTTGCTGTAGCCTTGATGCTAACAGCAGCTCTCGTGATTTTCATGCTCAGCTGACAGTGAAATCTAGGCCTCCCTCCTGTGAATCAGCCTCCCTGAGACAGTTTTATTAGATTAGCGGTTCACTGTGTCACCTACACAGCCCCGACAACCCTCTGCTGTTTTTGTGCAAACAAGCTGCAGTCAGTGGCATTACCCTCGACTAGAATTAAAAACTTTATTTATAGGAAACCATTAATAAAAGAATGCTTTTAGAATATGAGATCATGTCATGTGATAACCTTTATAGTAAATTAGTGCTGCAGAGATGAAACATGTAAAGCAAAGCTAATTCTATGATTGACTTTTTCCTGCTTGTGCCCAGGCTGAAACGCTGTGCAGAGTAATATCCCTGATTTACAGGCACCAAAAAGCAGACAGGCAATTTACACGGTGTAAAAGCAAACCATTATTGTAATACATTGCTAACTACAAGTGTAACATTTCACTCATAATCATCCTCCCAGCAGCAAAACCTGTTATAATGACCCAGGATTACGTCGCTATTTACTTCAGTTAAATGTATCTCCAGTATATGGTTATTCATTCTTTCTTTTCTTTTTCTTTTCTGAGAAATAATAAACGAGTAAATAATAAACAAGATGAAAGCAAAATAAAAAAGTTCCTTCCATCCATAGCTACAGAGCTTTATGCAATAGGTCATGCTTGTAATGCTCATACATGTCATTCAACATGTAACCTGTATGTGAAATCAATCAGCTTTGGTTAGTGCTGAAACACTCTCAAAATGTAGTGGTGAAGATTCTGCCAAGGTCACAAGTGACCAGCCAGTCTTGACAACAGGATGCAGGAGAAAACAGGCAGGGCAGTGTGGGTATTGGAAGGGCATGACAGGATGTTGTGGAATGGTCTGAGCAACTATGGAAAACATAGGCCTTATCAATGCTAACCATAAAACCTGTCCCAATAAAAGCAGGACTGGAATTTAAATCACCAGGCCCCATAAATTAAGCAATGAGCAATATGACAAAATAAAACACACTTTCTAGTGTACAACAAATCTATAATTATTGGTTTAATTAAATATGCACGTGTGAGTATACAGATAGATAGAGAGATAGAGAGGTGGTAGATGTGTAGCTAGAGAGAGAGAAATTCAGTACAACTATTGCAACCCTTTTGGCCAACAGAAACTCAGCTATATGAAATGATCATTGAGAAATATTTAGAATTCCACTTTTCCTATCACCTCGCACACAGTGAAATAGGGTTGAGGGAGCTCAATTAACACTACAGTTGCAATGACATTGCCACAGCTAAGCGCTAATCTGTTAAATACATTTGCATAGCCACCGATTCTCAAATCCATCTTTCTTTCCTCCTGCCACCAACTCCTTAGGGAAAACCCTTTATAACTTAAAATCCGCACTAATCTTTGTGGAAACTAAAAGCGGGGACTAGTTTCTCAACGTGCTGTTTACTTAAGCTCGAGCAGAGGGTTGCAGGTTTGTAATGGCAGGAAGAACCCCGGGGCAACCTGCATTTGAACTCCTTAACACCAGCATTAGGTTACAGTTGGTATCTCAGTAATGGATGGGGCGATGTTGCACAAGGGTATGAATATGTCTGACTGCTGTTTGTCTCTAAAAAAGCATGTTTCCTCTGTTGCACAATGCGAATGTGACAATTTAGCAGTTTGGGTGTGCAAACTGTGCCGGGGCCGCCCCCGACAGGATTCCCAACACTGGCTTCGGAGGCTGTTACCATCTCTTAGAAGAAAAAACGGATCAGAGTTGGGACCCTGATGGCAGACGGCGCTGACACAGCTGAAGAGCCAAAATGAAGCTCAGACTCCTTCAGGTCTGTCGGCTGTGAGTGCAACAGCCATAGCTGCCAGGGACAGGTTTACTGCTGCTGCTGTAGCCATGGTGAAGAGGCATCCTACTTCAGCAGAGGGGAATAAATGATACATGGAAAAGACAATTACACACAGCTGACAAACAGCGGGAGGCTCTGGAGCATAAACAAAACTACACC
This sequence comes from Arothron firmamentum, assembly GCA_016586285.1. NCBI lineage: Eukaryota > Metazoa > Chordata > Actinopteri > Tetraodontiformes > Tetraodontidae > Arothron > Arothron firmamentum. The sequence continues at coordinate 43,533 of BJFM01000663.1, read as the reverse complement.
ATGATCATTTATTTCCCTGCTATGGTTTTACATTCATACAATTTAATATGAACAAAGTTCACTGGCCATAAAACCTGTCCAGGTAACACTGTAACACTCATTTCACAACACCTAAGGGGAAGTGGGCAAATCATAACCAGAAAATTATCTTAACAGTTCATTTTTCTGTTGCGCTTTCCACCACCCAAACCAATTCAACCAAACCACAATTCCCCTGAAAGAGAGGAAGATATTGGGTGGTATGTTTGTTTATCCAGTGCAAAAGTACTTTCAGTATATATGCAAAAAGAACAGGGGGAAAAAAGTATGGATGAGCGTCCATCAGTTCCATTAGACGGTGCAGAGGTCAGGACAGAGCGGGCTACTCAGCTTTCAAAAGCAGGAGCTAAATTTAGCCCGTTACACCTGTTTCCAAACACCTATGGGTCGACCATGTGCTTGTCCAGCCATCAACAGAATGTGTACAACTGCCTTTTGAGAAGTTATTGTCAGACTTACAGCTATTGTGACTTGTTGGCCAAACTGCTGCTTCATCACTTGTAAACTTGCAATAGTCAACAATCATTCGGTGGGTATCGGCAAAGGAAGTGAAGGCATTCGTGAATACAGTCCGATCAGAAATGTTGAATGTGCCAGCAGAGACTGCAGCATACTCACTGGTTCGAGGGAGGTGCAGAGAGGGGAAACGCCACCTCTTCTTCATCGCATTCCGTCCCATCCTGCATGTCGCTTTCATCCACGGTGCCTGGAGGGGGTGGAGGAGGTGGTGGCAATGGGGGGAAGACAGTGGGCCCATCGGGGCCTGTCGATGTGGGTGAAATCCGGGAAGCTGGACCCTCCGAAGTGGGAGAGCAGCAAGTGCCGCTCCCTGTCCCTGAGCTTGTTCCTTGAAAAAGTGAGTGTCCACCTACTGCTCCGCCACTCCCTGTCGAGGACAACGCTGCTCCGGTGATATCCCCACTAGAGAGGGGATATGTTATACTCATGTCGGGAAGTGAGTCCGGAGATGTGTTTGAATGTTGTCGAACGGCCGGTGCCGGTCCCTGTCCCATGTCGGGGATTCGCGCTCTGCCCGGCCTGGGATAGTAGGGGAAAGGGGCCGTCTCCGGGCCTCCTCCGCCAGCCACCCCTGTCCCCGTGGTGACTGAGCCCGTATCCTCACTGCTGACCTCCGCAGCCATCATCATATTAGAGAAATGAGTAGAGGGGAGAAAGTCCAGAAGGGAACCTGCCCTTCCCCTCCGTTCTTACAACACTCCTTCAGTGTTTGGGATCGGAGGAAACAACACCAAAAGTTTCTCTAAATCGCTTTCGGCTAGCCAGTCAACATTAGCCGACAAGCTAACTTAGCTCGTGCGGCTTAACTAGCGGGCGTTAGCCTCCGCTCGCATTCAGTCGCTGCCAGATAGCCAAGCTAAAGCTAGCGGGACAGCTAGCAGCTTCGAGACACTTGATGAGTTCTTGCTTGCTATGTCTTCATTGTTTTCCGAGTATAAAGTTTACTTGGAAACGCCGCCCGGCGTCAAAACTTATCCGAATAAAATTCAAATGTACTATTTACTGTTTTTCTTCCCGGACGTCACCCTCGGTACCAAGCAGACCACTTGTCGCGGAGTGTTGCTTTATTGTCGCTGTTGAGGGCAACCCCGTCCGTTTCCAGTGTTGTTGTTTTCTCTCCTTCCTCAGTTTCCACTCCAGTCTCACGTCCAGTCCACCGGCGACCTGGTCCTAAAACCCAAAATCCGGCACGGTGTGGCGTTTGACGCCAACTACCATATCGCACGGCCCCAATAAACGATTCTTGCGCACACAGGCTAAGTTGGTCTTTATTCCGATGTTTCAGGGCTGGTGGCTGCCTGTCTTGCCCGCTGCTGCGCCGCTCTCTCTCTCCTCTACTCCCTCCCTCTTTCCTTCGATCCTCTCATTCACAGCGCAGACACGGCCAAGCGAGCCCAGAGCAGCTTCGGAGCGATCCATGACATCGTCAATCACTGCGCTCCGAGAAAAGATGCATTAAAAAATATATATATATATAAGTCTCCTCATGGCTTTATAGCTTTATAGGACGTGATAATATCCCAGTGATCAAAGCACACACACACACACACACACACACACACACACACACACACACACACACACACACACACACACACACACACACACACACACACACACACACACACACACAAATTCTTCAGACTGACATTGATGCAAATGCTGCAGAAATTCAGACCTCTTTATTTATTCACAATGAAAAAATACCATAATTATCTTCTCAGCAGAACATAAGTGTTATTTCCGTCTGACTGTTGAAGCTTAAATGATATGTGTTCGTAGGAGGTCTAATTGTGCTTTGAAACAGTTTAATATGAATTACTCTGATTTGAACTTTGATGCTTTGTGTATGTGTTGCATGTGTATGTGCAGGGATGGAAGGCAACTAGATAAGTGAATTTATTCAGTGAGTTCAGCTCATATTACTATTCAGCTCTTCCACATTTCAGAGTAAAAAAAAAACTTCATTTCTCAGCTGCATGAAGAAATTACCAACATTTTATTTATATGAGTTTACCAATGGAATGCTTATATTTATTTATTTGCTTATATTTACCGAAACTTAAATTACTGAAGAATACTTTTATATGAAAGATATACAGTATATGACCAATAGTCTGGGGTATCTTCACCCTCCTCCTCCTCCTCCTCCTCCTCCTCCTCCTCCTCCCTGGGAGCAGCTGCCATCTCTGTTACACCCACCATGATCCATCTCAGAACAACTGGCACTGTGGGGGGAAAAAAAGAAAAGAAATAAATGGACAGAGCAGGGCAGGGGCAAAAAGATACAAACTGTTGAACTTCCGTGGCTCAAACGAGGAGCTGGTGCAGGTGTTTTCTGCTAAAGCGTGCTCCTCCTGGAAGTCCCATGACACAAAAGGCCACTGAACTGTGAAATCTTGACTGACATCGACTTGGCATGTAACCATAAAAGCCACTACACATTAAACGCTCAAATGCTCAGTTGTACACATGCGTGCACATTGAGCTGTGGTCACACACACTCTCCAGACAGCCTTGAAAAGTGCTTCACCAACCTGGTCCTTTACTCACTAATAAGACATGGATGACAGTAAGACGAGGCTGCTGCGTGACCGGCCCATTAAGGTGCTGTAATCTGGAGGGCTGGGGACGGGGGGGACGGGGGTGTTTCCTGTGTATCCTTCTAGGCTGAGGGTAATGAGATTGCACACAGGATGTGGTTAATCATCTTTCCCGGGCAGAAAAAGGAGATAGAACCGGCTTTGTACCTGCTGAGAGGAACCAGAACAACCTTCCACCATGTCTGACTTCATGTGCTGACAACTTGGCTAGAATTACATTTCATGCTGAGTCTCAGATGCAGAACCAGATGTAGGGATACTGTCTATGCAAAGAGCTCAGCGGCTCTTCCGACTCATGTAACTGAGCAATACGTGAAGGTTCTCACACTGTTCACTTCCTCTAATCTTCACATGTTCTCTTTCATCTTTGAATCTGCATGTAAAGGCGATGGAGAGCAGATGGAGAACAATCTGCACGCCCTGCTCCATTTCAACCAAAGTTCTACAAGCTTGAGTCTCATCTGCCCACCACAAGAACCTGACAACGGCCAAAATTAAATCAACTTCTCGTCACAGTCAGTGTTTTGCTGTCATTTGTCAACTTATTACAGTCAAAGTGGAGCTGTGGCAGTGAGGATAATAGCACACACACACACACACACACACACACACACACACACACACACACACACACACACACACACACACACACACACACACACACACACTTCCTCTCTTTTTATCAGCTTTCACATGTGCGGACTGCATCAGGCATCTGAACCGCGTCACCTTCTGCATCTGAAGTGCGAAATGACCGAGGTGAAAATTTTTTTTAAAACGCATCAGTGCATGTCTGTTCAAACTTCCTGAATGAGCCCACACACACATCAGATAGCTACCTCCACCACAACGCCTTAAAAAAAGGCCCGTAATACAGAGCAGAGTTCATGCTGAAACAGAAAAATATGTTGCTTTTAAAGGAGAGCAGTGTGGGGAAATAAGTGGAATGGAATAGGTTTGCGTCATGATACTTGTGTGTGCAGGAGGTGCAGTTAAGACTATTTTTTTTTGTGCCTTTTTTTAAATTCTATTTTTCTTGAATCAGATGTTATTTATTCATCTTGTGGCTCTCGACTTGACTTGAACAAACCACCAGTAAGATGTAAAACTCTGAAAGGAGACTGACTCGTGAAGAGCGGGAGCCGACGTTCCTGGGATTTTGAACAGGTTTGGTTTTCCACGGTTCACTGCGATTCGTAAAACCTTGGCGTGTCGTGCCCATGAGTGAAGATGCTTCAACATTTATTCCTCATGTGGTTTACCTCCGTGAATATCAAGATGTAAACTTGAAAGCTTTAAAGTGACTCTGAAGTAGCTTCCCAGATCGTGCATCGATATCCTGCATTTGCTGTTTGTGCACGACTTCGCTGGCATTAAAACTGATTCCGTGCTTTTGAGCTGAATGCAGCTTAAATGTTAGTCATGCAAACTCAAACACAACACACTGCCCTGGTTCGGGCTTACATTAGACCCCCACTGGCTGTTATCATTAATGTGTTTCTTTTTTTAGAATTAAACACTTTATTTTCAGCTTCACACACAACTAGGTCCTTCTCTGCCCTGACAGCCTGTGTGTGTGTGTGTGTGTGTGTGTGTGTGTGTGTGTGTGTGTGTGTGTGTGTGTGTGTGTGTGTGTGTGTGTGTGTGTGTGTGTGTGTGTGTGTGTGTGCATGCGTGCGTGCGTGAGGTGACATTTCATTGAGGATGTGCGGCTTGTGAAACGGAAAGTGGAAGTTTCACTATAATTGTGCCTGCATGCAGCACGATTTCCTTGATTGGGCTCCTGTAAAGTGTCTCTCTGCTCTGCTCGAGGTGAGACTTCCGCTGGCGCTGCCTCGACGTGTCGCTGACTTCCACATGCCACTGCGGTGCCGCGACTCCTCTCCACAGATAACAGGAGGAGGCCCTGTCTCTTGTTTTCGCAGTTTCTCGCAGACAGGCTGACACTGGCTTTTCTTTCTCTGCGGTGTCTGGGCCTGTTTTTCATTTTCCACGTTCACAGAAAGTGAGCGGGGGAGTTTGCAGCTGCCACCCAAATGCACATTTGGGCAGAGTGGTGGTAAGATGGGGGTGGGGAGGAGACCACATGGTCCCCTCAGTCACATTTCAGCAGAGGGCCAGTGGAGGGAACTGGGCCACAGGCTCTGAAGGATTATTTCCACTTTCTAATCTTTAATGTGGAGGAACAGGGTTTAATAATGTTATTATTATTTAATCTGAAAACAAAAAAACATTTCACAGTGCATGATTCATACTGCACTATAGGTATTATACGTTATACATTTTCCTTTTACTTGCCCATTGACACAAATCACATTACTCTTCAGAAATAAATCAGCACATTTTCAACATTTTTTCCCTCAGATAAGAGTTTTGGGTGTCACAGTTATCACTGTCAGTCTCACCTGATGCCCGCGCCTAAGATTTTGTTTTTCTGTTCATCTATGATGGTAATGCTTTGTCATGGTGTTTACAGGGATGCTCGTCCAGATGGGCTGTGAGCAGCCACTCATGCACAAGTAGAACGATAACTGATACTCCTCGAACTGAGTCCTGTTACAACTAATGGACTGCATCAAAGAAGGAAAAACTGCATTAAGCTTAGATTTTAAAATAATGTATAGATGTAGGTTGGCAGGCAGTTAGATCGATGATGCCCACAGCTCACCATGTTTTGTTTTTTTTTGTTTTTTTTATGGCAGCTCGGTTTCACTCCTTCTGCAGGATTAACATCTGCAGAAAAAAAGTCCCTGAATATAAAAGCGGAGGAGACCGGATGATGAAAACCATCCACTATATGAAAATGCACTGCGTGGCTCGGTGCCCATGCTTGATTATCAGATGATATCATCCTGGCACTGATAGTCTGGGCGGCTCCTTCTTCCCGTCTGGGGTTGCCGTGCGAGATGGACAGCAGATCCCCAGGGGCCAATGAAAGGGCTTGTCATTAGGGGAGCTTCCTGTAAAAAGTTACTTAAAAATATCAAAAGCACAAACCACAGAAGTGTGTGTGTGTGTGTGTGTGTGTGTGTGTGTGTGTGTGTGTGTGTGTGTGTGTGTGTGTGTGTGTGTGTGTGTGTGTGTGCGCGCATGTGTGTGTCAGGAACAGGCTGGGATGGATGTAGGTTAACTGCTGCAACATGTTCACATGCAGGAAAGGTCACTCTTGGCAGCACATGCGCGACCTCGTTAATCTTTTCTTTCTCTCACTGACCAGGGCTGTGATTCGTTTGCTGCATCAGGTGATGAGTCACGGCACCGATGAGGTTATCCAATCCATCTGCACGTGCACAGTGATAGCAGCCACTCACTGCTCCACTCAGCTCACATCACATGACGGCCTAAGAAATGACATCATCTTCCCCCCAAAGCTTTTTTTGTTAAATTTAAAGTCTACTGAGGTTTTTGCCAAATTGTTGCCATCTTTGGTGTCTCATTACTGACAGAATGCTAATTTTAGTATTTTTTGCTTCTTTTCTCTCTCTGCTCTACCTCTTTAGATGTTTTTTCTTTCTCTCTCGCTCTCTCCATATGTCTCAGCGTGTTCCTTCCTCACCTCACCTCTCCTCAGCACCCTCCGGCTACGGCGACACGTGCGTTGCAATCTGCATCTCCGGTGCTGTCTCCCCAGGCGTCCCCATCACCCTCTCCCCCGCCTCTTGTGCTTTTAGGACCCTCTGTTTAATTCATGAGCTTCCTGTGGCTCCTGTCATGTCTCATCTGGGCCACAGGAAGGCAGGCCGTAAATAATGGAGCATCACCCAAGACACCTTGAGAGCCATGTGGACGGGTCGTGGGGGGGGGGGGGG
>BJFM01000663.1:0-14120 GCA_016586285.1 Arothron firmamentum | reverse complement strand
GGGGGGGGGGATATTCCGCTGTAAAATCTGACTTCAAAGAGTCCAGGGCTGTTGTAATTAAAGCAGTCATAGATTCACTATTATGCTCATAAATTTCCTCCTCGTCCAACCATGGCACAGTTGCTCCGTTTCCTCAGCACCAACACACATAATACTGATGTCCAGAGTGATGAGCTGATTTCCTCTGAATACTTTTCGTTTTTAAATTCCCTGCTAGTCAGCGGCATGGTAATTTAGCGTTCCTTTCTGCGGGTATCCCTGACTCCAGAGCTGCACACTGATCTCTGACGCAGACCCCAGTTTTGGATTAACATTGCAAACATATTTGACACCTGATATATTGACCTAAAGTCTTTTCTTGTCTTTTCCTCTCCTCTTTCTGTTCTTCTCTCCTACCCTCAATATGACCCTGCTCCTGCATGAGGTTTCTCCCTGTTAAACATTTCTTGCCACTGTTTAAAGGGTCAAGCTCTGGGTTTGTGTAAAGCGCCTACAGACGATCTTTATTGTATAGAATTAAACTGAAATTAATTGAACTGATTTAATTTAAACTGGGCCGGACTAGTTGATTAGGTTGCACTTACATGGCATCAGGACAACACGGCCAAAGAATAATAAGATGGTCATTTATTCTTCGATCTCCTCCTAAGTACGTTCAGACGTTAAAAATCCTTCCGGTTCCTCGGGCCCCGATGGATTGTTAACCTTCATCAATGCCTTTCCTTGGCTGCGGAGGTCTCTGGCGTGCTTCCCGAGAGGTCACTCAGAGCCAACGAGTTATTCAGCCAGTGTAAGCACAGCATCGCTTGACTGGGAAGGATACAAATATTTGATGAGTCCCCCAGCAAGTACCGCATTAAAGATGCAACGCCGTGTCAGACACAGAGTCTGCGGTGGCTTAAGGACCGGTTTGCTCTGAGTCGACACGAACGATGATCTCAAATACAAAATAGGAAGGCAAACAATTTATACCGCGCTTGGGAGGGTGGCTGGGTCTATCTTCAGACCAAAACCTTGAAAAAAACAAAAAAACCTTGACATGCTTGGTAAGAGTGAGCAATTTCGTAGTTGCTCAGTTATTCCAGCGGGATGACGTGAGTCACACAGCAACAGGCCCGAGGCTATGTAAAACCATCAATGCCAGTTCACTCCCATTATCCCTGGAACCAGCGTGGCCTCCCACAGCACAGCGGAGGTTGATTAGTGAGGCCTATAATTGCAGTAGTCATGCGGTAAATCTGGCTGTCTTCACTAGTTTCCTGATAGAAACTGAGAATCCGAGCCTTAAAGTCCCACCACGGCTCCGATCACGCTCTGATGTTCTCCAGGGCCGCTCACTTTTCTCTGTAGGTGACCGTCTAATCACGTCCGCAGCTACATCTGATATTATAGAAGGTGAAAAGGAGAAATGAGCGAAGACACTTTGCTGTAACGGCGTTTATTTGAAGTGGTTTGAGTTTTAAATTGGCCAATGAAACGGTGCTCTTTCCATAGCCCACAAACTGAAGCTTACATAATAAGGTGTGAAATCCTTCGGGCTAAACATTCTAAACGGGCTTTAAGGTACTGTTGGGGGGGGGGACTTTAAGAAAACGAGATGAAACGCACGGCAACCGAATGAGGCCACGCTTATCTGCAAAGAGAGGAGAAGGGAGAAAAGAGGGGAATCCGCAGCCTCGCTGCAAACCTGCGCGGTGTTTCGTTTTATAAAAACGATGTGCGGCAAAGAGCCCGCAGTAACATTCATTGAAAATCCATCCCGGCATTAATGGAATTATAAGTTGCAGTGTACTCTGTGACAACTAATCAAATGGGATTGATTTAAGCTGCGTTTTGGCTCCGGGCCCTCTGAGCTCAAGGGTTTGTTTTCTCACTCCCTGGCTTCCAGACAGAAGAACAGTGTGTGTGTGTGTGTGTGTGTGTGTGTGTGTGTGTGTGTGTGTGTGTGTGTGTGTGTGTGTGTTCACGCTGTGAACGTCACCGATTTGTTAGCGTTGACTTCTTTTTGTGACTGGAGGGCAAACGCTGTGTGTGCGGGCTGGGAGGACGGTTGCAGGAGCGCGGTTACGGTGGAAAGTCTGACCCATGGGTGGCTGAAGGAGGTGGTTGCACAACGTGGTTTTTAACCGTTGCAACCTCTCATGTTTAGTGTTGCATCGTAGCTTTTTTTTTTTTTTTTTTTGGAAATGATTTAACAAGCTCTTCCTTATACTTTTGAGACCTTTTGTCTCTTTCCAATAAGTCTGAGGTGGCTGTGCTCAGCTGTTTTCGGATTAAATTTGTGAGAAAAGAAAACGAAAAGAAAAATAACATATAGGGACCCTCGGAGTTCATAATTCTTAGCAGTTCAAGTGATACTAATTTCAAGCTATATAAATGGACAAACATGACTGAACTTTTTGGGACCTTTGGCTTCTGAGCACCGTGTATATCTTTTCACTTCTGCCCAATGTTCCGTGGCCATGATGAATGATTCCTGCCTCTCAGTGTGTGGGTGTGGGTCACGTTACCTAAAAAGAACCGCAGCTGATGCGTAAACCACACATCAGATGAAGAGTCACAAAGGTCATCAATGTTTCACAGCTGAAAAACCAAACAGGAGGTAATGAAAAAAAGGCAAATATAAGAGCTCCCCTTCCAGTGGCATCAATTACCCAGTTCCCACGTGGAGCTGGTGAAGCTGTGCTAATACCTGCCGCAGCAACAGTCACGGCTCGACTAGACCATCCCATCTGTCCTTGTCCTTGGTGTACGTGCACAGATGGGAATTGTTTTATACCTCGACTACAATAAGTAGAAATACAGTATGTCTGCCCACAAACGTCACAAATGCAACAGCAGAAACAGAATGTTGTACCACTTTGCGTTTGTGGAGAGATGGATCATTTATGTTCGTAAATGTTGCTATCAGACAGTATCATCAGTGCCTGGTCTACCAGCCAGGAAAAGATTTAAGTCCTTCAGTTGATGGACTACAACAACCTGCTGTTATTAAAAATGACACTTAAAATAATAGAAGCCCTTTTGTTTGTTGCATTGTGAATACAAGTACACTTGTAGGTGGTGCACGTGGTAGATGCAGTTCCTGGCTCCCGCCGTGGTGCCTGGCCCATTGGGGCTCCAAAAGTGTCTTTGACAGAAGCTGTTCGACACAATGCTGCTCTGTTTCAGCAAGACTGTGGTTAACAGGACAGACGTCACCAAACAGACGCATGATGCCAGCTGGAGTATCATTACTGTCAGAGGATGAGGCATAATTACACAAAATACACACACCCACGCACACATCCATTAGAAAATCAGCACATTTTAGAGCTCATTATGCTCTCGAAGCTCAGCGATCATCATCAACAGCGGAGATTGGAATAGTTAAGGAATAATTAACCATTTAGTTGTTTGTGTGTGTGTGTGTGTGTGTGTGTGTGTGTATGTATGTGTGTGTGTGTGTGTGTGTGTGTGTGTGTGTGCAGATTATCCAGATGTTGTGTAATTCACAGATGTCACAGCAGCACATTCAACACCTCTCCATCATCTGATGAGGCCTGATGAGCCTAACGGAAATCAACAAAACATGTAAATGAAGGGTGTAAAGACATGCCCGTCCCCGCAGACTCTTATGAAATTCCACATTTCTGGTCAAAGTCAACTGGAAAATCTGTGTCCTCAACAGCTCACGTATTTGAAATAAATAAAACAAATTGATGAGTGCCGCTGGGTCAGAGGATCTTAAAATGTTCTGCGATCAGCTGCTGCGGTAGAGTCATTAAGGCTAACGACTCAGGAGGTTTGATAGACAAAACACACCTTGCATACCTGATGATGAGCAAAAGCGCTCGACTCACGTGCACACAGGCGTCCCCCCCCCTTCAGTCAGCAGACTCCACCAATCAGGACCTTTGCTGTGAGGTCCCAGGATTCTGATACCGGTAACAGTAATCAATGCTGCCCTGCTGCCCTGCTATTTCACACCGTCGACAGAAGAAGAATCCATTCTTTCCTTCTCCTGGATCATTCATTCTGTCATCTGGTTGTGTGTCATGTAATCATTCAAACCTTTGGAGAACATCACTGTGGAAAAACCGACGTTTAGTTCCAGCAAAGCGTCTGATATGGGCGTATCTGTGACAGGTTATTTGAAATGGTTGCACAGAAAAGTGAAAGTGCTGACTTATATTTATCGTTTTATGTTCTAAGAACAAGGGATGTTTTCTCACACACCACAAATGCCAATATTAGTCCAAAAATCCAGAGATCTGTGTCGGTACCAGCATGTGCTCAGCAGCATGGGATGTAGAGAGAAAGAGAGGAAGGTAGGTGAAGTTTCTGCCAAAAAGGGCTTTTATTTTCTTCCTTATATAAACGCTGATGTCAGACTTGAAGACGGCTTCAAAGAACAATGCTGTGTGCACAATTGTGAAAAAAAAAAGTTTGAAATGGGATTGTCTGATCAACTAACATGTTGATGTTGATGAAAACACAAAAATAATGCTTGTGATGGCGATAAAGGTCATGTGATTGCAGTGTAACACACATTTATTCACACAGAGTAACACCAGGGGGTGATAACGCCAACCCAGACTGACAGTCCTTCTGCCTGTTGTCTTTTTGTTTTTCAAGTCAGGTCAAGTCAGCTTTATTGTCAAATATGCTATACGTGCCCAACATACAGCATAGATGACATTTCAGTCCTCTCGGACCCACGATGCAACAATTGCAAAATAGACTACCTACTAACAGCTAAAGTAATAAATAAAAAACTACACTAAACTAAACTAAATAAAACTACAATTTACAGTATAGACAATAAGAACTCTATGAACATTATTATGAACACTTTGAACATTGTAGTATAGTAAACAATATGGCTTCAATGCCATTCCTGAGATTTGTGGTGTTCATGGGCAGAGTCTGTGGTCCAGAGTCAGGGGTGGGGGCCGGAGGGGGGGAGTGGGGGCTGAGCAGGGAGGGAGTTGAGCAGCCTGACTGTCTGGTGGAAGCAACTCTTTGAGCCTGCTGGTTTTGGCCCGGAGACCCTGCAGTCTCCTCCCCGACGGCAGCGGGCTGAGGAGACGGTGAGATGGGTGGGTGGGGTCACTTGCAATGCTGGTGGCTTTGTGGGTGAGGCGGGTGTTGTAAATGTCCTGGAGGGAGGGAGGGAAGAGAGGCACCAATGATCTTCTCAGCTGCTCTCACAGTGCGCACAGTGAGTCTTGCAGCAGGAAATGGTGCAGGCGCCGAACCAGACAGTGATGCAGCTGCCCAGGATGCTCTCAATGGTGCCTGTGCAGAAAGAATACATAATGGGGGTCGGGGCTCTTGCTCTTCTCAGTTTCTGCAGAAAGTAAAGTTGCTGCTGAGCTTTTTTGGCCAGAGATGTGGTGTTGATATTCCAGGGCAGGTCTTCACAAAAAATAAAGCAAATGTACTGGTCAGTTTAGAATACTATTTTTTTTTTTCCTCATTTAACAGTGCATTAATATTAGGAAGCAGGTTCAGGCGGAACTCATTGGGATTTATCGTTTTACACAAATGCTGCTGCACTAAGAACGTGTTCACACCGGCTTTATTTATCTATCTTTTGGAAAGAGAAAAAGGTTCTGCCAGTTTAAATGTGTTAAAGTCAGCAAACAGGAATGAATGAGGATACGGGAAGAAGCCAGCAGGGAAGGTGGAGCTGAGCAGAATGAAAAGGAAGGGACACATCAGCAAAACATTGTTCATTCTTACAAGTCTGCAATTTGGTCCACGGGGGACTCGAGCTACGGGGTGAAATCGTATAAATCGGGACACTATGTTAAAAAACTTTTCCCCACTCTGCTCTCTTAAGGCAAACAGTTGATTGTGCATGACAAATTGACAGCATTTTGCTCTGCCCTTTGCCAAGATTGTGTACAATAAGTTTCCCTGCATTCTTGTTTTTTTCCGTCCTCCTCCTTTTCTTCTATTGCAAAGGCCCAAGTCTTGTACTTCCTGCATGCCTTGCAAATGCTAAAGAAAGGAACTGACATTTATTGGGCCCGAGTTTATTTGTATTCCAGCTCTTCCCTCACCATATGTCAGCTTTTATGAGCTCGCTCAGGCAAAACATTAAAGCAGCTCATTCTTTATTAATCTTTGCAATGACAACTCAAAGCTTCCGACACACCAAGTTCATTGTGTGTGCGTGCGCTTGCTCCTTTAAGAAATCAGGTTACACTCATTATTTTTTTAAAAACATCCTTTATTTGTTGGCATGTGTACGAGGTTTGCACCGAAGCATGTGTTCAATAAATGCAGCCTTAAGCTTGAAGTAGAAGTAAAGTAGATATGAGCGAGAACTGAGATATAAGTAGCAATTCAGAACACTGAGTGTCTCCCTATTGCGTTTTTTTCTTTTTTCATCAGCGCTGTCATCATCATTTGCTTTATTTTTTTTCTAGACAGGGAGAAAAACGCCTGAAAGATTTCTTTGTTTGCTGAATCTGTGCGAGAAGACAAAAGGGCAAAGATGATGCGGTGCGTCCTTGACGGAACGCTAAAGGTTGCTCCCGCATCCTTCGCGTTGTTTTTTTTCTTTCCTTTTTACCATTGAAGAGTGCTTTTCGAGCCTGAATCGAGCCCAATTGTGCTGTAACGTGGCAGCTAATGTCTTTACCTTTGTCCAAGGCCAGTCTTAAAGCAGCTACCGCCACGCTAGGGACAAAGCAGGGCTCTTCAAAGCGAGGCCACATGGAGATTGTTTCTGGGGTGACTCCGTCGAAAGCCAACAGCTGAAAAGAAGACGGTTTGCTGCTCTTGAATAAATGGAGGCTGAGCACATGACAAATCTGGATGACATTGAAGTGCAGGTCTTTCTTAAAAGAAATAGAGCTAAAAGTACTGCACAAGTTATACAGGTAAGGCATTTGAGTGAAATGATCAGACCTGTCCATACATTTGAGCGTATTTCCTTCATGGCTGAAAACATTTGAGAGGCAGGCAAATATTGAGTGTCGTGCACTGTTCCACCACAACGTGTAATTGAATTTCCTTTATGGGATTTGTGTGTCAGGCTGAAGTTGCAGACGGCTGGAGAGGCTCCCACACCACACAGCAACAACAGCAGCAGCAGCAGCAGGTCAGAAAGTTCGCCGCCCAGTTGGCTCACGTTGACCGCAGCCCGCTTTAAACCCAGGCGGCGTCGCCTGGCGTTTCCTTCTTGATTTAAGCCCTCCGATAACTCATTACAGCCAGGGGAGGGACGAGAGCGGTGATATTTTATAATGACGGAGCATGAACACATCAGACTGCATAAGTGCACAATCAGCTGAATGGAAGCTAAAAGGAGTTGACATTATCATAAAGATGTAGACGATCTCACACGCTTGCTACGGGTGGAAAATTCCAGATGAACATCCCCGGTTCTGAGAGAATTACTGCTGAGTTCCATTTAAAAAAGGCCGCAAAAGCAGACAGAGGGAGGGAGAGAGAGAGAGAGAGAGAGAGATTTGAGCTCGGTGGCGTCGATACTGTACAGTTAAAAGGAGGATATTTAACACACCGCGATTTAAATAAAAAAGTTTTGAAAAAGAAAGTTTGCAAAGTCTACACTTAATGGGTAGACATTATTAGGCAGGAACTGCGCAGCAATTCCTGCAGTGGTTCCTCCAACAATGTCATCCCCAGTTTCTTAAGCAATCACGGGCCAGCAGAGCACAACTGCTCTGCAATTAAGCTGTCCCCGATTTTTAATTAAATCTAAGAGGTGCAATCCGTCGGAAACTTTGTTTGCCTTTCAGGCAACACAAGTTATCATCTTTATGATGAATATGATAAGAATGTATGAAAATGATGATATCACGACTCCCTCCCTCAAATAATAAAAGGCATCCCAGAAAAGGGAGAGCAAATAAGTTTCTTTCCCTCCTCGCTTCCACTCTGTCTTCCAAACACCGTTACAATTAGAGCAATAATTGTGATACGGACATGAATTATTCAAAGGTGTGAAGCCGTTTCTGATGTACCCTGTAGGCAAAATCAATACGCCGTCTGACTCCTCCACCAAGGCAAAGACCATTACAAGTTCTAATGCAGCTGAGTAGCTTTTGAAGCAAAAAGCAATTTAATGCTGATATCTCCGGGGAGCGCGCAGGCGAACTTGAGAAAGACAAACAAACAAACAAAAGCAGTGCAGCGGTGAACAATCCCAACCCTGAGGGTTACAAGCCTCTGCTGTGCCAAACAGTCCGCCCCGACTTTTTATTGACGAGCCCAACTTCATAACCGCTGACGCCTTCGAAGTGAAGCTACAGGACTGAAGGTCCTGTGACCCCAAACACACACACACACACACACACACACACACACACACACACACACACACACACACACACACACACACACACACACACACACACACACACACACACACACAAAAGGCTTCTTTAATACCTGACATAAAACGAAAGTGCAAAACAAAGACCTGAGTCTTGTCTTTTGCAGTTTTCTTGCTGTTTTCATCTTAACCTTTTTTTAAAAAAAATTTCCAGCTTTTTTATTCAATGAGACAAATCTTAAAGAGGAACTCATGCTTAGTTTTTCGTGTTTGCTTGTTTGTTTTTAATAAAAACAAGCTGCACTTTCTGTACGGATTTATTCCTTAAATTTGCACAATTGCACATAAGCGATTTTTACATTAAGGACAGGAGAATCTATATTTACAATATTTTCATATAAGCAACTAACTCTTTCCATTCTCTTCAGCATTTCAGAGATGGAATGTGTTTTACCAGGACGGACAGCAAAATGACTTTATGCTGGCTGTATTTTAGGCTTTATTGTGCAGGAGATGAATGGAGCCGTGGAGTAATTCAAAGTGAAAAATCAGCCCCCCAAGAAACAGATCCCCTCATTCTGTGTGCTGTGGAAAATCTTTTCAGCACGCTAATTTACTGTTGGCAGTTTGGAGATGTTGCTGTGCATTCCCCCAGATTAGAACCAGAATAGTTTGGACGGTGGAAAATAATAAAGGTAATTTAATTCCCTTTACAGCGGAGGAGGGCTCCGTTCTCATTTGAGCAAAAATCTTTTATTTGAGAACTGGATTATTATCTGCTTTTTTCAATGACAAGACGGGACAATGGCATTTTACGGTTTGTTTATTTCTGCGCCATGCAGCAAAGAAGAATATCACTGGAAGGAGTTCCAAACATTTTTGAGTCAATTCTTCCATGATGTGGAAGAATACAGTTGAGACAATGTTATAGACTATTAATTAAAAAAAAAAGAGAGGATAACAAACCTGTGCTCAATGAAAGTCATATTGTCGAGGGAGTCTCCCCCCAAAACTAGATGGACAAAACCTGATATATCGGATGGAATTACCTCGTGGAGGCAATGATTTTCTTATCTTTCATGTTTATTGCTCTCATGATGCTGCATATCGACGCGCTGGCAATCAAATATGACTCTCGCAAGTAATGTGAACTCAGGCATAAAGTAATTACTCCCCTGGTGGGAAAGCAGCTAACATAGCATCTAAGAAGAAACATCCATTGAGTAAAACAAATTACCTTAATGACATTTGTTTCTTGGTAACAAATGTGTTAATTACTCTTTAGACACAGAAGAGTTGTTTTCATTCACACAGTGACGGGAGAACACCAAGAACATGACCTGCATAACCCAGGTAACCTTTGGTCACCTTGGTCCCACATTAATGACAATTAATGAATGAGGAAATGGCTCTCCAGTTCAGGATGACCTTGGGGAAGCGTTGTGCTTAAGCTGTCTGTTATAGGGTACAGACATCCTTAAACACGAACCCAACTAACTTCAAACATTTTGCATGTACACATTTGCACGTCTGCACTCCACAGTGGTCGAGGGGAGGAAAAAGATTTTGTGTCTCCGTATTTCGAATGTGACGAGACGCTTCACCAAACACGAGATGCACATCGAGACGCTGAGATGCAGAACACAATATTCATTTCCAATTTTCCATCTGACTTCAGACAGCGAACGATAATGTCAACATACGCAGCAGATCAGCATACCGATGTGAACCATCTGGTACCGAGTCTGTGTGTTGGGACAGATATAAGGTGTTCATTTCTGTGGAGTACAGCACAGGTGTAATACTAGCATGGAAATCTTGCCACGTTGGTGCTACACAACATAACATAAGACTTTAAAATAGTTCCCCCGACCTACAGGGTCCTTAGAGGTCAACCTCCATCATACCTGGAGACGCTGATAGAGTCATAGCATCCAAATAGAGCGCTCTGCTTGAAGAGTGCCAGAATGCTACAAATAAGCAATAATATCTATCATCTATAGTTATTAGTTGTTGGACTGTGATGGCTTTGACTATGAGCACAGGGGAAACCAACTCTGCCCAAAATGGGTTTATCACATGAATGATAGACTCAATTTCTTAAACTTTTATTATTAAAAATACCATAAAAATTTCATGCAATGGAAGGCAACTGTGCTGCTGCACAGCCAGCACCTTTTTTACGTTTACTGCCTTCGTCTGTCCTCTGACCTCTTGTCCACTGTTCCCTGACCCTCATCGGCCATATTACTTTTACATGTGTTATGGTTGGAACCCGACCGAGCTGAGATGCTTAATCTTGAGTTTGACTAAGCTGCCTGTGATTCAAATGTATAGATGAGCAGTTTCTGATCATAATGAATAACCCGTGCGCACATCCTGTGTGCAGTGGGGATAAAAGCCAGTTAAAAACTGGTGTCGCAAAAGGTGGCTTGGCTTGATCCTTCGAGCAGGATTGAGGTGAAGCATTTTCTTCAGCATATCCACAAAAAGAATTTGCTTGGTTCTTTCCTGTTCCTTAACAGAAGAGACCTGGAACAACAACAACAACAACAACAACAACAACACATTTGAGCAACAAGAACTGGGATTGTATTGTCTTTCTTTAGCGATAAGCAATAAAATAAAATGAACACTTCAGACATGGAAGATGTCATCCAGAGGCTTGAGCACTAATGACGTCGCCTTGGTGCCCATCAGGAACTGTCCCGCCTCTCTGCTGTATTCTCCTGCAGTCTGAGCCAAAGAGAAGCAATCAAGTCAACTCGTGCAAAATGAAGAAAGAGCTAAAAGGCACCGACGTCCACCACAGCGGCAGTTCAATTCAACATAGACACTTTTAGACAAACAAGACAGCGCTGGTACCTTCAATTTCCAGGAAGTGCCGGGGCATCTCTTAAAGAATAGGTGAGTTCTGAGTCCTGCTCTGAGCATTGTGACTGGAGGCTGACCTTGTGTCCTCACAATGGACTTCACCTGTTACGAACAAGAAAATTACAAGTCACACTGCGGATCCAGGTTTGGTTTTATACATGATCATTTCTCTAATTTTTGTAAAACATCGCATATTTTAGGACACCTACAATAGGATTTGATATCTTTAAGTCTCTGCTTGTAGATATAAAGCCTAGTCATGCTGAGTAAATCATTAAAAATGGAAAGGAAAGGACAAGCGAATACTTTCCATTTCGAACTCGTTTTTTCCACAGTACAGCCGAACACCGAGGTATAGCCTGGCACACAAGCAACCCAGCGACCACATGTCAATGGCCTCGGTCAGAGGAAGACCCAGAAAGACCTCTGGAGACCTGCAAAGACGATCAGCAGAACTGCAATCTCACTGACTCGTTCATTTGTAGATTTGCGAGCTTTGAGATGTTCGTCTGACCTTACCTGCAGAAGAGGGGCTGAATGATTGCCCCCTTTGGTATGGATGAGGCGGTCTTGGCCAGGCCAAAGTCAATGAGCTTCACTTTGAAAGGCTGCATTCTGTGGTTGACCAGCATCACGTTGTCCGACTTGATGTCAGTGTGCGTGAGGCCAATGCTCCTCAAAGTCAGAAGGGCTGTTGCGAGCTGAGTGATCAGTGAAGTGATGGCAGATTTTCAACACTGGACCGCATTTGTAAACGGAGAATGGCATGCAATGAGAAATACCTGCTGGACGATCAGTCTGATTGACGTCAGAGGCAAAGGGTCATAAGATCGAGACATCATGAAGGCAGAAAGAGTTTGTTCCAGGTACTCAAAGACCAGGCAGTAAAATCCCTTGTGCATAAAGACAGAGTGATTCTGGACGAGGCTGCATTTATTTAGATCCAGATCTTTAAACTTGAGCAGGGCTTCAGTCTGGGAAGACATAGGTTTGTAAAGCACAACGTAGCACAACCAAACTTGATACACACGCACACACACACACACACACAGACTTACTTCTGCCTTTGCCTGATCATGGTAACGCCCTTCTTTCTTTAATACTTTGACCGCTACAGTTGCGTTGTCCGTCTTTCTGACACACCTGACGACTTTGCCGTATGACCCCTCTCCTAAAAGAGCCTGGACCTCGTAGGCGTGGCACTTTGTAACGATGACTTCGCCGGGAACCATATTAATAACTTCCGGCGTCCTCGTTTGTGACGGCATATTAAAAACTAACCTGCTGACTCATATATGTGGAGAGAACAGCAGAAACAGAGAATAAATGCAGCTAGACACAGCGTGGGAGTTAAAGGTGAAGCCACGGTCATCCGGTCAGCACTGCTGTTATAAACATCTAATAAGCAAACTTGCATTCAAATTACCGATTACCATTCTGTGCCAGATCGTCTCGTGATAAAGTCTCTGACATTTGTGGTCAGGCTTAAGGAATCTTACCTGGGTGCTGAAATCTGTCTTTGGGCATGAAATAATGGATAAAAGGTAAAAGTAAAAGCAACATCATAGTGTTTTTGTCTTTGCTCCATGCAAAATCAAAGCCAATGTTTACTTTTGATCTATAAACCATTAAACTCATCATTCATAGTGTCGGCGTAACTAACACTCGACCAAAGGTGACTAGCTCTTTTGTTGCATGTTGTTGTTTGTTGTTGCATGTTGTTGCATGTTGTTGTTGACTCAGTTTTGGTAAACACTAGGTTGTAGAACATTGTCTGCCTAACCACCACTGCAAAAACCAAATAAAATGCAAATTACTTGTATATTTATTTTATTTCCACCATCCACTTTTGATTAAAGTAAATTCTAAAAGGCTTCTTGTAATATCTTCTGCTTGTCCACATTGCTTTTAAGGCTCCCGCTCTTTCAATTATTCATCGATTTTATTATTACTGTTGCTTTTTAGACAGAAAATGACAGATTTGTGAAGAACCATAATCTTGGTCGCATGAGATAAGATTGATTGGTGTGAGCTGTTCTCACAGGCGTCAAGAAAAACATACACAAATAATGGGTGCCGCCACACTTCTGATATCAATACCTCTCCATACTGGTAAATGGAGCATGTAGAAACTGTAAGAGGGGAGCTTCACTTGCCCAAGCATTCAGGCAGTGGATCATCAGATAAAAGAAGTTTAATTATTTTTATTTCTTTAAAAAACTTTTAATATGGGAAACACACTAAAATTAATTGTGAATGAATTCAAATCTCCTTCAACTGTGGAAAACAGCAAAGGTGAAAAGAATCACAGTGGGGATAATTTCTTCAACATTCAGTTTATTCTCCAGACTTATGAAAAAAGATGCTGAAAAAGAGATACTCGCTCTTGCAAAGGCACAAATGAACGCTCTTCAGACACACACTTGAGCCACATCCAGCATGTTTTTGTTGGTCTATTGTCCCATCAAAATACAATATCCAAAACTGCACCGTTGTGCTTCATCACCGCGGTGATGTGTATGAACACGCTTGTGATGTTTGGTGTGGACGGCTGGTGCAACAAGTGAACTACAAAAGAAAATCCACCAGCTAACAGCTTGACTGTTTTTTAGAGCAGCTTCATTTTAGCCAATTAGCTCAAACAAATCAAGTTTATACATGTTGGGTTCATGGATACTCCGTGTTGCCATGGAAACTATACATATTTTTTAAACAGTATATAGATTGTAGCTGTTTCCTTTCGGATCAGATATACGTCCTCTGCCAGACAGTATTTTACTGCTTGATACTACATGAAATAATAACTTTTAATATTAAATATTTTAATAAAAGATGTTTCTATTCCTGATTTGGATCTTGCTCAAAGGAATGAACTTGTTTTTCAGATATGTTACCTTCAAATGATTGCAATTACATCCAAAGATGCTTCTCCTTCATTCACCTTGGTGAATGT
>BJFM01000662.1:176394-197789 GCA_016586285.1 Arothron firmamentum | reverse complement strand
TCTCTCTCTCTCTCTCTCTCTCTCTCTCTCTCTCTCTCTCCCTCTCTCTCTCTCTCTCTCTCTCTCCTCTGAGTGTGACGCCCGCGTCAGGAGTAGTCAACCAGGTCCTCCTCTGGACCGGGGCCAGTTTCACTCCCGCTGGGTTTCGCTGCAGTCAGAAGTTGGCACGGAGGCCTGGGAACCAGCAGGTGCACCGACATGTCCGCCGGTCCGCTGACGGAGCCCGCAGGGCCACCTCCTTCTGTTTGAACAGTTATTGCCCCGCGGGGGATTTGACGCAGTCGGCGGCATCAATTATCACATGGACAAACAAAAGATTGTTGTGTGTGTGTGTGTGTGTGTGTGTGTGTGTGTGTGTGTGTGTGTGTGTGTGCGCCTGTGGCTGTCTGAGCATCCTGGCCATCAGTGTCCTTTCAGGGAGTTTCCACAACGCTGCTGATTGGGAACTCAGAGGTGTAGAGCAAGTGACCCACGTGTTACGTCCAGATAGACTAAAAAAGCTCCATAACAACCGCTCTGACCAACCTTCTCCCACTTTCCTCTACATCTGACCCAGATCTCAGCGCTGCCATGATGTCACGCTGCCTCCGAGGCCAACGCCAAACGTGCACACTCACTCTTGCACCGATTAACCGTTAATTAATAAAAACGTGAAAATCTCCTTCTCCTTCCAAGTTTCAGTGTCCATTTTTGCATCCAAAATGAACCACAATCAGAAGAACAACCCAGGTTCAAGGAAAAAAACCCAAAAAAAAACCAAGCTGTCACAACATAAACAGTCAGTTTCGGTGTGCGGAGCAGCCGGTGAGAACCATCCCAGCGCCTTAGTGTGAGGTAGCCTGGAGGCAGCAACGTTTGCTCCCGTCCCGCAGTCAACGGCCTCGTCTGCTCAGCTGTGCGCTTGAGCAACACAGCAGGAGGGTAAACATGCAAACAATTTCCAACACTCGCAGACGCTATCACCGGCAGGTGATAACGCTGCTCACTGCTGCGGGGCGCGGAGGGTTTGAACGGGTCTTTATCAGGCACACTTTGAACGGCTGAACGTCATCAGTTTGGGCCTCTTTGTTGATCTGCATGGATGGGTTTAATGACTGCAGCGATTTGTGCGTTTTCTGAGTGTACTCAGCAGCCCGCGACTACGAGATTAGCACTTCAAAGAGGGCTCTTTATGTAGGTAACGACTGGAAGGCCCTACCTGATAGAGAAATGAAGGTTTATGCTCCTAAAAATGATAATGGGTCAATGCAATCATGGAGAAAATGATCCTTTTAAAAAGCCAGAGTTGCAAATTATTCCAGGTTTAACCTATTTTTAGGTCTGCTTTTAACAATCACAGCTGCCCCAAACGTTTCCTCCTTCAGTCACCCAGAAAAGGGTGTGTTTCGAACGCTTCCCCTCACTTCTATTCTAAGTGTTTGCATGTTTATAGTGTTGTCCCCCTGTGGCTTCTGTGATGTAAAGTAGAAGTGATGTTTCGGTGTTGATTCCCTGAAGGTGTCACGGTGTAATCTGCACACTGTCCTCGTCTGAGGGTCTATTCATGGGGATGATCACCTTTCAACGATTGACTTATCTTTGGGAAAGAAAGTAGAGTGATCTTCATCTCAACTCTGCACTCCGCGTCTGATTTGAATTGAAAGGGACGACCTTCTGTGCCGACTGAGTGGGGAGGTGGGGGAATTGTCCAAACATACCCGTTAGGAATCAAAAGGTTGTGACTGCTTTGTGAGTTGCGAGTTTGAAAACTGACGGTTATTGTTGTTTTGAATACGAGGGCGACGCCGTTTGATTGGCTGCCGCTCTGCAGATTGGGTGTGTCCCCGTCTGGGAATCAAGGTGGTGAGGCGTTCTCACAGTGGGGGAGACCGAGGAGAGGCGGGAGGCAGGGGTTGTTGTGACACTGTGGCACATGATGTCAGTCACACATGCATACGGTTACTGTGCTGCACATACTACAGGTGCTCACCGGCTTACCTGCTTAGTAGATAAATGATGAGTGTGTTTGGACTTGTTTGACAGAGACTGACTGGTTGCCGTCCGGTTAGTAAGCACACACACACTCATCCTGTTTGCGACACCGACTCATCCAGCACGGCGTCATCGGGGAGACATAAAAAGCAAGCCTTTGGTTCCTGGAACTATTCAGCCAGGAACCAATCTTTGTGTTTGACGCCAGAGAACCTTCCCTAAAGATCCCTAAAGATCCCTAAAGATCCCTAAAGATCCCAAACAGCCTAAATCTGAATGTCTTCTCATAAATAAGCTCAATCAGGTGACTGTCACAGCTGATTTTCTTAACTTTAAGTTCTTGGATCAGCTGTATTTAAGACGTGCAGCCATGAGAGTGGCATGTGTGTGTGTGTGTATGCCTGCAGAGTGATGTGTACACACTTTTGAGTTTCTGTTTTCTGTTCTACCTGTTGTCATGATGGCTGGAGGACTTGTCATCATTTATTATAATTCCCCCCAAATTAGCTTCCAGTAGTGGCTACAAACGCATCATCATCAGAACCCGCGTGCACACGGGCTGTTATATCTTCCAACGTTGTCTTCTGGTTTTAACAGAGGACATATGCAGAGCAAAATCAGACCGTAATCCTCCCTTTCCTTCCCAGCTGGTCCTCATCCCGACCGGCTCGCTCTGATGATGTCATGTTGCGTGTGGAGCGCGTGTCGTTACGAGCCGTGGGGGTTACCTCTCCACGCATCACACTCACCTGCAGCGGCTAATTGCAGAGTGTGTGCGCTGTACTTACGCGTGACGTCGGGGGACACGCATGTGTTTGTGGCCAGGCTCTGTCATTAGATCGACCGGGCCGGAACGCAGCGTTGTGTTCACGGAAGTTAAAGGCGTGAATCATCAGGCGGCCTGTGAGGAGCCTCAGCTGGAAGTGACATCAGCGCGGATGCTTGCGGTCTGCTTCCTCGGCCCCGCTCGGTAATTGAAGCAGGCACGTTGCGAATTAGCGGCCCCGCGCTCACATTTGGTTTAATTTACGGCCTTTTTGTTGCCGTCCAAGCCGTTCCCTGACTCAGCTCCTGACAGACGCCGCCGCCATCGTCACGCGGCAACGGGGGCCAACTTGGGACCCGCACGCGCACGCGCACACGAGAGCGCCAGAGCAGTCAGAGACCCGGTACGGGCCAGAGGATTTAAAAACAGGCAGGCTTGGCCCAGGAGCCAGAGGAGAGCGGATGTGTGCTTGCACACACCAGCCGGACGGACCTGTCGAGCAGGCTCCTTCCCTCATCTGCAGCCAGCAGGTGTGCGCCGAGCTGGCCTTGACTCACGGCAACCAGGTGACGCTCAGCGAGGGCGTGGACGGCGGAAGCTGGTTTTCATTCGATTCAAAAGCACAATTTGCATTTCAACTGGAGAAACATGGACGGGTGTCAGGTATCGGCTCAGCGGCGCTGCTCTGGTTAAGGTGAAACAGGCTCCAGTGAACACATTTTGAGGGCCAGATTGGGGTTTTTAGGTTGTCACCTGTGAGAGGAGGGTTGGGGGGGGGACTTTCCAGGAAAGAAACTGTTTTTTAAGCGAATAAAATCATTCCTGGTGACTGAATTATTAACCGCAACAGATGCGGACGTACATAGCAGCTCAGTGTCACAGCCTGCTTATCCTGCTCACAGCCCCTATACTTTAAGGTTACAGAAGCTTTGATTGCTATCGTGGAGTGTTTTCAAAGACTGGGAATGTGCATTCAGTCACGGGTTCATGTGAGGAAAAGTGGTTCCAGAGAGGCTGGTAAGTGCTCTTTATCTGCTGCGACCGGTTCTACGATGCCACCCAGGCTTGACCTTTCAAACTGCACCTTCCTCCGGAGCTGCCGACGTAGATTCAACACGGAAAAGCTCAACAAACACGACACGATTCTGTTCTCTGTGAACAAAAGCAGCTGCCTTCAGGTGATCCTTCCTTTGTAGAACACACTGTTAGACTTTTTCTCTCTCAGAGGGTCAAGAAGTTCCATCTATCTTCGCATTATCTTGTTGTGGTTGAGGAGGAAACAAGAGACTGTGCAGGGGCGCACGCCTGCCCCGAACCCCCTCCGAGGCCACACATTCAGATCCAAACAGACGTGAGATTACACCTGCCCAAGCGTAAATGTGCACATTTCAAACAAAAACAGGCTCACAAGGACAACAGAGCGCGCCGGGGCGAGACACAATCCCGTCATTGTCTGCAAACTGGTTTTGTCAACTTTTCCAAGCTGTTTGCCATTCGACCAGAGAAGGCACCACTAATACTTCCGCGTCACTTAAACAAACGGGTGGTGCCTTCAGGGACACAGTGAAATCAAAAATTCATCTGCAAGCAGAAGACAGTGGACCCTGTCTGTTGCTATTCAAACACGTCTTTAGTACGTTTTCACGTGTGGGAGATCTGAAAGCGCACGCCTCTGTGTGTGCACAGCAGGTGGTTAAAGGGAAACTCCCCGTCTCAGCGGGCTCCAGGTCGGTACTCTCTGTCTGAAGATTCCCACCACTAAATCCCTGAAAGGCGATCTCAACGTCCCAGCCTTCAGATTAACATTTAACACAAGCGAGCACACGCAGAGAAGGGAGGCCAGAATTAACCCAAACATTTACAAAGTTTAACATATTTCCAAGCTGATGAGGAGGAACTACAAAGGTGCATGTGTAATTAAAGCACTATTAGGAATTACGGTAATTAACAGTCCCCACCTCTGCTGAAAGAAAGCCTCTCTGTTTGTTGCCTCCACATTAGCTGTGACGGACGGGGCAGCTGCTTGATGAGGCCCGTTCACGAGCCCTGAGGTGTCCGGCACAGCCATTCCCAGGGTTTCTCCTCTGTTCCGTTACTGGCTTTACACCTCCAGGAGGGGAACATTGTCCTGCAGGCCTCTCACAGATTTGCCCTGTTAAAAATCACACCCTCCTGTTTATTTTTGATGGCCTGTGGAGGATGGAGCTCCCATGCAGGTCTGAGCAGGACTCAGATGGTCACAGAGAGTGTTGGGTGGAGGGCCTGGAGCCGAGGGTCTTAGCTTCCGAGCTAAGACGCTAAGTAACACAGGTCCTTTTGACCTTAACCACATCATTAAAGATTAATCACAATTGATCTTAATGTTTTTTAAATCTTAGAATACGTTCTACTAGAGAACTAAGACTGTGAAGATGTATCCTCTAGTAGACAATGTGACGCCTACAGAGACGGTCTAAAGACAATAAATGTTTATTGAGTGGGTGTAGGTTCATGCAACCCGATACTTTGAGCTGTTTTTCCCACAAGAATGCATGATTATTGCAGTGTCCAGATGTGCAGGCCTGACTGAGAACCACCAAAGATCTTGCATCTGCACAATCCTGACGCCTAGCGGACTAAAATGGAAATGCTTGTTTATTCGGTGTAATACTGTATTCCCCGTCATAAAGCTGATGAATGCAGTATTCAGATGGGATAAAACAGGTGAAGAAGGAAAGCATTTACCATCTTAACACATGCAAACTAAATGGATAACAAAAACTAGTTTTTTCCCTCCTCATCATTCAGCTGCAGCAAAGGTCTATAAGATGCAGCTCCTTGCCACATTTTCCTAATCCTATGAAAAAAACGAGTGAACATATGTAAGTGAATGCCCAGCCCGTCAACAGTCACAACACCGTGAAAACACCTTTAGCACTTATGAGGAAGTGAGAATAGGTTTGAGGAACAAGGCGTGAACCTTTATATTTAAATATGTACTGTACACACGACACACCTGACAATGCACCGATATATTTTTAAAGCGTCTTCTCCGTTTACTTATGAAAATGGGATTGTGCGTGGACGCAGTGTTCCCGAGTTTGTTGCTTATTGACGTTTACGTTTTTGAAGTTAATATATTTAATATACTTATTACTGTTTATTGCTGCCACCTGCTGGTAGGATGTGATATCGTCTTAAGCTAAACTGTCGACCACAAAGAAGAACTATTAATATTGTCCAAACTGCGTTTTATTTGATTAATTTTCATGTTATAAAATGTATTTTTGCATTGAAAATAGATACAAAATGTGGAAACGAACAGGATAGTACTTACAATCTAAATAAATAAATAAATACCTACTGATTCTAAAACTACTGCTAAAAAGTTTAGGTTCCTAAACTTACATTTCTCTATTCATTTACATAATTAATATTTTCATGATTCCCTAAAGAAAATTAGTAAAAATGGGGAAAATAAACTTCATATAATTTCAACAATGGCAAAAACCTTCCTTAAAGTCACAGCATTAATACACCACTTGATTGTTATCAGCACTTTAAAAGAATCTCCTGGCAGCTTTTGTAAACCTTCACCAAACAGTCCAGCCTTGGCTTGGAACTCTGAAAGACAGGGAAATGTGGTGTGTGAAAAACACCGGTCCATTTACAAGTGAGAAGAGAAGTACCCTTAAGACAGCCCTTCTGAAGTCAATTAGCCTCACCTGAAACAAAGGTACAACGCTGGATGCTGCATCAGGGTCTGAGGGGTCCTTTAACAGCACACACAGATAGTAGATGATCTGTTGCTGCAATATGAGCGACAACAAATGAGAAAACCTTGACGCCACATTAAAGAGGAACGACCTTTGGCGCTTAGTGCCTCACCATGTAAATAGCTTCGTTGATGACAATATCCTTGATCTTGTTCATCTCAATGAAGGTGGTGGTTTCTCGGCCGGAGGCGTAGCCGGAGGACACCTGGATGCCCAAGGAGCCGATGACCAGCAGGGACTCGTGGTCTACCTTCACTAAGTGGATGTAAAGCGTCATGCTGAGCAGGGTGATGAGGATGGCACTGGACAGGACAGCTGTGTTCTGCAAAACAGGGAACACGCTCATATGGAGACATCTTTGTGGAAACCGCTTACAATAATAGTTACATCACATAAAAAAAATATATGTGATTTATAAACAGCTATGATATCAAATTAACAGCAAACATCTCATCAGAAGGAGAGGAGGAAATCCATCATAGATTTGCGCAGATATTAACATTAAGGGGTGTTTTGACTTACCTCTGTGACCCAAAACACCGCGTATGCCAGAAGCCAAACACAGCAGGTGTACGCCAACACTTTTCCGATAGACATCTTGGCTGAGCTTACAGTAAACTCCCGGCAAAAGCCAGAGTGGCTCTGACAGGTCAGAGATATAGGTTTACCACGAATGTCGGTGAACGCTTCATCCACCATCCTGAACGCCGACAAAACCAAGCAGAATCGACTTTTAGCTAGCTCCCGTTGACGGGTTAGCATCCCTTCTGCGCATGCGCGACATTGTGCGCTTGCGCTGAAGTCCTTCCGACGTAATCCCCCCACCCCCACCCCCATACTTTCTATTAATATTAAAACAAAGAAAACAGACATATTCACTTATGAGAAAACCCCAACTGTAAATGCGTGGATTCGCTGTGATTAATTTTACCCAGTAAACTATGAAATAATCAAAATGTTAACAGGAAAAGCACAGATTCATACGGTTACGTGGGATGCATTGAATAAATCTGATTAAATCTGAGGGTACACTTGTTTTTGTACTGTTTATAAGTTTTGGATTGCTGAGTAACTTGAAGTAATCAGCAATATTTTTTGCAGAAACCTACTAATAAGCGCAGAAGTAATTTCAAATTGCATTTATATGATGAAACTGGCGTTAGTTAGTGTAATGAGTGCTGTCCACATCCGGCTAGACTTCGGTGTACGCTGGTTTAAATACAAGCAAACACCTTAACAGCTGGATGGCACATTCGGGTATATTATGCTAACATACTAATACAACTTCAGACGATTAAATATCAAGACGCTACATTATAAATGATAAAATAGTATATATTGATAGAAACTTAACTGTGGCCATACGTAAGAATATAAAATTACAGCTCGCCTGCTGACCGGCAAATCCTTCATTTCCCAAAATGCATTGCGTTTATGACTTTTGAACTCTGTATGAAAACAAGCCGATCAGCTGGTGTAAAATCGACATCTACATCGGTCTGACACATAAAAACCCGTCAGCTAAGTTTCTCCTCTCACTTGTTTACCGTATTGGTCGGTATGCGCTTTAGACAGTGACGAAGAGATAGCTGTTTATTTGAACGTGTCGTCGTTGATGGGACGAGTAGCTCCAGCTAGGTCAGTCGAATGATTCCAAGGTTGTTTGTTTTGTCTTGAGTCAGTCTACGTGTGTCATTAACGTCAAATACAGTATTTAATTCCGAGTTTAAGGCCCATTTTGACATATGGCATGAGATATTTTCAACCAAAAAGGTAAGAACGGCTAATTTTAGCTAGCTGTGAACAGAAAAAGTAAATTATGCCCAGGAAAAGTGTTTTATTTAACTACCTCAGCGTACTTTAGTACATAGGTCCTTTGCTGGACACGTTTGGACCTTAACTGAACATTGTGCAATATCTTTTGAAAGTTTTACACATGAGTTATGAGTTGGCGATTTAGAGAGTTTCAAAACATTACATCATATCCGGTTACGTATATTGTAGCAGAACCATAACCTGTTTTTATCTCAAAAGTATTATTCTGACCTCAGTTTTGAGATGAGCTGTCAAGGTTCTGATGCAGATAAAGGAATGAACACAGTCTTGGGGTGTCAGGAGAGCTATGCCTGTGGGGGCTCAGATGAAGCCACGTTTGAATGTGATGAATGTGGCAGCCTGCAGTGTTCCCGGTGCGAACTAGAGCTCCATCGCCAGGAGCGCATGAGAAACCACGACCGGATTCGGATAGCACCGGGCCATGTTCCTTTCTGTGATTCATGCAAAGGTGACAGCAGCTGCTCTGGCAGTGGGGGGCGAATCAGAGCGGTGGTCCGCTGCCAAGGCTGCAAGATCAACTTGTGTTTGGACTGCCAGAAGCGCACCCACAGCGGGGTCAACAAGAAGAAGCACCCTCTGTCACCCTACCCCCCTGCTAAAGCCACACTGGATATCAGTGCTGAGACGTCACAAATGGAAACCCTCAGAGCAGAACTAGAGAAGGTTTGCAGCTTCCTTTTGGTGGACGAGAGGGAGGAGATGCAGGTAAACTGTTGTGTTCCAACCTTTTGATAACGCCAGTGTGGCGTTGCCATGCCAACATGACTTGATGTTGTCTT
The DNA here is from genome assembly GCA_016586285.1 of Arothron firmamentum. Classification (NCBI taxonomy): domain Eukaryota; kingdom Metazoa; phylum Chordata; class Actinopteri; order Tetraodontiformes; family Tetraodontidae; genus Arothron; species Arothron firmamentum. The sequence continues at coordinate 188,682 of BJFM01000662.1, read as the reverse complement.
AATCCTCAGGTGAAGGATGAGGAGGAGTTTGTGGGTAGGTTGGCTTGCAATCCCAGTGAGCTGCTCAAGGTGGTCTCCATCTTTGGAAACACCGGAGAGGGCAAGTCTCACACTCTGAACCACACCTTCTTCCTTGGACGAGAGGTGTTCAGAACCTCACCCACGCAGGAGTCCTGCACCGTAGGGGTATGGGCAGCTATGGACCCTGTTCATCGCGTGGTCGTCATTGACACAGAAGGCCTGCTTGGGGCTGGTATGATACAAAAAGTTAATATCAAAGAAACATGGGGGCACATCGTGAGACTGTTTGACTCAAATAAGTATATTTTACCTTCATCTCTTTAGGGGCCAATCAGGGTCAGCGTACACGGCTGCTCCTTAAAGTCTTGGCCATCTCTGATGTAGTCATCTATCGAACCCATGCAGACCGTCTCCATGACGATCTCTTCAAGTTCCTTGGTGATGCATCGGACGCGTACTTGAAACATTTCGCCAAGGAGCTGAAGGCGACTACCGCTCGCTGCGGTCTGGATGTCCCTTTGTCTACTCTGGGTCCTGCAGTACTCATCTTCCACGAGACAGTCCACACAAAGCTTCTCGGATCAGGTAGAGGAAACACACCTCTTGGATGTACACAGTAGAGCAGTCTTTCTCACTGTATGTGTTTGTTTCTTCTCTTCCTCCAGACAAACCTGCAGAATCAACAGATCGTCTTCTCCAGGAGCGTTTCAGGAAGCTGGGTCTGTATCCAGAAGCGTTCAGCTCCATCCACTATCGAGGAACTCGGACCTACAACCCCCCAACGGACTTCAGCGGCCTGCTGCGCAGCCTGGAGGAGCAGCTGGATAACAACACTGCTCGCTCGCCACGCGCTGCCTGCGTCATCTACAAAGCTCTCCAGGTAAAGATGCCTGGCTCAAGGCCGATGTTTTACCCGGTAACAGTTTTTCGGTACTAACTTCTATCCCCTGCGCCAGGCCTTGAGTGAGAGCTTCAGTGGTGACATTCCAGATGATCACATCACCAGTAATTCCTTCTTCCCAGATGAGTACTTTACCTGCTCCAGCATCTGCCTCAGCTGTGGGTACGTATCGCTGTCCTGTCTTCTGCATCAGGTCAAATCCTGGCAAAGAGTAGGTGTTAAACGCATTTTTGGGGGGTCCACTTTCAGCTCAGGCTGCAAAAGAAGCATGAATCACTTGAAGGAAGGGCTCGACCACGAGGCCAAACATCGCTGCCGCTACTCTGCCCAGTATGACAATCGTATATACACATGCAAGGTAAGTAAAAGCCCGAATTCCAACACCACTGTGACCAGACCTACTTGTTGGGGTTCTGAAAGTCTGCGCTGATCTGCAGGTCTGCTATGAAAAAGGGAAGGAGGTGATTGTGGTTCCCAAAACGACAGCATCGTCGGACTCCCCCTGGTTTGGCCTGGCCATCTACGCCTGGTCCGGGTGAGAAAACCATACCTTACTTCTCAGAAGAAACAATATGTGTTCAAATTCAACAAGTGAGACAGATTTACCTCTGTGCAGGTATGTTATCGAGTGCCCCAACTGTGCAGTGATCTACAGAAGTAGACAATACTGGTACGGAAACCAGGATCCAGTAGAAACTGTGGTCAGAACAGAGATCCAGCATGTGTGGCCTGGGGTGAGGACATCATCACAAAGCTGCTTTTTCATGTAGCATGACCAGCTTAAATGCTAAATGCTCTTAAGATGTGTGTTGGCTCCTTTTTCAGTCCGATGGCTTCTTGAAAGACAACAACAACGCTGCACAAAGGTTGCTGGATGGAGTGAAATACATTTCTCAATCAGTGTCTGAACTCAGCGTCAAACCCGCCAAAGCCGTGACCTCGTGGCTCACTGACCAGATAGCTCCTGCCTACTGGAAACCCAACTCCCTCATCCTGGTACGGAACACACTTGGTGTTTGCTCGCTGTAAATTGAGGGAATGTTTTAAAGGACTGATCTGTATGCTTCAGCAATGCCATAAATGCGGGGAAGAGTTTCAGCCCAACGACACCAAGCACCACTGTCGTGCGTGTGGAGAGGGCTTCTGCCATTCGTGTTCCTCTAAAACACGGCCAGTCCCGGAGAGGGGCTGGGGTCTGGCGCCTGTACGGGTCTGTGACGCTTGCTTCCACAACAGGGGCATCCCAACTGGTACAAACCTTTTCATTAAGCAGCACTGAATTTAGCGTCTTAGTTTTTAAATGCCATATTTCCACGCTGCAGAGCTGTTGGACGCTGCCTTAGAGGAGGAGGGAGGCACCCTGATAGCCAGGAAGGTCGGGGAGGCAGTCCAGAACACGTTAGGAGCCGTAGTTGGTGCCATTGACATACCTTTGGGTGAGCATCAGATCCAGCTGCATTATCAAAGGGCTTTCTGCTGAACACACACTGGAATCTTGTGGTGTCCTCTGTGCGTCCAGGCCTGGTGAAAGACGCAGCTCGCCCGGCCTACTGGGTCCCTGACCAGGACATCCACACCTGCAGTGAGTGCCAGAGAGAGTTCTCCCCTCGCCTCTCCATCCACCACTGCCGTGCCTGCGGCCAGGGCGTATGCGACGACTGCTCTCAGGGGCGGCGGGCCGTGCCATCCCGCGGCTGGGACCACCCGGTGAGGGTCTGTAACAGCTGCAACGAAAAAGCCGGGAAGCTCTAGGAGCGGGAGAAGAGTTGAGGACAAATAAAAGGCTTCCGTGTCCTGTTGGGCTTTCCAGGCTGGCACAAGCGTCACATCACTCGAGGCTAATCCACGTCATTAGCCCGTCTTTCACACTGTGAACAATGTGCACAACTAAGACTTGAAGATCAAGGAGGGAGTGTCAAAACAATCGTATCAAAGCAAATATTTATCGCGCTTACTTGCTTAAATCAGGAAAATCTTGAAACCCTAGAAGCCATCTGACAATCCTGCAGTACCGCACAGTGTTTTTTTTTATTTTTCTCTGAATCGAGAGCCACTTTCAGCTTCCCTCTCATTTCACACCATCGGAAGAAAGCCAATGTAGCAATACATTCCAATTTATATGATTACTTGGTAATACCTTCTAATGTAATCCCAAATCAGGTTTTAGTTGCGCATTAATAACATAGACTGTTAATTTTCACTTGCAACCATCACATAGGAAGAGGGTTTATTTCATGGCAGTTGTTGTGGAAGACCTGCTACTGAAGCCATGCTATGAGCTCAGACTGGTTTTTACAGAGTGGCTGGCTCACAGCAGCACACCTCTGGAAAAAACCCTTTGAGGCTGGCCCCTCATACAGGAGATTCTCTGTTACTCAGGCTTTCCAGTTGAACCAGGTAGGATCTGCGAGATTAACCTGGGATGTAATCTCATAACTGGAAGAGGGGTTTGGTTAACCTGTATCCTCATGTACGCTCAAACACTATGTATTAAAATGCAGAAACCCAGCCCGAGTGCGTGTCTCACTAAGAATCCAAAGCAACACATTTGTCTTTTTTTCAGCAAATATAAAAATATCTCAGTTTACTTCATTTTTTGTCAGTCAACTGCTTATTTATTATATGAACCAAGTCCTTTTATACATTTGGCAAAATGGAAAATAAACAAATTGCTGGATTTTTTTCTAAACAGCACTGCTCCTTTCTCCTACTTCCTGGTAGTCTGTGTTGTACGGGTAGTAGTAAAGGTCGTGTTTGACAGCCATGAGCAGCCCGGGGAGCCCCCTGCAGCCACCTATCTTAGAGGAGAAGACGACACTTGGGATGAGGTCATTTGCGGAGGGGTAAGGCGATGGGATAGTCCTCAGTAGATGACCGTCCTGTAGGCTCCATACTCTGGTGTAGCAATCCTGTCCAACTGAGAAGGAAACAGAGGCTGTTTTTCCCTAATCGGAGCTGGAATCCGTGTCTAGTAAACATTGAGCATGTTTTTCCTCTCATACCTGCCATCAGAAGCCCCTCAGGTTCACACACGTGGATGGGAAGATAGGCGTGTTCGTTGTAGTGACCTTTGTACTCCTGCACAGGCTTTGTCACCCGAACATCCCAAAGCTTAATCTGCAAAAGAACGAGCAAAACAAAGATGGAGCAATGATGGTTATTTGTTTTACAGGCTTATTCCTTTAAACCTCTCAAGTTTACTTTCATCTACCACAAATGTCCCACCTATTAATGTTCTAAGTAATTAGTACACATAAACCAGGGCTGACCTGGCCCAGCATGTCAGCAGCAAGCAGGTAGTTCTCATCCTGCAGGACGCGCACGGAGGTGATGGCCGACTGCTGATGGAAGCGACTGGCCTTCCAGTTGTGATCCCTGCGACCCCGCTGCCGTAGGTCAATGCTGAAGATTTCCCCTGATCTGCAGCCATTAAACAGCACGGGCACCTGCAGACAAAACCGTGGATGTGCCCATTTCCTTTGTCAAACTGAGCACAAGACATTCACTTGAAAAGATGTCTCACCCTCTGCGCAAACTGCTGAGCCAGAACGTCACTGCCAGTGCTGTACGTCTGTGTTCGGCCCGTTTCTGCATGTTTCAGTATCACCCTATGAGACAGACCTGCAAACAACCGTTTTTTTGATCAAGATCACGATACTAAAGCCACGTCAGTGGTGGCATAATAAAGATAACGCCTTGACAGACCTGTGCTGAAGGTTTTATCGAACTGTGGGTTGAGGCACCAAGCACAAGACCAGGCCGAGGAGATCTTAAAGCTGCACAGCATCCCGGGTTGGTCTGAGAATGAAAATCATTTAGTAAAGGGGCCGCCAACCAACATGAGCTGACGTTTGACGTGATGCTATCGATCACAACCTGGGTTGGAATTACTGAAGAGGGAAGCGGGGAGCAAACTGACGCAGCCAGGAGTGTCTGCCGCTCCGACCAAGCACAGTCTGACAGTCGGGACAGTCAAGGAACAGGGGTGGGATCAAAGCAGCGCTCAAGCTTTTAACTTTTAAGTGACATGTGCCAGAGGATACAAGACGTGGGAGTCTGGGTAGTTTACAGAGGCCCAGCAGATGGAGTTCACCTGAAAAAGGTAAAGCCAGGTCAGATTTCCTTGTGCATACAATTCGAATCCTTGGGCCATAAGGTAGCGTAATGGCTTCGGCCTCTGGGCAATACTGGCACCTTGCGGTTGGTGAAGTAGAGGTTGTCGCACATCTCCACAGACAGAGATCCTTGGCTGCTGCTGCTGAAGCTCATGATGCCGTACTTGCAGCCTCCGTGCGACACGTCGTTGACTGTGAATACTCGCTCACAAGCAGAGTCCGCCTAAAAAAAGTCACACAATTTAAGATCAAAATCATGTAAAAACGTTGTTAGTGTGAGTCAGTGCAAGGGCGTTCTCACCACTATGAGTCTAAAGTTGTCAGTGTTGGGGTTGCTGTTATCTGTACTCTGGATTTCCAGTTTGTGTCGTCTCATTCCACTAACCTTCACCTCATGGACCTGCCTGGAAACATCAAGTAACCATGGCAACACTGATAACATACAATCCACTTGTTGAATGGTTTGCATACCTGGTGTACCTGAACTGAAATATTTTGAATTTGGAAGAGTATAAATTATCTACATGACCTTTGCAACTGTAATTAATTCATAAAGAAAGTGAGCTCTACCTGCAATAGGAGGGAAACTGTAACAGGCCGAGGTGTCTTTTCTGCAGGACCAAGGAGGAATTCAGCCCTGTTCTTGGTGCTTTCTAGAGAGACGTTAACATTCAGTATGGCCCTGCCATAACTACACACATTCTGATATAAGCATAAATATATATTCAAGTTCTCACAGGAAACTCACTTTTCTGGGCTTTTCATCCTCTGCCAGCATTTTCTGTCTCTCTTTCTCCCTTTCCTTCTCTTGCAATTTCTCTTTGGTCAGTGGATTACAGTTATTGTGCCCAGGCAACAGGCGAAAATATCGGTTTTTCTCTGGGTCAAAGTAAAAACCAGGCAGCTCTGGAAACACAGCAGAGGGGAAAATAAAATAACACTAACATTGGCCATTGTTCATGAGTTATGTTGCATCTGGTGCTGAGACTGACCTGGTGCAGAAGTGCTGGCTTCAGAGGAGGAAGAGGAAGATGAAGAGGACGAGGACGAGGAAGAGGAGGCAGACTGGTTTTCATCTCTTCTACGAGATGCCCTATATGATGGCCCTGATTGACTCTGTCCATACCTGTAAACACAGCACAATTACCTTTTAGTCGGGCTGCTAATGACGAATAGAAGCACGTCAGACCATTTTCAACACTCCATTAAACATACCACTGATCGTCCTGGTTCGATTTTTGACCTCTGCGCCAACCTCGATATTGACCAGCACCTGTTCGTCGGTGTGGCCGCTGTCCTTCTCGCCAATTCCATTTCTTCATTCCCGACTACTATAACGCAGGATAATAATAGCAAAACTGATAACAATTATAATAATAATAATAATAAAAATCTCAGACGTGTCAGGCAAGCATGTTGGACTAGTTGTGATTAGCTTTTTAGCTAACGTTAGCAATACATCTTTCTGAAACCTTTAGCTAGACGTTGGCTGTAAATTTATTGTACGTAAATGTTCCTACAACGTTGATCAATATAATCTCCGAGTATTCCAAAATATTTCTCCTGTCTTAACCGGTTAAAGTGATAACGTTACAGTTACAAACAAGTTCTGTCGTATGCTAATAGGACTAGTGGAAGATACTGCCATGTTGTCCCGCCTCCGAGTGACGCTCATTGGTTTACTGCCAACAATAGTAAATGACGTGGCCGAAATCTATTGGTTACTTTTGTCAGCCACGTATTAAACAAACAAACGTATTTTATTATCGTGCACACAAACAAAGAAACATTCGAGTTGCTGTAAAGTACTGGCAGAACAAGTGAATTTATAGTTTTGTCCACTATAGCCTTTTTCTAAATAATTATTGATGATTTCATGATGCATTATTGTTTACGTGTTATTGTCTCATTGATGCAGTCACGAAAACACCGTCAGATAAGCAAAGACATAGAAATCAGCGCGACAGAGTTTATAGTGTTTGATATTTTTATTTCACACTGTGACACATCAAAATTCATTTTATTTAATGATATTATCGCATCCTATCTAACCAATGGCACATTGGTTTTAATTCTCTGTTCAAGCCACGCCCCATATATGGACGCTGCGGTTGTATTGGTAGGGCGCTCAGTGCCCAGGACCGCATTGGCTGGTGTGTATGTATGTATTTTTTCCTTCATAAGGGTCCCAAACTAAACCGAGATTTGGAATATTACGATACAGTCCAGCAGGAAAATGGCGACTGTCATTCATAATCCTCTAAAATCGTGAGTACTTTTTTTCCTCCCAATTAATAATTATTTACTTTTAGTTTTATTTGAGGAATACGATAGGGTCAACATGCATTCATTCAAAATCTATTTGTGGGACATTTGAGAGCATTCTCCGTGTGCACCGTTCAGTTCTTGTGATGTTGTGCGATAATAATCACGATGCTTGGATCAGTGAAAGCATCTACAACGAGCGCGCAAATGTCCATTCGTGCACTTGGCTTCACTTGGTCACAAAGTTGCTTTTGATCATATTCTTCTGTAATAAACACGACTGACACGCAATGCTCTTTGTCACCTTTGGAGGTGTCAACCTGCACCGACTTCACCATTTTATTGCCAAAAAGCAGCTTTTTCCTTGCTGCGCCCCGGAATAACTGGTAATTAAATGTAGCCAATAACAGAGAATTGACTTCTTTTCATGTCTGCAGCGGAAACCCGTAATCTATAAAATAATTAGGGGGCGTGTTTTTCCCCCGAAGTTGTAGATGCAGAGAATGATTTCTTGATGGTCTTTGCAGTCGGAACGCGCACCACTGAATTTTAAAGAATTTTCAAAATTACAATAAAATCATAAAGAAAGAAAAACTTGCAGCTCCGGATTTTTTAGTGAATATTTTCATTTTTAAGTCTGATGGCTCAGACTAAGACATTCATGTTTAACAGAGACAAAAATATACTAAAAACACACTGATGAATATTGTGAATTGTATAATTGTTTATACTGTAGACAAAAACCCTGACAACCTGGTGTATCCCAACAGAAGCACAGCACGAGTGAAGCATCCTGGAATCTGGTGTATTCTAAACAGATTAGGTTGTGTATATGGAGATTTATGCTGCCTCGTTTATATCTTTGCAGTCATGTTGAACAGCAGATTAGCAGCGTCCCAGAATTCTCCTGGGTCCATCTGCCCAGAGAAGGAGAGACCCATGTAAAGAGGCTGGTGCAGGGGCAGAGAGATAGTTAGAGAGAGAGTGTAAGGAGGGGATCCCCCATCTGCCACTCATATTTGGAAATTCTCAGACCCCTCCACCCGCTGACCTGCCATAACTGCAACAAAATGGCAAACAGTGCATGTGCAGGATGAAAGGAGCTCAATTGTTAACAAATCTGCAGCAACCGAACCAAACAGCATCAGAAAACTGTCAAAATTGCACAAATTCTATAAATGATAACTGCGTAAATAACTAATTTAATGCTTTTAACAGAGCATGATTGTCGTCCGTCTGGACTCCAGTCACATCCTCCACATGAATTCCATCCATCATCAGTCAACAATCATTTACTCTGTGCACTTTTTCAAGGAATTCTTGTGACTAAAACCTGGTACACCATGAGTGTGTGTGTGTGTGTTTGCACAGTGTGTAGTTAATGCAGCGCTGACATGATAAGTATTCAAATGAGGGGGGCGTTTCACGCGCAGAGATGTTTCTACATGCATAAAAGCTGCTGCTTAAATCAACCTTGTGCATATTTATCTGGATTTGTGGTGAACTCGGGCAAAAAGTGGATTGTCTGCGCTTGCGTGAGGATTGTGGGCGGTGGAGATGCATGATTATGTGCATGAAGGGGGTTAACATGTGTGCGTTTTTATTGTGGGTGTTTATTGCACGCGCAGGCGATGGTTTGATAGAGACCCACCCTTCCCCCAATGTGCGTGAGAGGGAGCGCTGGTGAGCGATGGAGGTTTTGGGGGAGGTTGGGAGGGCTCTGTCTGAGTGCATTTGTGCTACACCCGCAGCACAGAGGTGAACTCTGGCCTTTGTCTCTCCCATCTGGGGGATTGAGAATATCCAGGAATGGTTTCCAGGCAAAGGTGATTAAATATTCCAGAACTTTTTTCTAACTGGAAACCTTTTACTTCATGTGTCTCTGAGAGTGGTGAAATGCAGCTGTTGTTTTTTTCAATGGATAAAATATTTAAAGTTAACCTCTTTAGCTCAGCTTCTGTCTCTTCCAGGCCTGGAAGCCAGAGTTCCAGGCCTGGAACTGCACCCCTTCCCCTTTATTCCCTTTGTGCGTCTGTTTGTGGATGGATAAATCTGTGTGCTCGTGCGTACACACATCCCCGTGCAGGGAGAAAAGTGCGACCGGGTTTGAAAGGGAACACACGTGCCTTGGGACATGTAGGGGACCCCCCCTTCATCCCATTCTGCCCACTCGGCTCCTCCCCCTCCTCCCATTCTTCATGTAGCTCCTGACACGGATGCCGATAACTCACACCCTCCTGGCCCCGTTCCCCACTGCTGCCGAGGACCCTTTTCAACAGTTTCGTCATGTCAACAAAGATCAGAGGAGAACTGGTGTTTTTTAACAGATTAATTGCATCTAAAATGAAGGAATGAGAGGTTTTACACTATATTCACGAGCCATAACCCAGATTCTTTGGGATTGTGTGGCGACAAAGTTAATTGGGTGATTTTATTTGATAGAGAAAAACCTAAAAGCTTCAGATGTGAATCTTCAATGTCATTACATCTCCATCCTCATGTGTTTTTGTTTGTTTGTTTGTTTGTTTTTGTGCTTTTATGGTATGGATAAACTTAATCTCCGAAAGCTTTTACTGGCAATCAAAGTTCCTGTGTTTACGGGAGACAGACCAGTAGAACACACGTGTTCGCGAACATGGAAAACAGGAATTATATAAGCTCTGATGGGACATGCTGTCGACTGCTGGGCGCAGACGGAGCGCAGAACCGAATGGCCGTTGAATCGTTTTCAGGGGGTTGGGGGAGGATGTCTGAGGACACACAACCCTTTTAAACCAATACGTGTGCACGCGCGCTTACAATTGGTTATGTAAGAGTTTACGAAGCTGCCTGGGGACAACGGCGGTTAAAAGCGGAGCAAAAATGTACAGCGCCAAGACAGATGCGCAGAGATGCAGCAAACGATGAATGAGGCGCAGCTGCACGTCAGGGAATGTGAGGTATGTGACAGGAAGTCTCCCGGATTTGTCTGGATCACAGCGACCGCCGCTCGGGCGTACTGTAGCAACCCACCAGCTGCATTCCTCATCTCCGTAGGACTCCTGGATCAAAAAAAAAGAAAAAAAAAAAGACTTCAGCTTGCAAAACACCACATGTTCCAGTGCAGATGTCCCACTGAGCGCGCGCTGTGGCGCGAAAACGTGTAAACAAAGGCCACCACAGAGGTTTGATTGCTTGTTTGTGGCGCTGCTGTTTGGAATGCATCCTCCTCACCAGATGTTACGCGAGACAGATGTGAATAGCTGGAATGCCTGTGCAAACCTTCTCAATCATGTCCTGAATTATTTATGGCTGAGGCTGCTCTCATCCTGCGCAATCAGCTGGCGTATAGATGCTAATTCATGCTTTCAAAAGCTGCCGCCTTGATGATGGGAATGTTTTCCGTGTCACCTTTTGCGAGGCTCTACCTTCATTTATCCCTCTGGTGGCCTTTCTCCACCCTGTTTGTCAACCTGCCAGAGCTCTGTGTTCATCTGGCCAGTTTCTTGCACCTTAATTGAGATTACACACAGCCTGGTGAGCGCGCCCTTGCTGCAAATGCTCCTGAACCCGTTGGTGTTATTAGAGACGCAAGCTTTAATTCTGACCTTCTGCTGTAAATGAATGTCTGGTAAGGTAAATAGGACGTGGGTGAGCAACATGCTTCACTCAGAATGAGTACTTCAAATCAACAAAGCCACAAATTGAATATTCCGTCCCTGCGTGCCTCCTTTATTCATCCCCTCTGTTGCAGCTTTTCCTCCCCCATCCTCTCCCTCTATCCTCCTCCTCCAGACACTGCACACCTTTGTGGGATTCAGTGTAACCAGCGCTTCTCTTTGCTCGGTTTAACGTTCTTGACGTGTTCAGAATGGCAATAACGATCCGACACTGTTGGCTTGTTTGTCCGGCCCATTAAAATTCCTGTGGTTTTCCTTTGAGTTCAGCTATGAGTCAGTGTGCAAAACAGTGAATCTATTAGAGGCCATAGAAAATAATATTGATGGCTCACTCTATAATGCATGCGCTCTCGCTGGGTCAATATCCCGAGCCTGTCCGTATGCATCCTGTCAGGTTTCCATGTCTGACCTGGATCTAGTCGCCATTCTGAGCGCCAGCACGGGTAAATCTGACTAATGGACCCAACAGGCCTGCTCACATGTGATCTGCAGCAGAAAATGAGGAAATGAGGAAACCATCCAAAAGCTGATGGATGCTAAAGGTGAACCCTGAAGGTCTGCGTTCAATCGAGAAGGGCTGATTGGCGTTTGTCTCCTCCGTTTGTCTGTCGTCAGGCTCGGTGACCAGTTCTACCAGGAGGCCATCGAGCACTGCCGCAGCTACAACGCTCGCCTCCGCGCCGAGCGCAGCGTACGTATGCCCTTCCTGGACTCCCAAACCGGCGTGGCACAGAACAACTGCTACATCTGGATGGAGAAATGCCAGCGGCAGCCAGGTGACCGGGGCGGAGGGCGACCTGCAGCTCCAGTGTGATCAGAGACCAAACACGCTGGAGGCAGGATGGATTTATAGATCAGCTCTTGACTAAAACAAGCCCCCCTCCTCTATATTGCATGAGGTACCACTCGATGACATGCACATCTGGGTCGCCACTTCAGCCAAAAGGAACAATCTGTTCTTTCCTGAGAGACGGACGCAAATAGGCCGCCCTCCATCTCGTATGCAAAGCCCTCCAGGCCACACCCTATACTTTGTGGCAGACCTACAGTAACACACAATATTTGAATTTATTCTAGGTCACTCCCTCCCCCGTTGTTATCAGATTTTTTTTTCTCTGTTTGTGCTGAAAAAACAAGCACTCACTCCCTCTTTAGGCCTTCGTTACTAGCAGAACAGAATTAGAAAAAGGTCCACGACCTCTTAACCGCCTGGCCAGTCAGCAAGGCCGACAGCTCTTCAACACTGGGGCTTTAGTTTGGAAGATTGGGCCATAAATACAGGATTTTTCTTTTTTATGTGTTGCATATGTGTTATTTATGTGTGTGT
>BJFM01000662.1:166178-176348 GCA_016586285.1 Arothron firmamentum | reverse complement strand
TGTGTGTGTAGGCCAGGCAGCAGGACAGATGTATACTTATCCTGCCCGCTGTTGGAGAAAGAAGAGGCGGCTCCTGGCGCCCCTGGACCCCCAGCTCCGCCTGTGCGAGCTTCGTCTAGGTAAAGAATCTGTCACAGTGCACGGCACGGTTGCCAAAAAACAGTCCTTCCGCTGCCGTTGTGAGTGCACGTCGCTGTACATGTTGCGTTCATGTCCAACGGAGCTGCAGACGAGCTCGGTGGCGTTAGCATTTGCTACCTGACCATCTGGCTCTGGTTAGCCTCTCTCTCTCTCCCCCTCTCTCTCTCTCTCTCTTCCCAGGTCTCCAGGTTCATTCTTTCCCCCGAATCAATGCCTCCTCTTTATGTTCACAAACACACACACATGCACTGTGCTCAAACATCCCCCCCATGACTCCCGCCTTCCCTCGCAGCCGTGCAGAAGCGCCCTAACCCGGGCCTCTAATCATTTGTCTATGAGGCCATGGAACGTAAGTCAATCTTATGAGGTAGAAGTGTGGCCCTTTCGAGTGTGTGTGTGTGTGTATACGTGTATGCACGTGTGTGCACGCTCTCATAATGGAGGGGTTAATGAAGGAATGCCACAGCAGCCTGACAAGCGGAGAAATAAAGGCCCGTCTTTGTTTTGGAACGGCCGCGCTGTTGCTTCCCCGTCGACGTCTTCCAGACGTAACATAATATTCCCGAGCTTCCCACAGACGGCAGCTCAGCTTCGGGAGGGAACAGACGTTACAAACGAGTTCCAGAGGGACAGAAAACCAGTGATATGCAGAAATAAACGAGCCCTTTTTTTTTTTAACTGAGGCTGTTTTGTTTGGAGATCTGGAGAAGTCGGCGCTGCTCCGCCGCAGCGCTCGGATGCGCCTGATGCTTACTGAACGCTTCCGGACCAGAGACATTTCTGTCTCCGACTGAAGCTGCACAGGCGCCCTGTCACACTGGTTTTTGGGAATGGGAAAGAAGGACCTTCAAGATCTGCTGGCTTTTCCTGTTGCTCTTCATGCCTCAGCAGCCGCTCCCCTCCCCTCCCCTCCCCCGACTCCCCCGATCTTACATTTCCCATAATGTGATTCAGCAGCATATTTACCGGCACCTCCGCTTCCCAAATGTTCTTCCCCATCTTCGATCCCAGGTACAGCACATGACATCGCCGGGCTGAACCAAAGTCAACGTGTTAAACGGTTGCTACGCTATAGGCACCAGTGTGTGTGTGTCATCGTTTGGGGGGGTCAGGCGGGCACATTGGGGTGATTGGGGCTGGAGAGGTGGAGGAAGGTAGAGTTAATGCAGACAGGAAAACCTACAAAAAACGAACACGACGACAGCTGTCACGCGTGGGAAACTGTCGTTTTTTTTGACCACAGCAATCTGCAGATTTTCAATTCTGCCCCCCCTTCAGAAGCCGAACTGGCTCCAAAACGTGAGGTCCCTCCAGGGGAGGCCACGGCCTTGGAGGCCCTCCTCAGGGGCGACGGCGTGCTGGAGAAGAAAAACAACCTCTGTAAGGAGGAGGAGACTTTGCTGGAAATCCAGGTGTTTTTATCAGGACGCTGAATCGTTCGACCGGGGCGGTTGTCCTGACCTTCTCTGATGCCTGTGTGTGCACGTGTGTCGCTGTAGAGAGTTCTAGAGGCCGAGGAAAACGGGGACGGTTTTCAGGACGACGAAGAGTTTGAGCTGGACACTCCGAAACGAAAGAACCGAAACAGAAACAAAGTGAGTAATCCCGTTTTTGATGCCTGTCTTCTGGCAGAGCAGGACGCTGGCCCCCGTGGGGGGGGCGGCCCCCTCGGTGTTTCTGGAAACGTCTTACTCCCAGAGGAGACAGCTTCTGTCTCATCGAGATGTTGTCTTTCAGAACAGAGGATCCAGTCGCAGAAGAACAGAAGCCGTCAGCAATGAAGACCAGGACAAACCTTACGTCTGCGATAGTAAGAGAACACGTGGGCCTCGTGGTCCGGTGGACCGGTGGTCCTCTCTGCACACGCCCGTTCCGTTGTGTTTTTCGACAACAGAGACAGATTTCAGACCAAAGTCTCTCATCTTCTGCTGTCTTTGTGTCCTAAGAGCAGCCTGCTGCAGCATGACAAAGGCGTTAATCCAGACTAGCATGCCACTTACGTACTCGGGCAGAACCCCTCAGGAACGGAGGGCCGCAGGGATGCTGAGAGCCAGACTGACAAGCCCCCGACAAATGAATCACATCCTCATTTTGTGTCTTTGTTCTGTCTTTCCTTTATTATTTTGTTGCCTTTGTGTCTTTTCTGTTCCAGATAGATACAAACAAAAGCATAACTCAAAAAAGGCTGAAGAAGGTATCTGGACCTGTCGCCATCTTGTCTTTTTTAGATGCTCCGTGTTTTCGGGCGTCCAGCCTGAGAATGGCTGCCTGAATGCTAATCCTCTGCCGAGATCTAATGCTTTCAACGCTGCATCAGGGGCTCCTGAAGTCAGCTCTGTAGCTTTGCATGACGTTAGCGCCCGCTTTCTTCGCAGCATGCAAAACCCGATGCTTCAGCAGCAGCAGCAGCAGCAGGCAGCGCTGACGGATGCATGTTCCTAACACCCTCACTCGCTCTAGCCTGACCTCCGGATTGCAGCCGTGACAGACGTGGGAGCGAGAAGGAGATCGTTTTATTTGGATCTGTTGTAAACGATAGACGTGTATAAATCAGTGACATCAGCGCTGCCACTTCATGCTTCTATGATGGCTAGAGCTGTGCTCGTTAATCCTCCCTGCAATATTAGATACACCAAACATCAAAAGTGCTCAGAATAGTTGTTTTTGTGCCATATTTGAGATTTTTTATGTTGCATATGATGTTTTACGCGCGAAAACGTCAAGTCAGGGCTTCATTGGATGTTGCGTTTTTCTGATCGAGCGCTCCTGTTTGTCCTGCAGTTTGTGGAAAACGCTACAAGAACCGCCCCGGCCTGAGCTACCACTACACCCACACCCACCTGGCGGAGGAGGAGGGCGAGGAGGAAAAGGAAACCGAGGTGGCCCCGTCTCCCCCGCGGCCCTCAGACAACCACAAACGTGAGAACCAGACAATTAGAAGTTAGAAAGAGGTGAGGAAAGGCCCGCCGTCCTGACGTGGAACTGTTCCTGCCAGCAGCTCAGAAGGGCCCAGACGGCGTCATCATCCCCAACGACTACTGCGACTTCTGCCTGGGCGACCAGGACTCCAACAGGAAGACGGGCCAGGCCGAGGAGCTGGTGTCCTGCTCCGACTGTGGACGCTCCGGTGAGAACCACAACCTTTTCATTCCTGATGTCAAGGCAGCCAACAAGGCGAAGTTGCATCCTCGTCTCAGTCTTTTGGAAAGCTAAACTAAAAAACGTATCCACCCGCCCCTCCCTCACTCGAGTGTCCCCTTCGTCCCTGCGCAGGTCACCCCACGTGTCTGCAGTTCACCGACAACATGATGCAGGCGGTGCGGACCTACCAGTGGCAGTGCATAGAGTGCAAGTCGTGCAGCATATGCGGCACCTCGGAGAACGATGTAAGATGAACGGCAGGTCCAACGGAATCACAGTAGTTCTGTCAGCCGCTTAAATCTGTTTGTTTTACGCGCAGGCTGAAAAAGCGGCTTCTATACTCTTTTAAATGTATTGAGTTGCCTTCCTTGATCAGTTAAGCACGCTTCAATGGGCTTCTGCCTGTTGTCCGTTTAGGACCAGCTGCTGTTCTGTGACGACTGTGACCGAGGATACCACATGTACTGCCTGAAGCCTCCAATGACCCAGCCTCCCGAGGGTACAACAGCCACACACCCGACGTTTGACCAAGTCTGGAACGAAACTAAATCTTCTCCCTCTCTCCCTCTCCCTCTCTCTCTCTCTCTCTCTGCAGGGAGCTGGAGCTGTCACTTGTGTCTGGCCCTGCTAAAAGAAAAGGCCTCGGCTTACGGAGAAGCGTGATGTCCTCAACACACACGCCTTCTTGTTTTCCCCCCACACTTTCCTTTCTCTCTCACTCTCTCTCTCACACACACACACACATGCACGCACACACACGGTGCATTAGCAGGCTCAGGGTAATTTTCTACATGAGGCAGGGAGACCAGCTCCAGTCGAGCGACCCTTCAGGTGAAAACGCAGCAGAGATGCAGCCGTTCTTCTACCTCGCCTGCAGCATTTGGAGGTAGAAACCCAACATCTGGATTCTTTGGGTGCCCCCCCCCCTCCACATTTAAATGTGTTTGTACTGGAGTGTGTTTATGCTGAAGCCTCTGCTGTTCAGGATCTACAGCGGGAGGGGGGAATCCTGAGTTATGTTTGTTTTAATTCTTCCCCCCAGCTTTACTCCTCTCCCATGTTTAGACTCCACGGTGACATTATTTAATATCTGGACAGGCTCAGCGTCGGTAACGCAGGCTAACGTCAAGCTCTGGGAAGATTTATACCCCGCGCTACGAGGAAACGGGGTGATAAAACAGCCGCGGGCATCGTTCCCGCCAGAGCACGGTGTCATTTTTTTTATTTTTTATTGCTGTCTGGTTTTTGTTTCCTCGGCGGGATGCTGCGCACCTCAATTAGACACTGCAAAAACAACACAAAAGCATTTTATAAACGCCTGAAGACAGTGCATTGTGGAGGCAAAGGGCAAAAAAACATGCAAATATGTTGCACTTTTATTAGCTGATATCAATTAAAAAAAACATTTATTAATACAGACACAATTATCTTGAATTTGCTGATTATGTTTTAAAGATTATGTGTAAATAAATGAAACACTTTGAAGGCTTCATAAAGGTCCACTTGTTTTTCAGTTTATTGTATTTATTAGCATCTAAATAGATGCTAATCCTCTTTAGCACATCCTGGCTGACTCCAATAACATGAAAATATGTATAGGATGTTAAATCTATAACAAGTCAGGCGTGTAGGTTATGTGGTTTCAGTTTTGTTTTCACTGCTGTAGTACCTCTGAGCTCCGCTAGTGGGCCTCGTTTTACAACTCAGCAGACTGAAAACAAGGTCAGTATTGACCAGAAAAACCAACACCAGCATTAACTTGAAAAGAAATAAATTTAAAAAAAAATATGCGCAAGCATCAACGCAAGGTCTCACGTTTTTCATCTGTGCTTATTTTTGTTGTAGATATGTTGTCTTTCATCGGACAATCGTGTTAGAGTAGGAAACCATGCAAACAAAAGGTTTTACTGTGCTTTGTCTGAGGAATGGATTCACCCTCAGGGTCTTCCTTTTCCAAATGTCTTGATGTCTTCATTCGACAAAATGATCTAAAATGGGTCAGAAATGTGTAATGCATTTTATATGTTTTGTTTTGAAATAAAGGCTTTTCCATTAAACTTTCCTTTCAGGTGGGACTCTTCTGCCACGTTTTTAATCCATCTGAATTTACGCTCTCCTGACGATGTCACCGTAGAGGATGTTACTGTAAACAATCATGTTTTATTCAAATTTTAGACAAGAATCTATTGTTATATTTCAATATTTCATGTCTACACAAGGCAGGGCATAACCAGTTTGGTGCCCTTTGCGTTGCTGCCAAATTCTTCATCCATATTTACACTCTGAAAGTGCAGAGTGTCACCTGCCTCCACCAGCAATCTGCCCACAACACAGAAAACCCTCCACGGAAGCCAAAGAGGGCAGCCAATTCTGGACACGAGCACCAAAAGTGTGTCCTCGACCAGTGCCCAGTCAGAGGGGCCAGAAACCCTTAACTGCTGCCTCATGTCAGAGATCAACACCGGCTTTTAAACATTGTTTCCAGAGAGCAATAACATTTCAGAATGAAAGTATGTTGTGTGTTTTTTTTTTAAAATGTACCACGTTTATTGTTGTATAAATCACTGTGTGCCCTCCAGAAAGCACAGTGCATCAACACACCTCTGCATATCCGACCAATACGCTTCTCTTATAGGCTACTACTAATATGACCACTAGGGGGCGCTATTCAATAAATATTCTGCACAGGACACATTTTATAGAAGACATCATACATAAGCCAAGAATCTGGCAATTTTATTATATTATTTAAATACCAATCCTTTGAGATATTTAAAGAAAGAAAAAAGAAAGACTTGGATAATCACAAGATTTATTAATAGTTTTTTTAAGTTTCTGGGCCACAATGTCAGCTATGACCTCTCGCTTCCTCAGCAGCTTCTGGATATTTCCGGGATGATGTAGATCAGATTACTGGTGACAAAGCTGGGATCCAGTAGCAGCTGGCCCAGGATCTCTCCACCTTTCTCCCTGGTGGTCACGGAACACATTGCACCCTTCCAAATCCGCAACAGTGATCCACCTGTTGACACAATCAGAATTGGCCACCAAAGCTTGCCGATTAATTCACAACAGGACAACAAGGGTTCGGGAGATTGTCTTACGAAGGATGCGGTCGACAGACGACAACCAGGAGAAGACACTCAGAGTATGGTTCTCCTCCTGACTCAAGTCAGCGATGTTGGGGGCTTTATCATTCGCCTAAGATGTGGCAGATGAAACAAAGACATGAGCAGACGAGGTCTCAGAAAAGAAATGCACACACCGATGGAGCTGTGGGAACGTGCCTTCAGAACACGACCCGGCAGGTTTTTGATGAACAAGGCGGAATTTTCCAGATTGGAATGGAAATGTGCCGCAGCGACGTACTCGGATGTGCTCACCCAGGTGTTTGCAAAAGACACCTCTGTGGAGGAGTAATGGCTCTCCCTGAGACAGCCGAGAGAGGAGTTACACCTGTAATTCAGTTTGTGTTACAACAGACAGACAGGTGACCTGGAGCTGCAGGCAGACGATGCAGAGCACGTAGCCACATGCGCTGCCCAGTAGAGGCCCAGGAGGGAGTCCTTCTTTTCACCTTCAGGAAGACGAGATTCGGCTACAGCTTTCAGACCCTTCAAACACACACAGAGGTTGAAAATAGGACCGTAGTTTTCCATGAAGGCGGCGACCGGACAGCAGGGTGCCACCCTGGCAGCAAACGGACAGACTGTGCGGCGCTGGTACCTGATAGAAGGCATCCCATTTGGACATGGCGTCAGGGAAGAGCGTAGCACAGTCAGCATACGTGGTGCAAAAGACCTCGCCTTCAGGCAACTCCATCTGGACCTGAGCAGACATTTATCCAATTGTAAAAATCCATATTATGACATTGGGACAGAAAGAGACTAGCTTAGAGCTATTTCTCAATGCTAACTTTGTCAACAAATGGGAATAAATCAACAGCAGAAGCTGCACGCTAACTTTAGGACTTTGGTTTAAACTGTACTGCCAAAACAAGCAAAGTATGAGCTCATCAAATATTTGTTGCACAAGCTTTTAAAAAAAAGTGACTCGCTGGGGGAAATTTTCATGAGAGAATCTGAGCTGAAATTTACATTTCTACTGTGAATTGACTGGAAAGTACCTGAGTGGCTGTTCCCATGAAGCCTTGCTGCACTGCAGACAGGAAGGGCAGCACAGCACTGAAGTAATTCACACCTGAAAAAGGGAATAAGGCATTTTTTTCAGCATTTGGTGCTTAGTTTTCATTGTTTTTTGCGTTTCTTGTGCTCTTTTCGCATCATGCTTACAGCCCCACCAGCTCCGAGTGGAAATACACAGAGGATCTCCAGTTTCGACGCCACATCTTGAGGCTCCGGTTGGGTCAGCGAGACGGCCTGCATGTGGGATCGACTCACAATCAGGTTGCATCTACAGCGCATGTGTCCAATGCTCAGTTCAGAAAACTTCTAGTTTATCAGATTTTTTTTTTGCATCAAGGTACCTGAAGTTAGCATCCATGCAAGCTCCAGCGGCAGTCCCCACAGAGGGCTCTCGGTGCCACTGCACCCTATAAAGCCCATGTTAGTGTCTGTGGCAGCTAGCATCAGTCGGAGAAGACTCATGCGATGGAGGTAGTTCCAGGGGTTGGGAGTCACGATGCCATTCAGCATCGGTAACTCAGATAACTGGCTGGACGTTTGTGCCCACATGATGGGCAAACCGTTGTCAAGAATGACCGCAGAGCGGCCAAGAGACGCAGCGCAGGCCAGGAGAAGGCCAAGGAGCACGGCACGCAGCATGGCTGAGGACCTGGAAGTGCAGAGAGAGATGGGCAGCGACTCAGGAATGAGGCTCGAATTGTTGATCCAGGGCTAATATACCCGGTCGTGCATGTGACAATGGTTCAATGGACCTGTGAGAGGAGATAAGATAATGTCTGCACATAGAGCCAATACTGTTCAAACAAAACAAATGGTTTAATAAGCAGCAGGTCCCTTTACAGCCAGAATTTAGAAATTATATAAGAAGCAGATTTAAGATTCTGTTCATGAAGGGGAAGAGATGAAAACCTTCCCAGCCGCAGCCCAGGGGGGACCACTGAAGTCCTGTTACAATCACATTTATCCAAATACAAAAAAATCTAAAATCTTTTCCAGTTTGAAAACTGTGTCCGATATTTACTATTGAATAAACACATCATTTAAAACTCTTTTTAAAGAGTGTGAGTGCATAAAATAATGTGATTATTTCTCAGTAAGTCTGACTAAGGAATTGCGCTTGGTTTGGTTTGTGGTTAAAATACTTGACACCACACAATGCAGCAGATGCCTGATTACCGAGAGAGAGAGAGAAAAAAAATAGATCTGCGTTTTCTTATCAAGGTACATGACTGTAAAAACAGAAATTTTCCACAATGCAAAAAAGTCTACAGCACAAATAAATAATATAGCACTGTAATTTAAAATTTTCCAAATAAAAAACTTGACAGATTATAACTGATAATTAACATCAGCAAACAGTGGGGTTAAATTTCAAGTGCATTTGTCCACTCTAGGCTACTGTAGAAACACGATAGCTGCACATTCAAACCAGCTGTGGAGGGAGACCTGCATTTAATATAAATATCTAACCCCAAAGATTACTCGACTTAAAAAAAAAACAAACAAACAAAAAAAAAAAAACAGGTCATACAATTTCAAAGATTTAAAAGACCTTACACAGTACATTGTGCAGCGGTGTCAACGCGCAGGTAAATTATGTATTTTTTTCTCTCGTTCACGTATTTTCATGCGAGAAACCAACGTCCTCTAATTTATTTGACCTTAAAGTGTGAGTTGGGGGTGCTGTGATGTAAAAACAGAGCCTTCATTCATCCAGGATCATCATCTCCACCATCATGTTTTCTCTCGTGATCTGGCCTCGCTCCTGCAGACGTCATGTGACCCAGGCGGCTCACACAACCAGGAAGTACGAGCGCAGCCGCGAGACGCCAGAAAGGTAACGCACAAACGCTTCCAGAACTCATCAGAACCTTTACCCAAGCCGGACAGAACCGACACACGGGATCCATAAGCGCAGTCTACCGCTTCTGTTTGAGGTTAACGACCGGACAGAGCGGACAGCTCGTCAGTGGAGATCAGAGATTACGCGATTTTGGTGGCGATCTACAGAGTTATGGAGGCACTTTGACAACGATGGATCAACGTCTGAGTCAAAGTGGCAGATGACGAGTGAATAGTCGAGCAGTGTTGTGTTCCCCTCATTAATGTTGTGATTTCCGCTTTTTCCTTTCCTTTTTTCTTTTTTTGTCGCTGGGAGGTGATCACACAGGCTCTTCCTGAACCCAGCAGACTGGAAGGACTTTACGGGATCATTTAAATACACGCCCAAAGATTGGTTTCAACTTTTCAAAGGCATTAAACTCCGAGATTAATGTTAATTTGCATCTGTTCCGTTGTTGTTTCACCGTTGAGGAAGTCAGCTGCACTAGGTTACAGTAAAGGTCCTGACAGACTCTGTAGGTTACAGCATTAAATGTAGTTTTACTGTTCTTTTTTAAAGGTGCAGGCTTAAAAATACACCCCAAACTGGCATCATACCAGTTGTACCTTTGTTGTGAACTGTTTGATTAGAATACACCATTTTACCATACCACCACAGGTATATGATTGTAGTGGTTAATTTTCTTTGCATTTTTGGTCCTGGTCTGTGTAAATGGGTGTTTACATCTTTCTGTACCTCCCGGCAGCCTTCCATCATGTCCTACCACGCCGGGATTCCAGAGGAGCACAATGCTTTGGCTCACGACATCAGCTCCAGCATCCAGAAGCTGACCCTGCTGAGTAATACACACACACACACACACACACACACACACACACACACACACACACACACACACAC
>BJFM01000662.1:123906-150402 GCA_016586285.1 Arothron firmamentum | reverse complement strand
TGTGTGTGTGTGTGTGTGTGTGTGTGCGCGTGTGTGTGTTTTGCCTGACTGGTTTGATTAGAACCACATTGCTGATGTCACGGTAGTCGTGCGCATGCCTGACAGTTTGTCCTTGGCCTCTCACCTGTTCCTGCAATCACAGAACGTGCGTGTCGGTCCAGAAGTCAGTAAATGCTCGTGCACGGTAACAGCGGTGTCTTCTCTGCCGCCATATTGTTTTCCACCTTCGCCGTCGCTCGGCGGGCAGAGAGCTGAAAGGATCACAAACACACACCGGCAGGAAAATCATTTGGAGCTCCTGGGTTTGTGTTGGGGCTGCGCAGGAGTACGTATGATGTTGGTTTAAGGGCGAAGGCCAGGGAACATTCCTCAAATAGCCTGCCAGCTACCGCTAATGGAATTTAGTCAAACGGGCAGCTGAGCACCGATACACAACCAAAGCTTTGAAATGGAGACGAGGACATACGCAGTCCAATGCAAATTGATCACATTTTACAATGTAAACACACAGTTAACGTGTTTGTTGGTTGACGTGTGTTTTTGTGGATCCGTTCAGCAGTTAGCTCTGAGTTTTGACCGGTGATAAATTACAGCTATGCGGTAATAATGAGTAATATATTTTACTTTCTGGCCCTTTTTGTCCATTCCGGGCAGCTTGGTTCATGGACCTGCAATGAACAAAAACACATTAATATGGCCAGAGTGTTGCACACAAAGGGTCAAAAGTGAATAAAGTCTGGACTGTTAAACAAACTGGTTGACGTTTTTCTCGCTGAAGTTTAAGTTTTAAGGGTGTCCAGTTTCCAGAAAATTAACTTTACACCAGTCTGGAGGCTCTTTTATTTTTAAAGATCCAAGTTGCCTGGTTCCTGACCTAGTTTGGACCATTACAATCTCAGTACCGCCAGTGTTCGCCGTTACTGCCTTTTTTTTTTCTTTCTGTTTGGATATTTATTTACTGATTGAGCTGCAGCGTTGCTGGGAGGGCGTCTGTCCTGCTGAATGTGAGCAGTGTTGGACGCGTGGAAACTGCTGCGAGATGCCCTGCAGCACACAGAGGCCTCCTGTGTGACATCAGCGCAGCTATGACATCATCCCCATCTCTTAAACCGGAGGTGTCGGTGAAAACCGGAGCATTGAATCAAGTTTCCGTGCCTGGAGGGGAGACGTAAGGGGACGGCGGCGTCATGGGAGGCAGAGAAACGCGGCCTCTTTTATAAACAGGTCAGTCAGAGACATCCCAGCCGGCAGAGTTCTGCAGCCTGATGTCACACGCTAGCTATGAGCAGCGGTGAGCTAATGAAGATATTAGTGGCGAGAAACAACGGGCAGCGCGCCTTGACCCGGATTTACTACGCAGGTCACGTGACCCAAACCCAGAATGACATCAGAGCTAACTTAGGAGCATTGCTGGAACGTAGCTCAAAGCATGCTGTAGACATCATTTTTAGCATCCAGTACACAATTTTTTTGTACATTTTGGAGCTTTTGGATGCATTAAGATCACTTAAACGGGTCATTTTAGCGTTCCTGGCTTTATCTTTGGAACTGACATATTATTAGCACGCTAATGAAATTATTATTAATGTCACACAAATGGAGTTCAGAGAGATCAGAGAGTGTGCACGACGCCAGCAGGCACAGAGCTTATCAGACTCCCCTGATGTCGTATCTCCACTTTCACTTCCAGGACTGATCTGGGCCCACAGCTACCGTCTAAAACAAATAGTTCTGGTTATACTTAGCCCTGACTTATCCGGGCCAAGCCGACACTCAGAGCAACACTCCGTGTTTCCTTTGCCCACCACAATGTCCCCCATCCAAACATCCAGACCACCACACCGGCAAACGTGTGGCCCGTCCCGCTCCGCACGGGAAGTGCCACCAGCGGCGTCATGACAACAGTCGGGGTCACATTTCAGTCCTGGGCTGACCTGCAGTGTCTCACCGGGCTGCACAACAACACTCCGGGTGAGGCTTTGCGCGCTCCGATAACGCGCTCATCAGTCTTTAAAAGCCATTAAATGACAAACAAAACGGGGACAGGATTTGGCTTCCTCCCAGGCGGCCGTCCCAGAGATCGCCTGGTCTGCCAGATAAGTCGACTGCCTGTCAGATACGACTCTGAGCCAAGCTGGACGCCTGTTTTTCAGCATGTCTGCTGTACGTTCCTCAATCAAGATGTTTCCTCAGATATCTGCTGACACAACACACACTGTCTGTACTGACGCCTCCTGTTCACTCGTCTTGTGTTTTTTTTCTTATTCAGATGTTCTAACAGGAGTTCCTACTGTACTGAGCCACAGAGAGAACATATCCATATTAGGAAAAGAGCAGAATTCCGTATATGGGGAAGCTTCCTCCGTAGTAACAAGCCCGTCTGCTGGCTTCGCCTGTGCATTCCTTCACCTCCAGCTTTTCATTTCCGATTTGTCGGCCGGAGAAGGAGTCGGGCGGTCGTTCAGAAAAGTCTGGCCTGATGTGTGCGATGTGTTTTTCAGAAAGTTAAAAAAACACACACAAACGTTTGTCTAGCCTCTTTCCTGCGATCCCCCGGCTCTGATGGAGTGAAATAAGCCTGGGACGGCCTTTCAGAGACTAAAGCTCATTAAGCAGGTGGGAAGCCAGAGAAGACGCGGCCTCTGTGCCAGTAATATCGGCCACGGCCGCACACTCGCTGGAGCCAGCTCAGGGTCTGAGTCCTGACCTGAACTACAGCCATCTGAAAAAATGTCTGAACGGAAGAATAATAGCGGCTGCTGTGGAGTCTTTCCCAGAAGTCACCAGGCCAGAGGCAGGAAAACACACTGGACAGGTCACCATTCCATCTCAGGACACACAAACACACACCCACACACACGAGGATGAACCCTGAAGGACCATTATTGTTTTTGTGCAAAGTTTAAAAAAAAAAAAAAAAAGCTTAATTGCTGATAAATGAGCATATCCTGATAAATCCATTTGAGTCACTCTGGTTGCTTCTCCAAACCTGCACCGTTGCCACTGCTGAGTTGTTATTTTAGTGACCTGGCAGCTCTGTTGCTAAGGCTGCTGCTCACCAATGTTAACACCCAGAAAACAAACCAGGAACTATAATTCAAGGTGTTTGCACAAAACACCAGTTTGCAAACACAAGGGCGACAAAAGACGACCTTTCCTCTTTCAATTACTCGTGATTGTCCACATTTATGACCCTTTGGAGGAGAGCCAACTGCTTCTGCTGTAGCTGTAGCGCTGCTATATGCTAAAGTAGCAAATTAATGTCAAATAAGCATCTGTGACTCTGACATAACCACAACGCGTTAATTCGCTCGCATTAGCTGCTGTTTTCACTGCACAAGAATGCTACTCCATTGTCCCGCCGGCGACCGCAGGGGTGCAGGTCGCAGCCGACTGCGTGCGTGCTAAAGGATAACCAGCTAATGATGCAAATGAATTTCCTCCTCCAAACTGCTGGCTGTTCATTACGTTAAGTACCGCCGTCCGGCTGCTTTTGAAGCCAAAGCCGAGGAATGCTGTTGCGGTTTTTGTTTGTTTTTCCCCCCAGCGTTAACCACCCCTCACACATCACTCGTTATTAATCATTACATGTTCACGTCTTCACTCGCTGCTCTTTATCCGCGGTTCTGGCGCAAACGTCCCGTGTGTGCTCGCTTGTGGAGCGCGGCTTTTTTTTATTTTTAACAAAATTTTTTTTTTTTTTTATTCCCCTTTGAAAATTAATATTTATAGACACCAGCTGTCTCTGGGTGAAGTCAGTCTTCAGGAATTCCCAGTGTGGGGTCCCAAGCCTCCAACCAGCCCTAACCTCCCATTCCAGATGAAAGCTGCTGTGAGAGAGACAGCGTTGTTTGGCCGAGCAGCAGAGCCTTGCCTTCAGACAGCAGGAATGTGGGATGTCTGGAGTGGGGGTCAGGAAGCGAGGAAAGAATGCCAGCTATGTCCATGTTTGTCCAGGGCTGGCTCTCCATTCAGCTTCCAGTGACGTGGTGCGAGGGCCAGCGAGTATAAAGGGAGCCCAGCTCGGCAGTCGGAGCTCAGATCCACTTCTCTACCGAAGCTAAACTCTAGCTTTCACCAAGACGGAACAGAACCGCCGTGACTGGAGCAGCAGACGAGCGCTACCGGGCGACGGAGACAAGAGATCACACTCGATCGGAAGACATCGCTGAAGCTCAAACTCTGAGACTAAGGGAAGATTGTACTCAAAGACGCTTAAGGAAAATCTAGAAAATTGTTTCTACAAAGGAAGAAAAGATGGAGAGAATGATATTCCTGACGTTCCTGGGCACTCTGCTCTCAATCATGGTAAGAAAAATCCTAAGAAACACGTTAAATCTCACGTTTTCTTCAAGCCGATTGTATAAGTGGAAGTGAAATGTGACTTCCCGGAGGGTGCGTTTGTCTAACCTCATGTCCGTGTGCCGGGCTCAGGCTGCGGCTCAGGAGTGCGGCAAACAGTGCTCCTGCCCCTCCGCTCCCCCCCAGTGCCCCCCGGGAGTCAGCCTGGTCCTTGACGGCTGCGGCTGCTGCAGGGTGTGCGCCAAACAGATGGGGGAGCTGTGCACAGAGAGAGACCTGTGCGACCCGCACAAGGGCCTCTACTGCGACTTTGGGGCCCGCATGAACCGGCGAATAGGCGTCTGCACAGGTGAGCCGCCGCCGCCGCCAGCGAATCCTTGGCCGCGTGCAAGCGTCCCTTGGCCCAATCCTGACCTTTCCTCCCTCCCTCCCCCCCCACAGCCCGCGACGGTGCCACCTGTGTGTTCGGAGGCACCGTGTACAAGAGCGGAGAGACTTTCCAGAGCAGCTGTAAGTACCAGTGCACCTGTCTGGACGGCGCCGTGGGCTGCGTGCCTCTCTGCTCCATGGATGTGCGGCTGCCCAGCCCCGACTGCCCCATGCCGAGGAGGGTGAAGGTTCCAGGGAAGTGCTGCGAGGAGTGGGAGTGCGATTCTCCCTACAAGAACAGCTTCGTGGGCTCTGCGTTGGCCGGTAAGTTGATCTTTTTCAGCACCTGAGAGGTCGTCAGGGTTTGGTTGTCCTAATTCGGCCGTCACCTCTGCAGCCTACAGGGAGGAGGAGACCTACGGCCCTGACCTCTCCACGATGAGGGAGAACTGCCTGGTTCAGACCACCGAGTGGAGCGCCTGCTCCAAGAGCTGCGGCCTGGGCATCTCCACCAGGGTCACCAACGACAACCGCGAATGCCGCCTGGAGAAACAGACTCGGCTGTGTATGGTGCGGCCATGCGAGTCCCAGCTGGAGCAAAGCATCCGGGTGAGTCCCCCCCCCCCCCCCCACCACCACCACCACAGCTGTGATGCTCTTAGGTCACGATGCTCAAGGCCATCTCTCCATCCCTCTGCAGAAAGGCAAAAAGTGCATCCGCACCCCCAGAGTCTCCAAGCCCATGAAGTTCGAGATCTCCGGCTGCACCACCACCAAGTCTTACAGGCCAAAGTTCTGCGGCGTGTGCCTGGACGGACGCTGCTGCACCCCTCACAGAACCACCACCCTGCCCATGGAGTTCAAGTGCCCCGACGGGCAGGTGATGAAGAAGCACATGATGTTCATCAAGTCCTGCGCCTGCCACTACAACTGCCCGGGGGAGAACGACATCTTCGAGTCCCTGTACTACAAGAAGATGATGGGGGACATGGCATGAGCCACTCGGGAAGCGAGACGCAGATTATGACTTGAAAGGAACTCCATCTCATTTTGCAGCTCAGTATATACTAACGTTTAACTCTCATTGTAAAAGAAGCGCAGACACTTTTCCAGGTGTCTGTGAGTGTGTGTGGGTGTGTGTATGCGTGTGTGACAGAGGGTTGCCTAGCAGCTCCAAATGATTCCTGCACTATTACTTCTATTTTTGACATACCTGCTGTCAGGTGTCCGCCCATTCCCCCCGTCCATTATAGACCCGTCCATTATGCCGTACGCTCTATACCTTATCTATACCATGACCTCCTCTCTAAATGAGGTGTAAAAACCTGCCACCGCCCCCCCAGACCAGACCTCTGAGCAGCTGTAGATGGAGCACGCAGGCCACAGCGGGCCAGTGTTCCCTTGTCTAAACAGGTCTGAATGTGTGCGTGTGTGTGTGTGTGCGCGCG
This sequence comes from Arothron firmamentum, assembly GCA_016586285.1. NCBI lineage: Eukaryota > Metazoa > Chordata > Actinopteri > Tetraodontiformes > Tetraodontidae > Arothron > Arothron firmamentum. The sequence continues at coordinate 144,283 of BJFM01000662.1, read as the reverse complement.
CGTGTGTGTGTGTGTGTTGCACAGGCCTGAATGTGGGCCTTGTCTCCGAGTGGGCTCACTCTGTAGAGGAAAGGTCAGGGTTTGCGTGCGGATGAGAAAGGAAGCAGCTGAGTCGGGGGTCGGGAAACGGACCACGGCGGGCTTCGCCACGGCACTGAGGAAACGCCCACCATCGCTGATCCGGGTCGGGAGGAAGAAACCGAGCGTCTGTGGGATAAAAACGAGATGACTGGAAGAATTGTGATTTCATTCCTTTTTATTGTTGATGTGTAAATGATGTGTATATTTGTACAGTTTAAGTTAATTTAAAAGCCAAATGTTCTTGTTCTGTGCTTTGAAGTGTATCGATAGTGTATTTTATTGTCGGCTCTGTTTTTTACTATTTTATTGAGAAGTGTGACAAAAATGTTACATGTTTCACTTTGTAGCTGGAAATAAAATGTTATATTTTTTGATACAAGCACGCTTTTTATGTCCTCCTGTTTTGGTTTCGACATGAAGACCAAGAATAGAAGTCAAATATGAAGCCGTCAGCAGCTGCAGCTGCAGTGAATGAAAGTCATTCAGGAGTTTTCAGGATGAATAAAACAAACATCTTTAATCAACTCTAAGGTGTTGGGGTGAATATTTGCTCTTACATGAGGAGGGACATAAAACCTTTCAAAATATTAACTAAACACTAACTGTAATGAACTCTTTTATGGGCAAAAACATCAAAAATATGAATATTAGCAGCCAGTTCAGCTCAAATTCAGTTCAAATTATCAACTGGTCCACGCTATTATGTGTGTTCTCATGATGCAGCTTTGATTTCTTTTTTTTATTTTTATTTTTTAATGGATTTTAGATGGAAAAACCGGTCAGGCATCTTTCGACTCACCAGCAGTCTACTGTCGCCACCTGGTGCCACAAAGTTCACAGCAAAATGCGCAAAAACGTGCACACAATGTTTAAAAGTATGTCTAAAGCCTGATGTAAAGAAGTAAATATATAAAGAACATGACTTTGCAATGAGCTTTTAAAGCAGCACCTGCACTCTCTAGATAGAAGCAACCGAACGGAGGTGCGGTAGAGCCCTACCGCACCTCCGTTCGTTTCACCTTGACCGTAAAGGTCAACATCCTGTTGGAGCTGGACCGCCTGCTGATTCATGTTCTCAAGTTTGGCACCAGCAGATGCAAAACACACAAAACAACTGAGCTACAGAAACTGAATCTGTCACTGAATCAAAAACCAGACATTTCCAGATAAACTACTTTAAATGTATTGTTTTTTTTCCGTTTTTTTGGTTTTTTTTTTGATAAACCAAGGTTAGTTTAAGATTACTTTTGACAGGATTCTGTGAAAAACGACCAGTTATTGCCTTGGCTGGACTGAACCTATAATTGGGCAACCACTTCCTCTAAAGCAAAGCATCTAAATTAAAGCATTTCAGAAAGATCTCTGTACAAGTAAACACACTGTGGCTGTGCAGCCTTGCCCTGACTATCATCGCAGAAGAATCTTTATCCGCTAATCCAGATTATTGGGTCCTATCTGCAGAGGAAAAAAATGATGATTGTTAGAGAAAAATGTAGAAAACTGTCATTAATTTAGAGAATTTTGCATTTGATTTTAGTTTGCACGTGTAGCCAAAGTTTAGGGGGCCTGTGTGCTCATCTGCAGGGGCACAACGTCACAAGTGAGGCTGCAACAGCGCGGTGCAAGGACACAAACTGGCAACAAACGGGGAGAGATTAACTCCTGTCCCACATTCATACGCTCTATCTCTGACAACCAAGCAGCTGGTGAAATGGAGGAGGACGGGGAGGGCAGAGGAGGCCACGGTGTTGGGACGTTCACCAAGGTTCCTCGCTCTCTTAGCCTCGCCGCAGCTCGTGAAGTCTCTGTGCGGCGCTCTCCAGCTCGGACTCGATGGCCGCCAGGCTTTCAAAGTCATGATCCTGCGCATATCATGGAAGAATGGCAGATGACGTCATGCAAATGGGGTTATCTTTGTTGAAATAGGTTCTAACAGGATTCTGCTTCTGATCGAATTATATAGCTTAAAGTCGCCCTCTGGTGGTGAGTCACTATAAAGGAACAAGTCTGCCACCTCCTCTGGTGGTTGGTTTGCTCCTTGTAGCTTCATTTTAGATCATTCTGATCATTTATTCTGAAGCCAGATAGTGAAATGAACAAGCTTCCATGCTGGCTGGAGATGGAAGGGACATACCTCTGACTTTCTGCTGGCGCTTCCCTCCTCCTCGGACCCCCGCTTCTCCTCCTGCCTCCTCCTTGCAATCATCTGCAGCTGCTTCTGCTCCGGGCTCGTCTGGTTGCGTCTCTCCTCCATCTCCTCCTCCTCAGACACCTCTTTGGAATGATGTGGCGCCTCCGGCCTCACAGTCTCCTTCCCGGCCGTTGACTTGCCCCTCTTGGTCCATCGCTGGTGGCTCCCATCCTGCTTCTTCTGATGTTTATGGGATGCCTGGGCTGCTCTTTTCTCTTTCTCCTCCTCTTTGCTCCTGTGTGTGCTTCTCTTTTCACCAGATCCACCACCTGACAGAAAGGAGAAACACAGAAGCCTGTTTGGAAGCCCAACACCTTGAATCGGCTGCCAACAGAACTATCTCTGATGAAAGACTCCGGGCCAGCTGGCAGCCTCGCACTCTGCACTGATTACTGCACTTTATGGGGATTAAGGATGCTCAAACGGTCCGCCTTTATTCTGTTAAGGAATTTTAACCTTGGAAATAAAACCGTTATTTAAAAAAAATAAATAAATCCTGAGCAAACGGCACAAAAGATAGAGATTAAACCGGAGCTTTAAGCACGCCCGGCCGCTCTTCTGACTCCTCAGAGACCATTTCTGTTGGAGGGCCGTCAGTGTTCCGGCCCTGTCCTCCACACCGGCTCAGATTCATCCTGCTGATTGAGGCTCCTCAGTCAGTCCCACAGTCCTCCGGGGGCAGCTCACCCTCATTAGCGCTCCGCTAACGTTAGCTGCTGGATGAAAGCTCAGTCTGGACTCACCCTTGTTGCCCTTGGTTAAGTCTTCATCGCGTTCCTCCTCGTGTCCCTTTTCAGTCCTCCTCTTTTCATCCTTCCTTTCACTGGAGTCCTCCTCAGAATGGAGGGATTGGTGGCTTCCCGGCTTCTCCTCGCCTTCCCTCTTCTGCTCGTCCTCCTGCCGTGACTCTCCGTCTTCCCGGCTCTCGTCCTCTCCCGCGTCTCCGTTTCCCTCCTTCGTTCGCTCTGACAGGATTGATCGTTCAGCCGGGGATCCCAAAGCCTCCAACATGGATCGATCTGAAAAGGAGGAGCGGCGGCAATCTCATTAACCAGAGCGGCTCGAGTTTCCTCTGATTCCGCTTCAGAAAAGCAGGAAAGGCCGGATTAGTGCTGGGGTCAAGTTCCTGGGCTCCTGCTCGAGTATATAATGTTGTTTTGTTTTGTTTTTTCATTTATTGATGAATTAAACCACATGTGTAAATAGATCCTTTAATTTGATCAATAATTAACACACTTTGCAGATTCTTCCATCTTATTAAATGAGCAAGAACCAAATGGAGCTTGTGATCAGCACTCATAAATAACTGTGATTTGTGAAATAATAATCTGATTAATGCATGAGTGTTTGCTCTAAATGCCGCTATAAATAATGCACAAAGCTGAATGAATTATGCATGCAGCGCTGCTCACCTGACTGCCAGGCCGGAGCAGATGTGTGAATGAAACGATGCCTGGCTTTGTTCTATTTGAATGACATCATCTTCTGATGTTCTTTGATCTCACCTGGGATATCGCCGACAGCCTCAGACGCCGGCGTGGTCACGTCGGGGGCGTCCTCGCCTCCGTCCTGCTCGGCTCTCGCCTCGCCTGATGATGAGATGGATCATGAGACGCTCCCTCCTCCTCGTCCGCTGCGAGGAGGAGGGAGCGATACGAACCCTCCGCCGGGAGCGCCTCTCCCCCCAGGGCGATCTCCTGCAGCTCCTTCAGGAAGCTGCGATGGTAGAGGATGGAGACGAGCCGGTCGTCTGGACACGCACGGGGGAAAAAAACGCGTCAAAAGTCGAAGAGGAGCGTGTGGCTCCTCTGACATGAACTGCTCTGGTCCTAATCTGCCTGACAGAGTCCCTGGATGCTTTCCGTGTGCCCTCCCTCCTCCTCCGTCCCTCGGCGGGGGCACGGTTCACCCTGGCCGCTGACATCGGTAACAGAGACCAACATTCTGATTGATTTTTGCAAGGGCAAGGACGGCATGAAGGTGACACAGCAGCCGCGCAGCTAAATCACCTCCACTGAGAGCTCCTGGCCTTCCCGGCATCCGCCACGATCAATTAACCGCCGTTTTTGTGACCGTTTATCATCAGAAATAGATTAGAATACACATATTTGTTTATTTTGCAGACATGTACTGGGATTTTTGTACACTAGCAGGAAGTGAGACCCCTCCATGGCTGCTGGAAGGTTTACAGTGGCCTTGAAAAGTCATTTTAAACATGAAAATCTGCAATAACAGACCTCTGGATTGAAAATTCTTTATGGTTTTTATACAGATTTTTGCGTTTAGGGTTTCACATTGATGCGCTGAGGGAAGGAAACATGGCTGAGAAGCGGAACGGCTCCTACCTGACCTCAGCGCGACCAAGCAGTCCTGGCTGACGGGCAGGGGCCGCGGCCTGGACAGCACGTCCGCCAGGGCCTCCACGATGCACTTCATCACCTGCAGACGGAAAGATGGACTCACCACACGCTTCACCGGGGCGTCACACAGAAGTGTGCGGAGAACAAAAACAATCTACACATCTTGACTCATCAAATCTCAAAGCTTCTGTGATTTGTTGAGAGGCCCTCTGTGCTTCCAACACCCAGCAAATCCCACATGCTGATCTCGTTTTTTCCCATCCCCTCTTCTCCTTTATGCCTGCCAAAATCTTTGAACGCCGCTTGGCCGCATTTCAGAGCCTCTCCATCCACATCATTCTATTATCTTCTTCTCGTCTTTGACTCCTTCTGTCCCTGAACACGGTCACGCCGACTTTGATCCACTCTGGAAAGTTCCTCTGCTCGGAAAAGGACCAACTGGAGAGGCAGAGAAAGCAGTAAACGCAGAAATGAAAGTGGAAAAAAAACCCACTGCTCTACCTTCACGTCCTCCTTCTCCTGCTGACTTGGAGTCAGTGGCAATGACAGGACTGCAAGAATCAACAAACATGAGTCATGACATCATGGTGCACAAACGCCGCTGGGGACTAAATGTGCCAAAGGTGCAGGTGAGGCTGGTCTCCATCTTTGGCTGCTGTCCTCGGTGCTGGAGCTCCTCACCAACCATCACACCAGCTCACTTTGACAAACCTGGGGGTCTTACCGCAGCTCGACAGCATCGCCAGCACGCACAGTCCCCTCCGGATCATTCTGGTCGGGTTTTTCTTTCTGTCTTTCTTTCTTTCTTTCTTTCTTTCTTCCTGCTGCGGGATTAGGACGAGTCGCGTGAAGCTCCCCGGGAAGAGGAAACCGAAATTAACCAGCCGAGCTTGACTGAACCTCTGGCTGGGTCAGAGGCGCGTCCCGGAACCAAAGCGAGCCGCCTCTCGATGCCACTGGAGGGCTGGATGAGCCTGCGTGTCCGTGTGCGCGTCCCCGCTCCTCCGGCGCCTCACCGGCCACGGCTGCCGCTTTTATAGCCCGACCGAGCCCGGAAGTGACGTCACCCGGGCGCCAATTAGCGCCGCCGTACCTGCGCGTGTGCGCGCCTCAGGCGCGCATCCTCTGAATGTGACATCCTATTGATTTATTTGACTTTATATTTCGTAATTGTGATCGTAATAACTGTTTCACTGATCGAAATAAAACCGGTCGTCTTTTTCCTTTTTTTTTTTTTTTTCCATGCAGATGCAGTGTTTGTTGTCTTAGTCTCCATTACATTGTTGAACAAAGCCGCTTTGTGTCTCTTTATGACCTGAATATGTTGCTGGGCGACAGTTTTATGGAAACTGAGGGCCGTTATTGTGCCTGATTGAATCATGGACAGGTGGACCATTGTCGTTATTGCGTAACCCGGGACAATAAGGGGGACACAACCGTCAGCATGAGTGTTCCAATGATGCTCACTGACCCACGGATCTAACCCCAAAGACCCAGAATTCAACTGTTTAAATTAAAGGACCTTTCTGAAAAGATGTTTAATCAATCGTCATGAATATAACATGATTATCACTGTTTTTAATAACATTAGAATAACAATTAGAGTGCTTTGCTTCACTTAGCAGTGAGATATTGATGTAAACATGCTGTGGGCCCAAAATAGTTTAAAATTAAAGTAGTAATTTCTTAATGTATCTACAACAATCTGTGTTCTAACCACAACTCAGTTTAATAAACAAGTCACCTTTGTGATAGCTGTGATAATTAATGTGCAGATTCACACACCAGAGTCGGAGCTTCAGCATGGAGAACACTTCAGGAAGAGGGCCTCCGAATCGAACCGACGACCTCTGTGTCACCATAGCGACCACTCAAAAACAAGGAAAGAGAACAACAGAGAGAAAAATCAGGCAGGGTTTGACATGTTATGGAAAAAGTAAAATTAGCATAAAGTTTTATAAAAGATCAACTATCTTTGCTATGAGAAAGCTGGTTATTTTCTGAGTCTTTCCGACATGCAGACTAGGTTAAAAACATCGGTTTACAGTGCTCTCGACTATGAGTTAACTATCACCTTTGTTACTAATTCATGTTTTAAAAAGAAAGACAGATGTCCCTGAGGAGTGGGTTTGTGTGTTTGCAGCTTCAAATTTCCTGCAGAGATCTCATTGTGCTTTGGGCCAACAATAAAGGGCCAGTTTGCGTCATCCTTATCTCTCCCATGTAAAGGCAGCGGTGGCTTTGTTTAAACATGGAGAGGGTTCCTCTGAATTAATAAAATCGTTATGAAATCTAGCCGCTCTGATTAAAAGACTGGAAAGTCCCAGAGAAACGACAGAAAATCTGGACCCCTGGAAGCACAGAAGCCAGCAATTCTAATAGAATGTTATTTTAATCTTCAGGTTTCAGGAGTCTTTTGTATTTCTCTAAATAAACTAACTGAACCTGCACTGAATGTGATTACCTGTGTAATACGAGCTGTCTAAATATATAGCTTCCACCTGCTGTGATCACATCGAGTCAATACAGAGACCATCGTTCAGCTAATGGATGCCTCTGCAGACAAAGAAGGATTTACATTCTTCTAAATTCACCGCAGGAGATTGTTCTGCTTCTCCCTGTCAATGTCAGTGTCATAACAGACCAAGAACTGGGCCAGCAGCTGGAAATTTGAAGAACTGAAATAAATCTCATGCATTTGCATGCCTTCTGGCTGTTCCAGGAAGTCATTTAAATTCAACAAGAAAAGCCAATTTTTTTCCTGAAGACTTCCAATCTTTTTATTCACCAGTGCCAAAAGAAGTGCACACAATGTACCGCATTCATCAAAAAGGCCGGTTCATAGTAAGATCAGAGTGTCTGTGTGTGTGTGTGTGTGTGGGACTGTAGAGATGGCATTTCTGGGATATTTCTACCCTGGTGCAAGGGAAGAAGAATGTCACGTTAAAAAAAAAAAAAAGCTTTTTGAGTTTATCCTTACCTACAGAACAGCTTCCTTAGATGACGCACTTGAGTTTGTGCACCCAAATGTGTAATTTGTCATCAAATCTATATGTTTGTTGTGATTTTCTTAAAGCTTTTTGCTATAATAGCTGAGCTATGAATTCAAACCAGTCAAATTAAGAATAGTCATGAAGCCATAATACTATTTTAATTACAAATATAGTGTGTCCGGGATGGTGACTTTATTATTTTGGAGCAAAATATAAAACTTCCACAGTTTTTACCACACACAGAGGGCTGCGGGCGCCCTCCCAGTCCCAGCGGAATCATTCAGCTTGCAGGAGTCTCACGTAACGTTGCAACGCTGACACAAAAAGTTGCAGAGAAACGGCTCACAGACTTCAGTGGATCATCTCAGGCTCTCGTCAAATAGTCCGGCGACATTGGGGACGCTAAGCAGGTCCGAGACAGCCCGACACCACCAGGAGGGAGAGGGCGGAGGCAACGCCAACCCGCCAAGGAGCGTCCGGCTGCAGACGAGGCTGAGCTGACCTGGCCGAGAGCGGTCGGGTGAAGATGTAGGGGTGTTCCTGTCACACACAGAAGAGCGTGACGCGTGGGCTCTTCAAACACACGGCCCGCTCTGCATGTCTTTGATGCACGATATGCCCTGAGAGCTTCAAAGCTGCTCTGCCGCAGCGTTTGGTTTTTTTTTCTCCTACCATTGGTGGACAGACGAGCGCGATGGGGTCGGAAAAACTGCTCACAATCATCTTCCCTCCCTCAGGCTGAAACTAAGAAGAAGCAGTGATCAGATCATTCCACGGTTTTCACCTCTCTTTAACGGGGTTCTCTCTGCCCACCATGTTGTTCCACACGCCCTTGGCCAGCTCCTCGTGACCCTTTATGGTGAAGTGGAAGCAGTCGTGGGTGAAGAAGGTCATGTCGATCTTCCCGTTCTGCTCAGACACAGCGACAAGTGAAGATCAGCGGAGCTATGATGTGTGTGTTTGTGTGTGTTTCTGGAGCGATGGAGGCGTACTGGCAGGCGGGGAGGGTCGGCGTGCTTCAGAAAGGGCTGCAGAACGACGGCAAAGTCCTCCTTGAAGAACCGGTCGCTGTAGAGCAGCTCCTCGAGACGTTTCTGCGCACAGAAATGTCGTGAAGATCGGTTGGATCTGGGCTGTTTGTTCACCAGACCTGTCTCTGCTCTGTCGGTCCGCTTTTGAGAAAGAAAGTGTACCTGGAAGGAGAGATTGACCTCGATCAGCTCCCGTAGCTCAGGAGAGCTGGCCTCAGGCTCTATCAGGCACGAGCAGAAAGACCTGAGTTAGAACGACAGCGAGAGGAGGACGAGGATGAAAAATGAGTCAGCTGGTCAGTCAGATGAAGACGATTGATGCATCTCTAGAACACTGATAGCCTTTTGCTTTAAGTGATGGTAAACATCATGGCGATGACCTCTGGAGCAGGCAGCCTGGAGTGGGCTTCCGCACCTCCCTCAGAGTCTGCATGGGCAGGATCTGGACCACGTTGACGATCATACGAGGAACCTGGAGCGCAGAGCAACACCCGGGCTACATCTGAAGCCTCCCTGATTCATACACGATGGATATTCGCTTCTTTTTTACCTCATTCATCAGCATTTCCAAAGAGACGGTCATGTAGTGGATGAAGTTATCCACTGAAAACAGAGTCTGAGGAGAGAACGTGGAGATTCTGCCCACTGGGTCCACTAAAAAGGCGTATTTTTGCCCACCTACCGACCTTATCTTTGCAGTAATCGCAGATGTCATTCATGCCCATGAGGATCGTCAGAAGTTTCCAGTCCGACTCGAAGTTCAGACCCTGGAGCAGGAGACAGCAGAGGGAGTCGGACCATGTCTCGGGTTCTGTCAGGAGCAGCTTGGTGGCGTGTTACCGTACCTCATAGCCTCTCAGTGTGTCTATCAGATGTCTGGTCTGGCTGGGGAGGTTGCTATAATCACATTGTTCGAAGAATCAGTGCACAAAAGGCGGAAATTCCCAATCCCAAAGTCCCAAACGAGCGACTCACAAAGTGTTGTGTCCAGTCACGGCCAGGTTGAAGCCCGTCTCGCTGATGTGAGCCTGCATTCCATGAACAGTCTTACCAGGAGCAGCTCCAAGGAGTTTGGGATTGAACAGCTTGATGATATCTGAGGGGGGGGTAAGAAGCAAAGATGACCTGCTGTGTGCGTGGTCCAACATTCCTGGGAAACCTGAACCCTCAAATCATCTTACTTGCCAAAGTAATGACATCCTGGAATGAGCCATAGCCTCCAACACTAGCAGATGAAGGGCACACATTATTCATCAAAACAACAGCCTCTTTTACCCACATTACATCTAAAATGTAGCAATTCAAGATGGCTGCAGCTATTTTCCTGATTGACTGATTTAAATACACGCACACACACACACAACAGGGTTCACCTCCACGACACATGGCGGAACTCGATGGGAATCCCCAGGACAGTGGTGGCGTTGGCCCCAATGGCCGTCTGAAAACAGAGGAGACGTCTGAGATTCTCTTATTTAAATGAGACAAATTCACCGTCTCGGCACAAGCGTTTTTATCGTTGCAGTTTGTGGGCGTAAAAATGAGCCTGATATTTACTGTGAGCGAATCCCCCAGCGCGGCGATGACCTTGATGTCAGCTGCTTTCACCAGCTCAACTGGAGGAAGAGGAAAACAATCGAAATCACATTGTCGGAGGGCTCTGAGGCCGACGGCGTGGACACTGACAGACCTGATGAGGGGACAGACGGTGAAGGACTCATGTCGGGACACTGGAACACCGGATGTTTGAAGCTCACCGGCCGGGTTTTCTCCGGAAACTCCTGAGAGAGAAAAACACTGATTTTAGTTTAGATTTAATGTGTAACCCTGACGACTTAATAAACAATTATTTTAACCAGCTTGGAGTCTTGATCACCAGAAGATTGGTCCATAATTTAATACCCAATACCCTGTTTTGCCTTTTTTCCCTTGTTGTGCACACGTCCAGGGTGCTGGATTGTCCCTGTGGTCAGTTGACCTCTCAATAACGACCTCAGTAAAAACATCCTTTTTAAGCCTTTATCTGTTGATTTCAGCATTTTTCATCAATTGTTTGTCACCTGTCAATCAAAACCTCCCACCCACCAGCTCATACACTCACCTAAAACAACAACAAAAAAAAAAACGAACAAGGTGAAGTTGGAACCATAGAATTGCGTAATTCCGTCCATCTGTACCTGGTTGAGGGCCTCCTGGCTGTAGTGTCGTATCCCCTCCTCATACTCCCACCACCAGTCGTCACCTTAGAGATGATTATTTCCAGATATTTAAACATTCAGTCTCATGTTCAGCCTCTTTCTGGTGCAGAAACGGTCCTCGAAAGTTTTCCCAACTCTATCAGCGTCATCAGTCATGGCAAAAAGGCCCCATTTCAGAGGCTGTTGTGACCAAATAAAAGGCACCGCAGCCTCACGTGCTCTGCTTGCTCCAGCACTTACCTTTGACAGTGCGGGATGTGAGCGCACACGTTGCCACGGCGATCCAAAGCCACTCCATAGTAGTGCGTCTAAGCGCCAGCCGAGCGGGTCACCCTGGCCTACCGCCTGCACAATGCGAGGGCGAGTTTTACAGCCCCGTGCCTTTGTTCTGCCTCTTGGGGGGGTGAGTGACAGGCGGCGGGCCCACTGAGGGCCGCGGGTCCACTGAGGGCCGCGGGTGCTCGACACCAAAAACACAAACTGCGAGTTTAAGATCAGAAACAGCCACCCGGCGAGACGATGACTTTTAAATACCATTTATTATCTCCAATACAGACGTGTCAGGGCGACGGTAAAAGCTGTCTGCTGCTCCAGCTCAGCATCTCAGTTCAGCTGAATTAAGTTGGACTGTCGACACGCCACCGTCTCTGCGCCTCCCATAGCTGCTCTTCCATTAGAAAAAAAAAAAAAAAAAAAGAGAAACATTTGATTTTCCTTTCTGCATGTTTGACGTGTTCACCCGCAGAAATCCCAAATTCTCCCAGCTCGCTACTGTCGGAGCACAACTGCGGCTGTTCCTCAGCTCAGGCCCGTAGGCAGAGCTCCCGCTTCCAGCGAGTGGGTGGAAATTCTCACAGCAGCTGAACTTGTATAACCCAACACACACACACACACACACACACGCACGCACGCACGCGCGCAAAAAAGAAGCGGTTCTCTTCCTCGGCTGCAGACGCTGCTGAATTTAAGGCTGCTCCACTTCCTCACTTAGGAACCAGAATTGGTCTACTTAAAAAAAAAAAATAATTAAAATAAATCAGTGAATCATGAGAAACAAAGAGCCAGTGTGCAGGATAGCTTCAGAAACTGCTCTGACTGCCAATCTGGTGCATTTTTATTCCCTCCGACGTCAGGGAGACGCGTACGGACCAATTTCAAATGAGGATCTACCTCAGGAGACTCGGCGGTTTTCACTTCAGCAGCTGCTCATTTATTTCTCAGCGTCTGCGACGAACAGCTTAAAACGATGCATTCTCCTCAGCCTGCTTCTTCCTCTTCCTACGCTACAGACCTATTTTGACTCAAGGACACATCAGCCCTGTTATGCATCCTGGACAAGTCAACTAATCGAATGGTTAATGAATGCAGCATCGGTTTATCGGAAAATGAGGTGCCTAAAATCAAAAACATGCGACATGACATTCTTTAGCAACTGGATCAGAGCAGGCAAATTAAAATACAGCGGCGGTCGGCACCATCCTGTTTTCTTCCCCCCCCTCAAAACTGAGCCATTTTCATCACAATGCAGATTTATCTTGAGCATACAAAGGGAGCGGGGTGAAAAGAAACCAATGCGTATATCAGATGGAAAATATTTTGAGTAGTTGTGTTCAAACTGTCTAAGTGGTGAGGCTATGTCCAGAGAGGACGTGGCTGCTCCTGCCCGTATTCCTGAGTCACACAAGTCCCAAATCTGCGGTAATCCTCTTCTTCTGTGGCAACGTCCCACACCGCCCCCACTGCTCGTTCAACACGGGACCAGCATATTTGACATGGAGAAAGGGAGTTGTGAGAACGCACAGGTCAGCAGTTTTTTTTGTCAGGGAGCAGGCAGAGTGGAGAGGAGCTCCAAAACCAGGAGCTCCACCTGCTCCACGAGGGGGGCCGCGCGAGCCCCATCTGTGTCTTCCTCCGCTCGGCTTCCCCTCACTGCTGCTGCTGCTGCCCTTCCTCTTCCTCCGCAGCTGGTGTTTCTCCCTGGCTCTGGTCCTCAGCCCCGGCCTGTGACTGCTCCTCAGCCTGGGCCTGCAACTGTTCCTGGGGGGGCCTTGGAGGTGGAGGGACGGGCGCGCGCGGGGGTACTATGATTTGGTGCTGCCGCTGTCTGTAGGCAATGACCGTGCCCAGCAACAGGGCGAGGACGGTCATGAGGTAGAGGTCCCACTCTGGGCCCAGAAGCTGGTCCAGGTCCACCTGAGACACTAGTTCCTTCAACTGACAGAAGAGAAGACACGCACACACACGCACACACACGCACGCACACACACACGATGCTTTCATTAGTTCTGGACAGCAGATATACAGCAGCTAGAGGCAGACGCGTGGAGGAGCAGCACTCACATTAAGGTCCTGCAGGTACTGCAGAGTGTAAATCAGACCCAGCTTGCACAGAGCCAGAAAAACCGGGACCTGGGCATCTGGACTGGCTTCAGCAGCCATATCGTAGAAACGCTTGGCTAAATGAATGTCCTGCAGATTCAGAACCAGATGCTGCATTTTAGGCTTACGGTAAAACACCAAACACACACACACAACAGAAGACCGACTCGGTTCCCACCTGCTTGATGCCCAGGCCTTTTTCGTGCATATAACCCAGGTTAAACATGGCCTGAGCGCTGTGCTGCTGCTCCGATGCCAGCCTGTAGTGAATGACAGCCGTCTCGTAGTCCACATCCGTGCCGTAGCCATAGTAATGGTAGTCCCCGAGCTTGATCCTTGCCACGGTGTAACCTGGGAACCACCACAGACTGTTTCAGCTTCTGGCTGGTAGAGGCTGTATTTTCCACCCAGCGACTCATCTTTTCTGACTAGCAACTCTTAGTCCGGAGACAAAAAAAACCACACCCAGGACAGAACACCAGTCCATCACAGGACACATACATTCAATCTCACACGCTTGAGGGCAATTCAGATTCCCCCACCAGCCTACTGAGCTTGTTTTGTGGACTGCAGGTGAGCTAGTTTTATCACAGGAAAACAGCTGAAAACAGCTTAGACCAGGAAAAACAAACCTGGTGAGGACAGAACAGATGAGTGCGGACTCACCTTGTGCTGCAGCTCTTGTCCAGTGGAGGAGGGCACGGGGATAGGTCTCATTCTCACTGAAGATCTTTGCGCCTTCTGGTCCAAACGGATCAAAAATTAGAATGTAACTCCTCGAACGACTGCTGGGTTTTAGTTTTCACTTTCTCCTCTACGATGAAGACACCGTCAGAGGGTTGTCTTACTCTGGTCCAGAATGAAGGCCACGTTGCTCTGAGCCACCTCGTAGCCCTGCTCTGCCAGCAGCAGGTACTGGACCAGCGCAGCGTCCGTCTCCGCCTCCCTGAAGCTGCCGTACGCCGTCATGAGCCGCTCTGACCAGCGCCCACGTTCGCACACGTTCTTGAAAAGCTGTTGGGGAGGACACAGACAGCAGACGATGACGGTGACGACAAACGCAACCAGAAAACCCCCCAGAAGCCTCACCTCCACAGCCGTATGGCAGGAGCGCATCACGCCAGTACCGGTGGCGTGCATCTGGGCTAAGTAGTAGAAGGCCAGGACGTGGCCCGCCTGTGAGGCCAGATTGAAGAATTTCAGAGCCTGTTTGTAATCCCGCTTCACACCGACGCCATCTGAGCGATACGGGGAAAAGGAAAAGATGTAACTGGACGCTAACAGAACGCCGTGTACCATGGCGCATTACACACATGCAGCAACACTCACTGTAGTACATGGTACCCAACTGGAGCTGTCCATCAACCAGACCCTGCTCTGCGGCCTTCTGGAAGTACTTCAGCGCCAGATCATAGTTCTGAAGACACAAAGACACTGTGATTTAAACTCTTCCCCCCTTTGGAGTTCATCTTACTGGCTGGACTGCGATGTGGAAGGATTTACCACTGGGACGCCTCTTCCGTACAGGTAGGCCATGCCGAGGCCGCTCTGTCCCACCGGATTTCCCTGAGCAAGAGGAAGGCCCAGATTAACAAAAATCCAACGAAATGTGATTTTTTTTTTTTTTTTTTAAAATTCAGACAGAGATGGAGACATCAGACAAAAGAGTCATTCCTACCAGCTCTGAGGCTTTCTTAAAGTACTTCAGGGCTGTCTCGTTATTCTGTGGGAGGAACTCGCTGCCGTCTGAATACATCTGCAGGACAAAGGAGTCACATCTCTTAGAAACCAGCAACAGATCTTTCTTTACTGACCTCACTTTCATGTCGCCCACCTTGCCAAGGAAAGCCATAGCGTGTGTGTTTCCAGCATTGGCAGCCTGGGTGAAGTAGTCAAAAGCCCTCTTTTGGAAATAAACCACAAAGAGCTTTAAAAGAGCAAACTCACATCCAAAACTGTAATATCAATAAGCCATTTAACACACGGGTATCACCTGATGGTTCTGCTCCACTCCACGTCCTCCATGCAGGTGTAACTGACCCAATCCCACCTGTCAGAGGGCCGAGGCCAGTTAGAGTCACACAAAAGCCGCCGTGACTGGAAACCAGCCATCATGCTTCATTTTCACCTGGGCTTGTACGTCTCCTTTTTCAGCTAAAAACTGGTAGTACTGGATCAGGTCCTCCTCCAACATCCCGCTGGTAGATCCTGGGTTCTCTGCCTCGTCTAAAAGCCTGATCTTCTGTACAGCCGTACCTCCTGTCAGCGTCACCTCACTGGCCACTAAGGCAGAAAATGGAGAGGAACGGAAATATAGCATCTTATAGGTCATTTGCCCAAGAAACACTAACCAGCACAGCTCAAATATCACGTTACTACACACGCACCTTGATTTGCCACGAGCTTGTAGTGGGTTAATGCCGACTCGCAGCTCTGCGGCACGCCGACTCCGCCCCAGTATCTGTATCCCTAATGAAAAAGACATTTAAATCTTTGCCAATGTCTCAATCCTTTACTGACATTTACAGCTCAACTCACTAGAATCATGTGAGCGATCAGGTTTCCACCCAGTGCTCCAAAAGTGTAATACACCAAGGCCTGAAAATATAGAATGTGGGGAATACTGTATATGAACCAACATCAAACAGTTTTTTTAACAGCAAGAGAAAAAAAGATGTACCTTGGCTTGACTGGAGTTTACTCCGAGCCCCGCTGCATATAAAAAGCCCAGAGCCTGAAGAAAGTGAACAAGTGACGTTAGTAGAAGATTAAACTGCTTTCAACATTCCTCATTTTCCACAGCATGAGTACCGTCTGAGCCTTGGGCGAGCCCTCCACGGCGAGCTTTTCAAATATCTCCTTCGCCTTGTTGATGTTCTGGTTCATGTAGTCTCCAAACAGCATGCCGTAGCCCACCTTCTCCAAGGCTTTCTGGTGGCCCCCCTCAGCTACTTTCAGCAGTTTTTCATATAACCTGTGAGGTGATGCAGCACAAGTCGGACTAACTTATATGCACAATGACAACAGAGTATATCTAAAGTAAACAAGGATGTGCTTCGTAAAGTCTGCAGTTAGTAACAGCAGTCCAGGAGAGGAGTTAAAACTGTACCCATTAAAGTAAAAAAACTTAGTGTGCCATAGTTTTACAGTTATCAACTGCCAAATCATCTTTTAACATCAAAATGCTTTAAATAACGCAGGTTATTAATAATAAGAAAGGGGAAACTCACTCTCTCCTCTGGCTCCTCTTAGTGGTGATATTCAGCTTGTGCAGGAGAGTCTGATACTGCTGCTCGGCCTCCTCTGCCTGTAGCCTCTGCTGTGACTGCTCCTCCGCTGAAATGACAAGACAGAAAGAACAGATCAGCAAAGACAGGAGACACCTCTTGGGGGTCCTTAATGCATTAACACTAGAGGATTCCAACTGAAAAATTTAAATTACCCACATAAACTTTCATTTTGAGCTACACTCAACACTTGAGTTTGGCCTTTTTTATTATAATTATTATTTTTACACATTTTTCATCTTAAATCCAACACTTACTCTCACAGAAACCCCACTTTTTATCCACGTTATAGTCGTATGTTGTGGCACACCATAACCGCCCATCCCCACGTCCATCAGTGGTACAGTCCAAGTATTCCTTCTTCTGAAAGAGGAACGGGAAGATGCAGGGTTCTCCATCGGCGGTGCCTCCATTCACCACAGGAACTGTGATTAAAAAATATATATTAGGACAGCACAAACAAAACTGTGACCTCATCTTTTTTTTTTAAAATAAAAACACAGTCTTGCAATATCACTTGAAAAGCAGTCTCTTTCCGACGCCAATTCAACGATGTGGTTGAAACAAGAGCAGGAAAGTAGAATATCAATCCCCAAATGACATGATGTAACTATCTGCAAGAGGAGCTACAGGTGTAAAGAGCTGATATGTTCTCATGGGGTTTCTAATCTTCCCCTGAAAGCACGTCTTTGCTCAGAGTCAGCAAAACTGAACCCAAGTTAATGTGTGCAATATTTGTTTATTATTTATCAATAATGACAATATTACCTTCTTTAGGTTTTTCTTCAACAGGAGGAGGCTGATCAGGGAGCTCCTCCTCCTCCACCTTCTCACTCTCTATTTCATCATTGTGGGTCTGCTTCTCTTCTTCCAGCTGGGACACGGTGTAACTGGAGGTGACCGATGCACCAGCCACAATTTCTGAAACATGGTGGGCATCTTCCTCCTCCGATTCTGGGTCATGGTAAGACTGCAGAGGTACACAAATTCATGCAAATAAAGATTCTTTGGCAACATGTAAATCTTACAAAGAAGTTCTGAAGTAAAGTCAATTTAAAAAAGAAATGCATAAGCAGTCAAACTATTTCTGTACGCAAGTCTGAAGACTGGAAAGAAAAATTTGACAAATAAAACGCTCAGACATTATACGCCAAAATGGCTAAAATCTGCTGACGCATTTGTGGTCGTCAAAAGTTTACTGATACACCTAAACCGTAAAATAAATGGCAACAATGCAAAGACATACCTTCAGCTCAGGTCTGTAGTTTTGTTCTTCATCTAAAAGTTGGCATGCAAGAGAGATAAAGACATAAACTCACCATTTCACCAATGTAAACACTGCGCTAACTTCAAGCCATTTCCGACGACGTGGACACCACCAAATTACAGAGCAAAGCAACACACTTACCAGCAGTTATTCTTTTGACAAAGACTATCAGCAGAATAGACAAGAAGTAAAATGTCCGTGCAGTCTTTAAATACTTCGTACAGCCCATCGTTGAGTAGCTAACAATCTGCTAGCTGGAGCTGCTATATCTATTATAAAACATCCAGTTAATGTTGCGTCACACGACAATGCGTAGCATAGGTAGATTCTCTTACGTAGGTAAAATGAACAATAATTTCTTTGTTTAAGAACTTTGATAAGCTACAGTAGCATACTGACAAATTCTTAACAGCTAACAGAGTAGACGGTCTGTAACGTTAGCATACTGGTTAGCGTTACATTGCTACAAAAATATCAAACAGCCCAGTATTTGTAATTAATGCAGCTCTGCGGTCTCTAAGTTGAGTATCGAGGGCTGCTTCGCAGTTCGTACAACAATTCATCCAATCTTGACGACAAGATGTTAAATCTTACACCTTTGACTCAAATCAACCAGGTACCACTGAGCTGCGATAAGCCCCTACTACCGCTACTGATGACACTTCCTGTTCTCGGTGCTGGACCAATCACAGCGCGTCTGGGTTGGCAGCGGCCAATGAGCGGAGGCAGGAAATGCATCAGCCAATCAGATGCATACACAATTACGTTTCCAGTTGATGGGTTTGGCCACGACATCAAAACACAGAATCCAGTTGTGATGGAGGCGTGAGCCTCGGGCACGTTATAATTACGAGTAACACTGTGAGCTCAGATCAAATATTTATTAAATACTGAATTAAAATCTATTATTTTAAATGACACATTCAATTTAAAAAGTTGTACTATTCTACAGCATTCCAAAGCCCCCCCAAAAAGGAGAAAGGAGCCAATATTTTGTAATAGTTTTAATCCATCATTTAGGTCGTGTATATAGTTCATTAAAATTATCACGTGAAGTTTACAGCAAATATTTATAATGATGAAATCTCTGGTAGAAAACTCTTAAGGTGACTCTTGATATAGCCCCTGCACACATTTTTTTTTTCCACAAAAAATGATGTGCTCATATTTGTACAAGGAGCATTTTTACACACATTAACAAGTTCAAACATCAGCAGTTTGGAACATCAGCGGTTTCAAAAAATATGTATTTAACATGAATGCACAGCTGAAACAGTGATGTCATCATAGCATGCGGGTAGATCTTTGCGTCAGTATTGAAGAAATTCACTGTTGAGGTATCTTTTACACGGTACATCCATCACCTCAGTGGTCATAACCTCCTGCTTGCTGCTAAGTGCTTGTATAACTTTTATTATTGCAAATAGTAATAGTTTAAATGTCAACATTTATAAAATTTGCTATACATCAGGTACATACTAGTTAAATTATAGTAGGACTGATTTATATTTTATTTCCCAGAGGCTGGGAGAGATTAGTGGTAATAAATCACACAAATAATACTGCCAATATCGCATCAATAAATGCAATATTGTGGCTCAAGCGCTGCAACAGACTGGGAGAACTGGATCTCCACCACAGTGGAACCTGTCACAGTTGGGATCATAGAGTTGTCGTCTAAAACAAGGGCTGTTCTTTCAGCTCGACAGCTGTTCTAATGTGAAGACTGAAGCTTGGTGGGGAAGGAAGAAAACTGAAAGTGAATTTCAATCGTCCGTGTTTCAGGCGTTAACACTGAGCTGAGACAGAAATGCCTGCACTTTCTGCCACCGGGGGGTGGTTGGGCTGTGTGAATCAGAACCAGCAGGATCCACACAGGACCGTGAAGATCTTTTCATCAGCAGGTTTATCTCTGCACAACTTTGATGACCCACTCTGCTGTCGGGTTCAGCTGGATGAGGTCTTTCATGTATGTCTCTCCATCTAGACACCTCTCCTCTGGAAAAGCAGATTATTTCACTCAACAGAAAAAGTAATTTTACACATAAATACTGAAAAGTGTAAAACCGCACTTACTGATGTTGCCTCCGATCTCATAAAGAGACAGATCTTCTCGTTTCACTACCAACAACCTGAGAGGACAAAAAGTTAAGAAGTAAGCAACTGACGACGTAAATGCGTGAGACAAACGTGTGTATGTGCGTATGTGTGTCTCTGTACTCGTTTTGGCTGAGGAAGCGTGTCAACACATCAGAAGCCTGCAGGTCCTCAGTCAGCTCAACAGCCATGGACACTTTATGGAACTGCGGCGCATGGATGCGTATGAACCCCTGTGAGCTCTCCTGGTGGAGAGACAGACATAAACAGCTCACAGGACAAGCAAGTGGACTCTCAAAACAACACAGACTTCACCTGACAAGAATGTGGACTTGGATAAACTGTTGTTCTTTTGTTTAATCCCCTTTCAAACGACACCGGTGCCTGCAGTAATTAGCTATCCATCCATCATCCATCTTCTACTGCTTATTCAGGAAGCAATTAGCTAAACATACAAAACCAAAGGGAAAGTCCTACCTTGTGTCTCAGACCC
>BJFM01000662.1:112833-123882 GCA_016586285.1 Arothron firmamentum | reverse complement strand
CCCCCCCCCCATACTCAGGGCAAGTTTATTTTATTAATCTCCTAGTTGCTCTGTGTTAATTAAAACACCAAAATTAATCTCTAATTTCTGGTCAGTGAAGGTCAAGTGGGGTGAAATCTCATAAGTCTCCACTAGATGTCACTGTTTCTCTGTTTCTACAAATTCTAGTTGAGAGATAATGTATTTATTGTAGAACTCCACAGAGTTTGGGGGAACAAAAGTGTTCTTTTAATACACTTGGTTTTTTCACTGTAAAAGATAAACATGTACATGATGTACATAAAACATTCATAAACTTATGTGCAACGAGGTACCTCTGGGATGGTCCTCTCAGGCGGCTTGTCAATGGTAATCATCTTGAGCAGCTTCCTCACAGCCCTCTCTTTGTTTGGCTTGCGCTGATTTTCCATATTTTGCTGCCGGACCTGATTCATAATGAATTTGGGGATCTACAGACAGAGGAGGAGAACTTTAGTAAACCGCTGTGAACTCAAGTCCTTTGTTCTAAAGCTAAAAATCTTTTACCGTCCATATAAGATTCTGATATCTGATTAACAGCCGGACAATGTTGGCTGTGCCTGCTGCCATGGAGTACTCCTGTTGTTCTGTAATCTTTGAGCGTAAGCCCTTAAACCTGAAGATGTTCGGCGCCATGATAACTGAAACATTATTGAGGGTCATTTTATTCTCAGCCTGGTGGTCAATCACACGCTGGAAAAACTCCACTAGTGCCTGTGGAAGCAGGGAATAAGGGAAAGTTAAATCCCATGCAAAAAATATCAGAAAATCAGGAATCACTCCAGACTATGCATGTCCACATACCTTCAAAGTGTCCCGATTGGCCTCAGGTAACAAAAGGACCAACAGGTTCAAAGCATGCAGCTGCTGTTTCTTTATAGGAAGTTCTATAATCACAGAAAGAAAAGATGTTTCCCTTTGCATAACATCCATTATAAACTAAATTTGTCCATCAAGCAGAAGGAAAGCTTACCATCGACAGCAATAAATGCATTGAGGTATTCCACAGTCAGTAAAGGGTGGGGCAACTCCCTGATGAACAGCTTTAAAAGGCTAGCAGCATCGTGCTGTTTCAAATGTTGCCATGGAAACAAGCCATCATAGAAAGAGGACTCGAGCTCCTGACACAGTGCCTGGATTATAGTCAGAGATAAAAACATGTGGGCGACCTCATTACAGCAAAATATGAATATCAACATCTATAAAATGTCTGTAGCCATGTTTGTAGTGGCAGCAATCAACCATCTTTTAATCAACCTTGACTCTGGTGGCTGCTCCAGGGATCCTGAGGAGGCCCTCGGTGTCTAAGCCCAGCTCCTCAATGTGGCTGATGAGCTGGGAGGGAGAGAAAAAGACAGTGATCCATCTGAGAGTGCCGGACGGTAAAGATTTAATCCAATCAACGCTGGGTCTCTGGTGTCTCACCTTTTGCAGTATGAATGGCACTTTGGTCCCAGAAATCCGCTTCTGGTCCTGATCCAGTAAAGAGGAGAGAGGAACACCAAACAGACCACATTCTGCACACAAAGATATAAAAAAATCACTAAAATGAAGAAAAAAAACTCATACATATATATATATATATATATATATATGGGTTTTTGTGTTTACCTTTACTCTTAATTTTGACAGCTTTGTGGGGTTTAAGGTCGATTCTTGCAGCGTCGAACAGAGCAGTTGATTCCACAAGAAGTAATCTGTGTACCTGAGAGAACATGACTAGTGATTAAACCTATGTTTTTGTGATTATAGAATAAATGTTCTATAATAACATACAAAGAGATCATCCTGTGACAAGAGCTCGTTACCTTTTTTATATCAAGCAGAGACAGGTCTCCTATTCTGGTCTGACCGGTTTTATCCCTGAGCAGTTTAAAGTTCTGGTGAAGGAAAATGCATATGAATTAGGAGGTTGTCACAGTAAACATCACTTAATTGCTGGCTGGTTTTTACCCTTTCACTGCCTGCAGGATTTCAAGAGTCATAGAGGCGGACTGAATCACTGACAGACCATAATCTCTGCTTTACTGGATTATGAATTTGATTTTGTTCGAACCCTTCTGTGAGTGTGTTTGTGGCGTGGCGTTAATGATCTGCTCTGCTGAAACACTGGCTTCAGCAACCAGCATACAAATACATGAAACCACGTGTGCTACCATCTTTAACCGCCAAGTGACGCCAGAGAGCAACAGCATAATTCAATTTGATCTGAATAAACATAATAAATACTAGAGTCTACAGCTACACCTGGCCTACTGTAATACACCGCAAAGAAAAATAGGTAGTTTATTTTCAAAGAAAATCAGTTATTACCATAGAACTCATTGATCCATTTTTGTATGTGCATTTACTTTGTGTAATATGGATTTACAACTGCAAAAGAAGTTTGTGTATGTGTGTGTGTGCGTGTGAGAGAGAGAGAGAGAGAGAGAGAGAGCGAGAGAGCAAGAGCGAGAGAGCGAGAGAGAGACTCACTGGTAGTTTGTCATCTGGAGACTTAGGACTAGTGACTTTTGTCCTCTGATGGCTGTCCCAGTAAGCGAGTGCCTGCTCTGAAAACGCCACTTCAACGTTCAGCTCAGTTTCTGTTTCTGCACACATGACAGCATGCACGCACACACAAACACACACACACACACACACACACACACACACACACACACACACACACACACACACACACACACACACACACACACACACACACACACACAAGTTCATGAAGTGAGTTCATGAACCATTTAGTTTTATTGTCTCTTTATGTCTCTTTAGTTTCATTTCAACCATTAAAGACACAATGGGTTGATTCTTTCACATCTTCAAGCGTCTGTTAAGCCGAGTAAATGAGGAAGTTGTGTTTATTTTCTACTATTTGGGAATGTGTGTTGCTATGCAGAAGTTTACCCAGGCCTTGTCATGGTGACTCAACACGTGTGCTGTATGAGTGTGTGTGTTATGCACCTACCTGCTGAAGTGACATCTTTTTGTCCATTTTCACTTCCCTCTTTGGATTTACATGGCTCTTCACCCTGCAAAACACAGATATTAAAGATGTGCTGATCTCCTTCTCTCACCATACTTCATGTTAAATATTATCCCCCCAGTTAATTAGTCATAAAACTGCTGATCTTAATGAACAAAAACTGCCAGACTCGTTTGAGAAATTATTATTCAGCTGACTCAAGCCGACACTTCAGGACGCGCTTGATTTTTAAAGCTGAAAAAAGAAACGGGAAATTGGTCATTGGCAACTGACTTCTGCTCAGTTATAGGTGCATCACCGCAGAGCATTGATTAATGATAAAAAGATGCATGTCAGTGCATGCGTCAAGGTTGGATTAAGACTGTACAGCCTGGCTAATCTAACTTAGTGCATCTATGCAAAAGTAGATCATTGCCTACTCAAAGGTTAATGTTGAAGGCACTTCCTGTGTACTTTGCATTGAAACTGGGTGATTTATGCTGATGGAATCTGCACTCACAGGGGTTGTAAACTGCACATGTTAACCAAAATCAGACAGGGTGCACTTGTTGAGGTGGTCGCTAAGTGTCATTTGTGTGCACCTTCTCCTCACCATTTCAGGAGATCTGAAAATATCCCTAACGTCTGGAGCGTGCGGTCGGATACGCCGCCGCTGTGTCTGGTAGGCCGATTTCCACCGACGTTCGACAGCTGCCGCCTGCGCTCTGGTCAGCGTCGACAGGAACCCCATGTTGTCTTCTTCCTGTCGATCCATTCAGACAACCACATATATGTCCTTCCAAACGTGCAGAGTGCAGAAATAAACGAGGAATAAACGAGTGGTACCTGATCTGAGTTGCCCTCCAATGAGCTGTCATACAGCCCTTCGAGCCCCGCCTCCTTTAGCCACGCTTCTGCCCGTTCGCCTTCTGAAACACAGAAAAAAATACCTCACTGTTTTCCCTCAGAATCTGCCTTTCAGCCTGTGTGCCACCTTAATAACGCCATCCTCAATAATAATGGTGGTTGAAATAAGCGAGACCGCCACAGAATCAAGGAGGGAGGCATCTAATTATCCACACGCCACGTTCATCCTTTGACAGGTGCAGGAAGGGGAAAGGTGTAACTACAGACAGAGTAGGACACACAATATGCAGGAAGTGTGTGTTTGCTCAGAGGAACAATCATCTTTATAAACACTCTTGCACACCTCTTAGGTAAGAAAACAGAAAGCTGAGCCGACAGGATGTTTACTGCAGCACTTTGTGTTGATATTCAGGCTAAATTAGCTGTGAAACAGCAGATCTGCACTGGTAAAACCTCAGTTCTGACAGAGGGCGAAAAACACTGCCGAGACTCTTGTACTTTGCAGTTGCCAAGGGTGAAGTTTCGAGTGTTAATCTCTCAGGAGGAGTAAAGGTGTCTTTTATGCATCTATACCTTCAGGCTGACTTTTCTCTTTTTCTGTCCAGACCTAGCTAGAATCTATTCTTCTCTAAATCAAGGCCTATAAATGCCAAGTCGCTCTTGGGAAGGAGGAATTGTGCATTTTAAAGGGACTCTGTGTATCCTACCCTCAGGGATTTTCTGCTGCTCCTCGTCTTGTGCTTCCCCGTCTCCTTCGCTGTCCCGTCTTCCTGCACCTACTTCGGAGCTGGCGATGTTCTCCACTTCCTTCCAGTAGTCATTCATCTCCAGCTCGTCCAGAGAGTCCTGGAAAACAAGAATATACGTTCAGGAGAGCGGCATACCTGAGAAGAGTTCACACCTTTCATTGATTCTGATTTTTTAAAAAAAAACAAAACCCAAACAAAATAACTGCAGGTCTGAACATGACTTTGCTGGAGCAGCTTCTCTCTGACACACACCCATCAAAACAAAACACTTTATTAAACACCCTAAATGCAAACAAGCCAATCATCTTCTTCCAGTAAGTCTCTCCAAACAAACAGTGTCACTATGCCTTTAATACCAACTATACTAATCCTGTTCAAATCAGAAAAAAAATCTAACAGCCCCCCCCTACCTGGGAGTTGCAGCGCTGACACGAGGGCGGCGGTCTGGACCTGGAACTGGGACTGTTTTTGGGGCTGCAGGAGGGCTGGGACCTGGGTACGGGCAGCGGCTGATTGGGTTTTGTCCCATCAGCGGTGGTGGAGGGTCCATGCTGGTCACCGTGTGTGTTCTGCTGGACCGTGTAGTGGCCTGTTCTGCCACTGTAAGAGATGCAGACAAATGGAGCCGTCAACACTTGTGCAACACTGGTACTGATTTGAATAATAAACTGGTCCTGGTGGGTTCATTCCTTGTTTACCAGTGATGCTAAGATACCGACCGAGAGCAGCTGAGGCGGCTGAAATAGAGCCTTCCCTGATTCCACATGCTTGTTGTTAGCATAAACTGCATCTTTGCTCGGACAAGTCTGCCTTTAAAGGCCTGAAAAGTTTGAGATCCTCTGACACAAGATGGTGCATGAGTCAGAGAGAAACAGCAGCCAGCAGCGTGTCGGCTTCGCTGCCTCCCAGCTAATGAAGACACCAGCTGGAGCTAAATATAACCCTGAGATTGGCTCATCGCAGCAGCCGACGTTTCTTTGAATGTAGCCTTGGCAAGCTAAAAATAATCACAGCAAAGTAAATGTTCTCACTACCTCTGCACAAAATCTTTGTTGCAGAGAAACAAACAGGCATAAGAGGGTTAAATTCCAGTCAGAAGATTTTATGGGGGAAAAACCTAGACCATAGCGTTCTTGATCAAACCTAAGCCAACTGTGAGGGCCTCTTAAAAGATCTGATCTGTCACTGAAATGTAAATAAAGACACTGCAGTCAAAACACAGTGAAGAAGAGGGAGGGACGATCTAGTCCCTACATGTGTTTTCAAGTGTGTTCTCGGGCTTATTACTGCTTTAGTCACTGTTTAAAATGTATATATGTCCAAAAAGGCCATAAGGCGACATAGCAAATACATTTTTAATGCAATATTGGTGCTAAATTCTATGTTATCCTCCTGCTCACTTGCTGGGACACATTAGTACACGGTGGAATATTCTCAAAAATTCTGTCTTTATCTTCTTAAACACACACACACACACAAACACACAGACCAAATATGAATCCAGACCAGAGTACATTATGTGTTTAACACTTTTTTGCCCTGTCAATGCCTGACTAGATATCCGATTTGTCGGCATCAGCTCGTTCTTTGTCTGCTCTCTCCACCAGGCTATGGTGGAGCGAACGCGGAGGAATGAGCGGAGGGACGGCGCAGCTGCCAAATACCAGCCGCTCTGTGGTTCCAGTCTCCCAGACCAGCCAGGCTGCAAAGATGCTGGCAGTTTTGTCTACTCAGCATTGTCAGTAACATCAGAGAAAGAGGGAGCTGCAAACGTCGGAGAGCAGCCCCGTCAGCTGCTGCTGGGTGCACTCAGAGTTGAATTTAGGAGAACGCACCAAAACTTCTTCTAGTTCGAAAAAAATAACTGGTCAGTTGGCATTTTCGACTCCAAAAGACTTTTAGACGCGTTGCCCTGCACAGGATGGTGGATTAAACATCAACACCGAGTCGATCTCCGGTGTTAATTAATTTGGAATTATGAGAAGAATATCACTCTGAAAGTCCGTGCTGGGCCAAGGCCACATACCGCTGCCGACCCCCCCCCCCCCAACACACACACACACACACACACCCACATACTAAATATCAAAACACACACTTTAATCTGGGTAAACAAAGCAAATCCTTTTTTTTTTGCTACATTCCAAAAGATATCTCTCTGCCTTTATCATCTTTTAATCTCATTTCCACAACCAACCACCCATTCATGTAAAACAACAAAAATGTCCCCGATAGGATGTGTTTACCTTGGAGGCAGATTTAACCATGACAGACAAGAGTGTGAGCTGACAGGAGCAGTTAATTATTTACCTTCACGCAGACCTACAGTGTGAAGAACACATGGGCAGCACCATAAATCAGAGATTAGCAAACACATATTAGGTTGATGGCCTTGGTCGGAAACAACATGGAAGACAATAACAATAACTGTAGTCGGCCAATAAATGAATCTGGTAAACATGGCTGAAGTTGAAAACGCTAGCACGGAGCTAAGTGGTGTCTTGATGATAGTAACCCTTATTCTTTCCATCCGGTGCATCTTTCAATTTTGGGCCAACTGGGCCAAAAGGGCCAAACCTGACTGTGAACCATAGATGGGAGAACGAAAGCGTGTCCCAAACGTGCACCTGCAAAATGCAATCTGCAAGGGCTGCAGGGCTGAGACGGAAGGAGGAAATCCTCCAGAAACATTTAGACTCAGCAAAACAGGGCAATTATTATGAATGGAGGATTTACGGAGAAAAAGAAATTATTTCATTTTGAAGTGCCGGCACTTAAAGTTCTTTGTATTATAAACTCAGACGGTGAAAGCAAAAAATGCTGCTCATCAGAGTCATGTTTAACATCCCAAAATGTAGAATCTGACAGCCTTTGGACCGAGGGACAGTGCGGGATATATTTTTAGGACCTGGCAGCCTTGAGATGTGAACAATGGAGTGCTGAGAGGATCTCTGGTAGCCAGAAAGACGGAAAACTGGCAGTGAAGGCTGCGGTTTTCCCAGATGAACAGGTGTCAGCCAGCCGCCCTCACCGATCACGGAAGCAGTAACATCTGTCCAACCCCCTCTGGCCTCTCACCGACCGCGCTGTCATTTCCTGGTCAATGTTACATTTCTGCGACTAATGCATCACGTGCTGAATTCATGTGAAACATGAGCATCCAGAGCCACACCGTAACACACCGAGCATTCTCCGGAGTTTTAAACAGAACAGCGCGCGCGGACCCCACGGCTCGCCGCTGCTGGCAACAAGCATTCAGCCTGCGCAGCTGCAGTGAGCAACGCTGACGGCACAAGCCAGCTTTCATGTTAACCTAGACAGGATGGACACGCAGCTGTGAGAGGCGAGACAAAGGCAGGCTGTAACCTGATGCTGCTTTTAAGCTGGCAAGACGAGCCATCCGGAACTCACAAAGACAGGCAGCCAGACTGCCAGTTGCTCCCCCTGACCACAGCAGGGCTGAGGTCAATATCTGCAGACACCTGGAAGAGATAAGGAGGACGTGTGCCCACGGCCGATATCAGATGGTTGCCTGCAGAGAAATACAGCACATGGAGGAACATGATGGATGCAGATGGTCCTTAAACGTCCACGATGACACCCACAATGATCTGATGGCCCATGTGCCAGTTTTAGTTTTCTAGCATGTATTTTACAATAGGTTTGTAGTATATTTATAGTGTAAACAGCAGTATCTGTCACATCGTTATTGTTTCTGCCTTATTTCTTTTATTGTGTATCTTGTCTATATGTATATGTCTGTACGGTGTCCTTGAATGTTGTGGAAGTCGCTTTTAAATAAAATGTATTGTTACCATTATTATTATTATTACTATTTTTATCATTATTATTATTATTATCATTATTATTATGCAAGGAACTAGGAACTGTATATTTGCTATGGCTAACGTTTAGAATGTCTGCTCTCCAACTACAAGTATTAAAACAAACATTCTTCATGGTGAACTCTTGTTTTTATGTCGCTTTTTCTCGGGACAAAAGGTTATCTCCGCGTTGAGGACTCAGATACGCCGGTGCGGTTTAATAAAGTAAAGGTTAAGCTGCAGATCTGCTGATTAGGTGACTGTAGTAAAGGAAAAAACATATCCCGAGGCGGAGGGCGGGGCTACCCTTCAATATGGACATAAAATAACTAGGCTGTCCTGTAAAGTCACCCAACAGCGTTCAGCTGCACGGCTAACACGCACTGTCCAGGTAAACATGAGACAATGACAGTCATGCGCCCACACACCACAACCACACACTCGTTTATCCCACCTGGGCGCGGTGGGCTCCGGGTCCACGTCCGACGGGCGGGCGGGTGCACGCGGTCCAGCTTTCGGTAACAATTCCGCGTTACTGTGGTAACCCGTTAAAACCACTCCGTGGGACTCGTTCCGGCTCATGGTTCTGCTCCTTCGCTTCCTTTTTGGCTTCACATCCACTCAGAGACCTCGATTCTCTCCCTTCTCCAATGAGTATCGATCTAGCAGACAGTTCTTTTCCATCGCAAACTCATTCTGACACCAAACTCTCCTCCTCTCGTCTTTCTCTACACACACACACACACACACACACGCACACACACAACAAAAGGATTGGCTCACAGAGCAGGGCAAAGTTTCAGATGTGGCAGCGCCCCCTACTGTTGACATGGGTCGGCTTCGGATGACGTCGCCTCCCGCGCGCACTGCGAACGAAAACCCGGAAGTGATTTCTGAGGAGTCAAAACATTTCTCCAGTTCGAGGTGCATCAGGAAAGGAAAAAAAAATAAAAGGAACGCAATTAAAAACCTTCATCTTAACTAAAAGCATCTGAAATTATGTATTTACATAATGAATCTAATTAATAATAATCATGTAAGTGGTTACTGGAGTCACAAAGGGCTATTTTTGGGTTTTGAGCCCACTATTTCAGCAGTCACTTCCTGTCTACATTTCGGATTTTCTCATCAATAACAGAGCATTTTCTTTTAATCTCAATAAATTAATCAAATAGGTAAATATTGTAGGTGCCAAGTCTCAAGAGGTATTTACAGTAATTGACTCTTCTCAAATAAAAAGAAGGATGACAATGTTATTTGACGTGGCGAACTAGATTGCACCCAGCTTTCGGTTTTCAAAGGAAACAATATTAAATGTACAACTTCAAACTGTTAAATACAAATCTAAACTTCAATGATCCTTTAAAATGCCCTAAAGACGCTCTAAACTGCATCAAAATCAGTGTCCCCTCACTCTGGACATTGTTCACCTGAAATAAAGATAGCAAACCATTCTGGAGGCCATTACTGACTCCATCTGTGACCAGTATGACTGGCTCTAACACAGCATGACCTACTGCCTACGTGCTGCGAGATCACACTGAGACACTCACGATGTGACGAGGGGATTAGCTAAAGAAGATCAAACAGTGAGCTGCTCCTCCATCTGTACCTGCCCATTACTTCTAAAGTTTTGGTTTAATTTCAGACAAAGTTTTATCATCTAAATTTTTAAACCATGCACGAAAATGCAGGAACAGTAGTCCAAAACCTTTCAAGTTTTTATTTGCACAGTTGTCACTTCAAGAATGAATGAGCCATGTGATTAACTTTGCTGAACACCTAACAGAATCAATAACAAATGCTCAAAATTCTTTGCCATTCTCCGTGAATTTTTTCACCCAGCAAATATGTTCAGAAACTTCAAAGTTAAACAACGATCTGCAAAGCAAATCAACGAGAAAAAGGTGCTACATTATGAAAAAAATATTTCAAGAAATGTCATTTTCAAGGTCTTGACATGTGCAATTCCTGATAATATGCGTGACTGAGATAAGGTTGACTCATCCTTACATGTTCACTTTTCCCTCATGTGTCTGAACATTTTGGAGCACAGCTTTTTCTCTTTGTCCAGGCTGTCTCTGCAGCATCTGCAACATGACAAACATTCACAGCAACAAATATCTGCAGTGATTTGTAATAGGTGTTTCCGAATGTGTTGACAGCTTACGTTGCTACTTTCCTCAGCAGGTTGTTAATGTCACTGTCAAAGGGCCTTTTTGCTTGAGCATTTATGAGGCACTCCTTGGCGCTCTGGTACTCCTGCAGCTCCATGTAAGCCTGGCAGAGATGACAATAAGCTTAATAACGGGCTTGCACAGTGTAGTTTATCAAAGCAAGAGTCTCTTCTAACCTGTCCACAGCGGAAAAGTGCCTTTGTGCTGTCGGAGTTTATCTCCAAGGCTTTGTTGCCATATTTCAGGGCTTTGTGTGGCCTGTCAAGGCGAAGCTCTGTGAAAGAAAGGTTCAAGTACAGAGGAAGCAGAGCTGTGTTGACCTTCTCCCTCTCCACATCGCTCTGTGTTTCCCGGTTTCCCAGCAGAGTCACTGCCTGTGTATTTATGCAATATAAATATATATACATAAACCATATATATATATATATATATATATATACAGAGAGAGAGAG
>BJFM01000662.1:73800-103729 GCA_016586285.1 Arothron firmamentum | reverse complement strand
GGGGGGGGTGGATGGACACTTGAGTGCTCATGACAGAAATGTGTTGTGGAAAGGTCACAAAGCGACAAATTCTCCAGGGAGTTTACTCGTCAGGGAGTCTGTGGCGAAACAGCGGCAGCGGCTGATTATTTATTCTCCATTTTGGTTCCTGCTAACAGAAGTTGGGGTCAATAAATATGAGATGAAAGCGTGTGACAGCTTATCAGCCAGGCTGACCCGGAGATACAGACTGAGACGCAATTTTAATCCAATCATTTGAAGGAAAGCACCGGCACAGATGTTCTCTGCCTGATAAGACTTCTGTGGCTGCTGTTTTTACACTCCAGTGTAAAAACAGCTCAAAGCACTTAGACCAAAGGTCAACCTGAGAAAGCACCTTTTCTCCACACGGAATCAGCATTCAAGCTGCGAGCGTGAATTTCGTGGCTGCAGTCTCAGGGATTACTGATGTTTTTAACCCTCCCTCCAACTCCTCAGTCGCAAATAGCAAACGCAGACGTTTTCAGCTGTTGTGAGCTGCTAAATTGAGAAGTTTAGACTTAAAAATGTTCGATTTAATCAATGCAAAACGACTATTTTATCCTGCTACGGCAGTTTGGGGGCTACAGATCTGTGGTTTTGAATGTGGAAACAACACAGTGATTGATAGGTGAGTAGGCAGGGATGGCTCACTCGGTTGAAGTTCTGAACACAAACACGTGCAGCTGTTTGGGGTCACAGCAGCGGCTCTGGGGGGGTTGGCACGCTGGGACGGCGCATAATCGAATGTGCACGGTGGATATTTGAGCCAACACGGTGAGATTGCCTGGTCTGATGCAGCAGCTGCTGCCTCTCTGACCTTTCCAGGGAAGACAAGGATTCCACATCAGGGGTCGTCAAAAGTGAAGGAGATCTGAAGATTCTGGGACCAGAAACCTCACAGGACCCCTTAAGGAATGACTGAGGAGCCGTGTGTTAAAAAGAGCCAGACCCAACCTCCCTGGGAATTTTTGATTTGGATGAGTATTTTGTCCATCCATGGATCAAAACATACCTCAAACAGATCTTCCTGGTTCTGTTTTGAGCGTTTTCCTCCAGCATCCGGGCTAGCTTGACTACCTGCCTCCGTGGTATTATGACAGGTGACCTTATCTGCAGCAGCGGGCGATGATGGAGGCGGGGGGACGGCTTTGGCTTTGCGCTGTATTTGGTAGCCATTTCTGATACAGTCGCAGCCATCTTTCATGGCTGCTCCTTCTCGCCACGTCAGGCTGAGGGAAGTGAGTCAGTTCCAGCTTCCTCTGAACCTTTGACCTTTCGTCGTCAATCAAAGCTCCTGCTCTCTCCTCGTCTGCCTCAGCTCTCCTTGTTTAGTGTCTCTGTTCCGTGCCATTAATGCTAAAGTGGAAACGTCTCAAGTGTGAAAACAACTCTATTTTCCCTCCACCCCAACACGTTTCCTGCCAAAACATCACAGTCTTTCCCCTTCCTGCTCAACTCCGGCTTCCTTTGCCGTCTCCCCCACCCCCCCAGCCCACCACACCCACCCCACCCCCCCACCGCCCACTTGGAAATTCACAAAGGGAGAATGGATTCTGCTTGAGGTTGCCACGTTCTCTCTGACACAAAGGTGTGTTGTCATCCTCCCCGCCGTGTCCACGCAGACGTATCAGATGAATCCATGAGGAATGCCCCTTTGTCAACAGGCCATACTGTAGCCTTAATGATCGACTTGTCATTCTGGTGCATGTAGCTGCGGTTGTTGCTATAGAAACATGTCACCTATTACAGCTAAAGTAGTTGCTATAGGGACAGTACATCACAGGTTTTCTCCTATAGATAACTAAGCAACCTCTTGTTATCCTGCAAAAGGAATCTCCTCCCAAGGATATAAAATGTGCAGGAGTGTCATCACAGATGAGAGAGCGTGTGTGTGTGTGTGTATCCGTGTGTGTGTACGTGTTCTTTTATTTGCTACATATTTAGCACCAAAGCGCTTATTCTGTGATCCCCGCAACTTCAAAGGGCTGTTTGAGGTTTAAGACCTGGTTTTAAAGTTGAGGTTAAAATTGGGTTTAGGTTAGGGTGTCAGTTGGGATGGTTAAGATTAGGGTGCTGAGCTGGGTTATGTGTTATGTCTATGAACGTCCCCACAAAGATAGAAATAGGAGGACAGGTGTATGTGTCTGCGTGTGTGGAGATACCTTTCCTTTTCTGGTGAGTGTTGTCACATAAACCTGGTCTTAAACAGGATCTTCAGGATGTGTGCTCCATGAAAGGTCAGGGGTCATAGCTTGTTAGGCACATGGGAGGTTGGATTAAACCACTCGTGAAATTTTTTGGGGGGGTGTTCCAGACATCGCATGGCTGCACCATCGTGATGCTCTGAAGTTCAAAGTCAAACACAGCCTGGCTGTGGTCATAAACACGGAGCCAAATGTCAATCCGCCGCCAGACAGAAGTCTGCATCTCACCGCTGAGCCCGACCGTTTAACAGCCTGATTTTTCTGACCTTTAAATCGTTTAGTGGAAGTGATCCCCATCGCGTGAACTCAGCTTCAGTAATCATGTCATGGCAGTGTTGTGTGAACCTGCACTGGATAAACGCTTTATTGCTGATTACTGTAATAATGACACTTTTCTGTAACCACAGCAACACACACACACACACACACACACACACACACAAATCTGGTTTGGAACAGCTGCGGCTCAGTTTACAACATAACAACAGGATGCTTTTTTTTTTCCTCTTCCAAAAGAATTAATTTTTAATTAGTTGTGAGTGAAATGCTTCACATTTTGCAGTATTTACAGAGGTTCATACAAGGATGACAAGAATGGAGAGATCTGTTCGGCAAAAGCTGATCTAGTATTTGCGAATAATGCGATGCTGCGGCGTTGCTGCTCAGATGAGAGCAAATAAAAGGCTCGTGGTGTCGCGTCTGGAGTGGTTTCTCATTAGGCTGCTGGTGTGTCTGTTCCACCAGCGCTGCGTTCTTTCTGCCCCCCTTGTTTCTCACGCCCACCTTGTTAAAAGTATAGAAGCGTTGTTTTCCCCCCCTACAGTCTCCTGTCTTTGTTGGCACGAAACACACTCCCTCTGATCCAAACAAGAGCCAGCATTAATGCAGCAAATCCGATGTCTGTGTGTGTGTGTGTGTGTGTTCTTCCTCCTTCATCTGCACCTTTCACATTTCTGAAAACCAGGGCCTCTTTAATTGCCGCGGCCGCCGCTGCTGCTGCTCCACAGATGAAAATCGAATGTAGTTGTTCACTCTGACGCTCAGCCAAGGAGATACAGATCAATCAGTTGAGCAGTAACGTTGGCGCTGGGCCCTGCTGGGCTCCAGCTCCTGCCTTTTTTGCGTGTACATAATTATTTTTCCTTTTTCTGAATGTTGGAGGGGGGGGGGTCTCCGCATGTCCCGGCGCTCCCACTGTCATTTTCCCCTCTTTTTCTGTCTGTTTCAATCCTTTTTTTGCACCCATCCATGCTCCCATAACTAGAGGGAATCTCTCCCCCGGAGGTGAAGCACTGTGTGGGTTAAAGTTTGATGCCGAGTCGTGGAAGAAGTGAGGGCAGAAAGAGAGAGTGAGAGAGAGAGAGTGCAGAAAAACCCAGAAGAAGCTGTTGTTTGTGTGATTCACCATCTGTGGTGAAGCGCTTCTAGCAGTATTGCCAATATAATGATTGACACTAAATACACCAAGATGTGAGAAAGTAGGAAGGAGGGTGGAAGGAGAGAGCGTCTGGTTCGTGTGTGTATCTGTGTGTGTGTGTGAGAGAGAGAGAGAGAGAGAGATTCAGAGCCAAAAGCTTTGATTCGCTTTCTTAAAGCAACACTGAGACATCTAAGAGAAAAGCTGACGGACTGAAGGGAGAAGTCAAAGTAACCAAATAAAAGACCATTAAAATTAGAAGCACTAAAAATAGATGTCTGTGGACAGAGGGTAGGGGGAGGAGAAAGACAAACAGAGAGATAAGGAGGAAGAAAGCCAGGGTTGGGGGGAGAGAAAGTAAAGGAGGAGGGAAATTATTCAGGGTCACAACCAGAATGCATTAGCCAACAGGCCGAGGGTGAGAATGGAGGAGACGGATTTACAGACAGCATCATCTCAAAGAAAGAGGGGGGCAGATGAAAGCAAGGAGGAGGAGGGAGGCGGAGCGGTCGTGTCTGCGTTTCTTCGAGGTGCAACCTCATCTGGTCAATGAGCGACGAGGCAGCAGAATCTCAACAGAAGACCTCAATCTCTTTAAAAAACCACAGATATGCTTTTCCACCACATAAGATGAGCCCTCAAACTGCAGATTTACTTCACTCAAGCCAAGTTCTTATTCTACAGCAGCTGAACGTTAGCTCGTGACTCTCCGGTGGCCGTAAATATTGACGTCAAACACGGTAGCACACACTTTGGAAGCCATGCTTTCTTTTCAGAATTACGTACCTTGTTAATTTTACATAAAACACAGCCAAATTAATCCTCTTAGCAGCATACAGGATGATGCTAATGTTCCCAGATTAACATGCGTTTGAACCCAAATTAAGTCTTCTCGTGTTTGTCCCCTTAAATAACTACCAAAAGGCACCCGAGCAGCTGGTGAGCACAGAAGCTGTGATTCATCTGAATATTGTGTCAGAATGGCAGTAATTCCAGCTTCATAGCTAGTGAAATTAACATAACTACCAGCTTTGAAGACATTTGCAGAACACCTGAGACGCGTTTCATCCGTCAAGGAGGTTTTTGTGAATGCTTATACCAGCATCGCTGGTACGCTTGAAAGCACCTCTGTGAACTGAAGAGTCTGTGTCTCTGGAAGCCAAATGTGTTGCAGGCTTTGAGATATTCTGGTTATTTAAGGGTCACCTTCTCCTTGTGCTTGCAGGTTCAGTATGACTGCGGCCGCAGGTGTGCTCACGGGCCTGGCGAAGCTCAAGCGCCAGGACTCTGCCCGCTCTCAGCAGCGGACCGTACCGCCTACCTCTGCGGGCCTGGCAAACCCCGCCCCGGAGGGGGCTCCGAGGTTGGCGCCGACGCAGAGCTCTGCTGCGTAATCCTTCATCATAATCAGGAATATCTGCAGATACAAACCGACTAATCTGCTCTGTCCTTCAGAAAGCGGAAAAGGCGCTCCGACGTCGTGGTCGTTCGAGGTCGTCTCCGCCTGTACTCGGCCTCGGGTTTTTTCCTCCTCCTGGGGCTGTTCATCCTAGCCGCAGGCATCGGCATGGCAACGCTGGGTTACTGGCCGCACGGTGAAACGGTGCC
The DNA here is from genome assembly GCA_016586285.1 of Arothron firmamentum. Lineage (NCBI taxonomy): Eukaryota > Metazoa > Chordata > Actinopteri > Tetraodontiformes > Tetraodontidae > Arothron > Arothron firmamentum. The sequence continues at coordinate 98,479 of BJFM01000662.1, read as the reverse complement.
TTCGTCTAAGCCCGCAGGATCGAAAACGACCGCTGCTGGTGAGAAGAATGTCACCAGAATGAGTCCTGCCGCGGCCAACCTGAGCACCGGCCACTCCATGACAGGTGCCGCTCTGCCGCTCTGCCTCCCAGGTGCCGAGGTGTGACGTGGCTGACCTTCTTCGTGTGCTCTGTATGTAGGCACCAAGCAGGCGGCGGGCGCTCTCACACGGTTCCTGGAGCAGCACCGTCACTCTGAGAGGATGAAGATGCTGGGGCCCTTCACCATGGGCATCGGGATTTTCATCTTCATCTGTGCCAACGCCATCCTTCACGAGAACAGAGACAGAGAAACCAAAGTAAGTTCGGACAAACACGAAGACGCTTTCCACCATTTGATGGAGGTCCTCTCAGCCCGCCTGCTGCATCCATAGTCATCCTCGCCGCATAAGTGCATAACGTGCAAATCGTGATTCTGCCGGCGTCCTGTCACCCGTATCTCCACATCTCTGCAATTTTCCACTGATCACGTTTCCTCGCTCGTGCCCTCCCCTTCCCATCCTTGATTTGATTAGTTCTCCCACCCTCCCTGCTGGTGATGCTCGTGGAAAATATGCTCGAAAATCCAAATAACCTTGAAAAAAATAGCAACGTTCGCTCCCAGTTCGTCACAGCCGCCAGGTCTCGGATCCAGACCCACTCATGAATGATTGTACCACAGTTTCTTCCGTTATATCCAGTATCACTCCGTTACAAAATCTCACAATCCTCGTTTTTGTCGTTGTCTGCACCAGATAATCCACATGAGGGACATGTACTCCACCGTCATCGACATCCACCGCCTCAAACAGAGAGAGCAGAAACACCACCATCACCGCAACAGCGCCTACTCCGGAGAAGGAGACCTTCAGACGGAGAACGTGAACCTGGCGCGCTTGGCTTCCAACTCCCTCCTGGCCTTCCCCTCCGCTCGGGCAGGAGGTGGAGGAGGTGGTTCCACCGAGGAGGAGGAGGGGCTGCTGGGAGACCAGGAGCTCCACAGACAGAGGGAGCAGGCGCGCTTGGAGTGCAGCTTTGCCGGGCTGCTGGCGCCGCTTTACAAGGACCGCCCTGTGCACGGCCCCGGGGTCCCGCTGGCCCGCTCGGACTCGCTGCGCCAACAGTGGTCGGTGGATGGAGGCGGGGCCAGCGGCGGGCATCATGCCCGCTCCATCGTTTCTTCCTCCATCTCTGCGTTTACACTGCCGGTCATAAAGCTCAACAACTGCGTTATCGACGAGCCGGAGATGGAGGCGATCACCGAGGAGGACAGAGGAGGAGACAAAGGCGACGGGCAGAGGTTTCAGCCTCTCAGCTCTACAGAGTCTCTGGTGGTTCCTGTCCCATCTGTGGCCAAGGCCTCCAAGCCCCCTGGCTTACACCGCAGCAACTCTGCCTCCTCCACCTCCTCCTCCCAGTGCTCCTCCTTCTCCTCTACCTCACTCTCCCCTCTCCCCTCCGCCACCTCAGGCTGCTGGCTCTCCCCGGGAGTCGCGAGGACCAACTTTGGCTCCAACTCCTCCTTGCACATGCTCAGCAACCACTCCAAATCCCTGGACCTGGAGCGCAGGCCGAGCATGCTCGGCGTGCACGCCGAGCAGCGGAAGCACCCCAGCTGGCCCAGGCTGGACCGCAGCAACAGCGGCAGCAGCAAAGGCTACGTGCGGCTGGAGGACAGGGAAGAGCTGGGCGAGCGCACGCTAGATGTGTCTGTGGCGGCCAAGCGCGACTACAGCAAGCGCGAGAAGCTGCTAATGATATCAAGGTCCCATAATAATCTGAGCTTCGAGCACGATGAGTTCAACAGCAGCGCGCTGAAGAGGGGCAGCTCCGAAACTCGATTCTAAGCGCCTGAGAAGCTCTGCGAAGTGTTCTCCAGACAGAATGAGCACACAGTTCACCGAGGAGTTCAACTGCTGGAAAAATCAAACACAGACCGCAAGACTCTGTCTGAGAGGCGTGCTGGAAGGCACAGGACGACCTTCTGAGGTCAGGCCGCGCTTCAGGAAGACAGCGCTGCCCACTGGATCGGGTCCAGCGGAGCTGTCCTGTCGGTGACCTCTGACCTCCGTCCCTTCAGGGATCAATAACAGCAACAATGATAAGAAGTCACACTGCATCAAATGCTCTACTCAACGATGACAAGATCAATATTACCGCAACAGTAAATGTTCTGAAAATTGTTTTTCCTCTAAGTGTTTCAAGGGTTTTTTTTAAGGACACAGACGTGACACTTGTGTAATAAGTTTTAGGCACATAGGAAATGAATTGCAATTGAAAAAACGAGCGTGAAACATCGTTTTGCTGACACGAAACCAAAATAAAGTAATATCTATCTCCAAAAATTAGCTTTTAGCTTGCCGTGGGTAGGGCGGTGGTGTGCAGTAGTGGCAGATTAATTCAGATAGTAGTCGTGAAGTCATTGTTTTGAAGGTGGTTTGTGTGTTTTCCTGACTGTCAGACTGTAGCACACGTAGAAAATAGGAAAAAGTCAGAATCTTTTAAATTACTACACTGCAGCCAGCCTGGAAATTCAATAACAGCGTGATTGTTGCCCCGAAGCCACAGAGTTGCTGCTCATCTCTAAGACCTTTAATAAGTTCTGCGTGTCCACTACTGAAAATGGAAGCTCGCCTCTCACTGGGAATTATCTTGAACCTCCACCACTGAAAGCACTCAGGGTTCACTGTAATAATAATCTAAGCATTACTTTAAAAAGTTCTGAACATTGAAGCTGAGTTCATGTCCAAGAGACACAAAGAGACGTCTCACAGCGGAAAGGTTCCAGTTTGATGCCAATCCAGGCCGTTTCATGGGGAGCGGGAGTCCCTTGACCCCCAGTAGGAATAAGCACAACACCAGGGACTCCAGTTTCCTCCCACAGCCTGAAAACACACACGTTAGGCAGGTTGGAGACTCTCAACTGCACCAGTTGTGAGTGTGTGTCCTCCACACCAGGAGAAAGCAGTGATTTAAGGATCTGCAGCTACAGAATGCTTCCAGCGTGCGCTGCAGTGCTGCGGCAGGTTAGATAAAAGGCCCAAATTGCATCTTAGGTAATCCTCTGAGTCACTAAGTGTGCATTTTATTTTCCTTGTAATGGTCCAGCTGTAAAATCAATGGATGTTTATTAAAATCCCACTCATAAGGTGCAAAAGTGAACACACTTTAACCCAAACGTCCCAGGAATCAGAGCCATCCAACAAATGTCTGGCAGGTCTGCAGATTTAAAGCTAATTAGCACATTCATTTACATAAATAAAAATGTCCCTTTGGTTTAATTAGAGGCTGGTGCGGCCTCAAAAATTACGCTTCTTATATTTCCATAAACTGATGTTAATCACCAACTATTAGCCTGTTCATAAAACATCTTCTTTTGATTTTTTTAAAAAAAGTTGCTTTGGTGTCCACCCAATGTCACAACATCTGCTGTGTTTTTTTTTTTTGTTTTTTTTTCACGGTAATGATCCTTTTATTACGACTGCAGATTTGTAACGCTGTTGGTAAACTGCCTTTTAATATAACAACATAAAAACGCCAATCTCCTTTGTGTTCTGTTGGGTCTTTGTTGCCTTTGTCAACGCCATGGAGGGATCTCGTTAGAGAACGCCATCAATCCTGAGTTTCTAATTCAGTTTTCTATTCTAGCCGCTCTTAAAAATAAACAATTTCCACTGAAACGGTTCCTTTGAGGGGTTTTTTTTTCCACGCCTGAACTTAAAAACGTGAAAACACATCAGCCTTGTCTTTGGCTCCCTTTTCTTCCTCCTGTCTTTGTCTTCTGCAGTAATAAGCAAAGGTCTAGATGAGTCATCTTCAATTATCATATGCTGTGCAGCTCCATGGGAACCACAGACACACACACACACACACACACGCGCGCGCGCGTTCATGCATATTCCGCGTCAGTGGAAGCGGCCTCGCATGGGTGCAGATACGTCCCGAGCATATTTCCCCAGTCAAAGACGACGCTGGCGCGTCTCACCCTCCGTCTGCCCGGCGGACAGGTGGTAATCCTAAACCCTCCTGAAGGCCGGAGACATTGTTAGCAGGCGGCAGTGATGGATGGTGTCACATGCGGTTAGCATAAAAGCTGCTCTCCTCTCTTCCTGATGAATTCGTCTTGACTCAGTTTGAATTCCAAGTGAGTCAGCGTTACGGTTATTCTTGATTATTCCATGTGCTTAACGTCACGTTTTGTGCCTTGATAATCATCATGTTAAGTGTTGAAAAGATCCAAATGAAGGGATTTTGAGCAGAAATGCTGCATGGAGAAACAGTGCAGGGATGGAGGCTGCGACCTCGCTGGGACTCTCCCTCTTCTCAGGGTTTGCTTAATTCCCCGTCAGTGTGTCACAAAGCGACAGCCGAGGCTACTTCACCTCCTCTGCAGCATCACACAGCTTCCTCCAAACTCCTAATCCTGCACACGTGGACGGGTCCGATCCATCATCCGCCCTTTAAAACTCAGGCCTCACGATTTTAGGATGAGCACCTTCTTTTAGATGCTATGAATAATGTAAAAATTGGAATGGGGATGGACGATACATAGATGAAGATACACAGAATTTATGGCCGATGTATGTGAGAATAATCTGCGATAATCTGTGGAAAATGGCTGCCGTGAGGAGCAAGGCCGTTATCGCAGATGCCACAGATAACGGCACGCCGCGGCTTGGGACGAGCAGCGCTGAATTAGTAATGGAAGTGAGTCATCCCCGCAGTAACACATTGGTTTCCAGAGTGGTGAATGTTCCATTATTTACATTTACACCCTGTACCAGAAAACAGACGCTGCTTAATCCAAAACCGCTTCCAGATTAAAGCTGCCTGGAGGGGAATCCCAGTGTGTGGAAGGCCATTTCAATCCCAAACATGGCTGCTAGAGTCCTTTCTTTCCTGGCCGCCATGCTGTCGTACGCAGTGCTGACCCCCTTTCTTCATCTTTGCCTGGAGTCCTGTGTAATTAAGCAGAAAACCGCATCGCAGTGTGTGTGTATATGTGTGTGTGTGTGTGTGTGTGTGTGTCACCTCGTGGCGATAGCCATGTTCTTTCACTCGTGCGACACTTGCCAGGAGGCAACAGTAGGGGTGCCAGCCCAGTTGCCATAGCAGCCCAAGATGTGCTCTGAACCCCTGCCTGAGGTGCTGATACACACTGATACACCGAAACTGGGATTCAGGGATCATTACAAACAGCAAGCAGATGAATTAAAGCAGGAGAGGAACCAGGGCTGCGATCTGGAAAAAGGTGGTGACTTCAGCTTGTGTGGGGATGATTACACAACCCCGAGAAGACTTAGAAGTATGAAAAAAAAGATCCGTCCTCAGTTGCTCCAGAGGTTTGGAGCTAATTCCTCTGGCTTCATCTGACATTTGCAGCAGGAACAGAATGAGACGTTTGAGTGCTTTCACGCCTCCTTCCCTCTCGTTAAACCTTGCGCCTCCTCCAGCAGCACCGACCCGTCATCGCCTGCCTGTGCAGGATCCTCCAGAGCTGAAGCCCTGGTAAGGACCCTGAGGCGCTGCTCAAATTAACTGACACCTAATAGATGCCACGGTGCCTGGGATCAGCTTTGATGTCATCCTGCACGCCGGTGACATGGCGTCCTGACCCACGACCCCCTGCGGCGTGCTACAGCGTCTTAAACGCAACGCACAACTTTTTTTAAGCAAATCATTTGAGTGCCTTGCTTTGTCTCCACCCACCCCTGCACCATATCCAGGAATTCTGTTTTATTTTCAGGCTCTCAGCTGCCGTTTCAATCACCTGCAGGTCAAATTAGGCCCCTCAAAGCTTCTTCTGCATCATTCTCAAGCATTAAACTTTGAAAAATGAGCCATTTTCATTTTGACATTAATCCCTTTTTTTTCCCCCCGAAGAAGCTTAGCCCTCGCTCCCTGTCACCGAATCCTGCTCCAACCACATTTGTTATCCTCGTTAAATCATCCGCAATTTACGCTTTAGAGACACGGACGCCCCAGAAAATCAATAAATCACCGTATATTGTGGCCATTCTTCTCAGGCACGGCTGCCTTAAGTGCGTTTTCTGGGAAGAAACCCTGCAAAATTATTCAGCGTTTCATGCATAAATATTGCGTTAATACGCTCATAAATATTCATGGTGGCGCTTTATTTTCTTCTCAAATCCCAAACTGCACTTTCAGTTCAGAGTGCTGCAGTCTCAACAACATTACTTCAGGCAAATAAACTTAATTAAAATGTGCGTCCAAAAAAATAAAGTGCCCCTGAATCATTGTCTTCATTGAATCAATACCAGAACTAGGAGTTAGTTACCCAATATGTAACGATTATGTAATAACAGTTAATTATCCGCTTGCTTGGTTAGCGTTTTTCCAGACGTTCTATTTCCAAGCCAAATCGCTCATCGTCCGCTGCCTCCCACCAGTCGTGTTTCTGAGGAACGCCTGAAATTCTCAGACTGTCACTGACACATCACAAAGGTGCCACCATCAGGGTGCTACACACACAGCTACACACACCCAAGAGCCTGGTGTGTGAGACAGAAGGCCTCTGCTACACACACGTGCGAGAGCTGTGATAATCCCACAGAGGAAATGAGTCCTTAAACGCCACATCTGGGTTTAAAATGTAGAGTATACATAAGCTGCAACTCCAGGATGTCAAAATAAAGGAGGAAACCTCCTAACCGTGGCTCCGTTTACGAGGAAGAACCACCTCCAGCGGGTTTCATCGCTGCACTTATGATGTGAATAACCGATCCTGCGACCTCCCCGCTCACTCCGCTGGTATCCGTGGAGACGGCGAACGGTTGCAGCTGCTTTCTGGTTCTACATACAGCCTCGACCGAAATTTGCCGTCTGTCCATGTTTACCTGGGCCGAGGCGAGCTGGCGGCGTGATGCTTGGCCCCCGGGACGAGGTCGGACTCCGTTGCCGTAGCTGCCACCAGCTGTGCGGGTCTAATTGGATGCGATGCTCAAATGTGCAAAAGTGATGGAAACCGAAGGAAACAGGGAGGCCTCTGGGAAATCAAGGTGCTCGGTAGGTGTTTGAGACTGACAGAGGTCGTCTAAGCAGGTGTGTGTGTTCGGGGTGTGCTTGTAGCTTTTTCAAGGGCCTCAGACCAGCCACCCACCCACACCCACACACAGACACACACACTCCGCAGCGTTCTCCGTCCTCACCGAGGAAAAAGGAATGCGTGAGTTATCAGATCAGGGTGTTCTAATGTATGTGTAGAGTCATGCACGGCAACACGCGCACATTTATACGTCTGAACCGTGCAGCCGTACACCTTCATCACGGTACACACGTCCGTCTCCGACTGCTCGTGCATGTGTGTTTGCTCAATAGAGGTTTTAACGCTCCCTCCTGGGCATCCTCTGCCTACTCAACCAATCAAGGGGAAGCATCCCACATGTCTTAACGAGCCAATTAAATGAATGCATCTGAGAGGATGACCTGGGGGCACTGGCGCCCTCCTCCTACTGCCGCCGCTGTCTCTGGGCCTCTAATTGCCAACCCCCACCCTCCATTACCTTCACATCTGCGGCTCTGTCGCCTCCTTCCATCCTTCAATCCTCCAAACAGGCCGGGCTCACCTGCGTTACACCTTTTTTCCCCACAAACGCGACTCCTGGTGACCGCCCGGGGTCATGTGATTACGCCCCTCGTTCCCCGTAGAGAAGCATCTTGACTGTGTCGGAGATTATTGGTCATTTATAACGGGACACTTGTTAAATACACATCTGCCGTTCATGAGGACAGTTTAAAGAACTCTAAAGCCCCAGGGTGTCCATGAAGCAACCTTCAGAAATGGATGTGTTCATTAACACAAGAAGCCCAACACCGCTGTTGCTCTGGTAACACCGGTAACTCTGGCAGCAGCAAGCTGAACGCTATGTGATAGATTCCAGCACCGGCAACAGCTGGTTTCACAAAGGCGTCGCTAATACCAGCGCACGTAACCAGGGAAGAGAGGAAAACTGGTTTCTTTTGTGCAGCTGAGTTGAGTTTGAATGAGACTCGAGTCTCGTCTAGTCAAACAGTGTGAGAGAAAAATATTAGTAATATCTCCAGCTGTCTGCTATAATTGGATCATTTGGGACAAAAAATGTTCACACACACACACACACACACATACACACACACACACACACACACACACACACACACACACACACACACACAATTATAGTCATAACTGGCTCTAAATATTAACTGAGATGAGGTTGAAGGCAGCAATCAGTTATCAACAACGCTCACACACACTTGTGCACGATAAACACAAATGGTTTGCTCCTGTGTCATCCAGCAACATTAGTAACCATGGCAACGATATTGTCTACAGGATGATAGCTCATTTCACGATTGTATGACAGTCAATAATGACAAAAACAAACAAAAGCCTCTGGTTTTGTTATTCTGGTTACATCAGAGAGGCAAAAAGCAGGATACATATGAGCAACACACACATGCAGACATAATCCACTCCCACAGTCTCTGTTGCATTTCAATAGGTGAAATATTGCATGTTTGATCTGAAGTCAGTTATAAATTATACAAAGAGCAGCTTCCAGAGGACTTAAAAGCTTCTATCGGAGGGCATGAAACAGAGAGAGAGAGAGAGAGAGAGAGAGTTTGTCCTCTGAAGCTATCAGAGATTCCAGCAGGAACAATCAGTAAGAGTCTGTAGATCTTCTACACCTCTAAAATAGAGTACTTCGCTGGCTGTTCCTTCACTTTTCCTGCTGCTTCTCCTCAGTGAAAAGCAGCAGCAAAAGGAGCAACGAGCCCTGGGACAGCAGACGGGTACAGCTGTAGCTCACAACGACAACGACGGGAGCCGGTCTACTTTTTTTCTGTTGCTTTGATAGTTTTAGTCCTAATTTATCAGTAAATAAAAGACTGAAGAGGATTGCTCTGGTTTAACTGTGTTCCATCCCTTTAATGAAGGCGACACACACACACACACACGTTGTTGGATCAAGCAGAGTGCAACCAAGTCATTTGTTGGTGTTCAGATGTTTATTTGGACATCTCAGAGCCGACACGGACCAAAAGCAGCCTTACAACAACAGCAGCCAGCGATAAAACCGCAACTTCGTGGTGACTTCAGCGATAATGAATGTGCACTTTCTCCAGAAAAGCTCCCAGCGCTGCTGATTAATGAGCCGAGTCAGCCGACGCCGTCTTTGGCAGCTCTTCCACCTTCAAAATTTATTGAACAGCAAACGACTGAAATTCCAGCGTCTGCACACATGCACACAAGCCTCCAGCAGCCCAAACACATCTGCTTCTCATCTGACTTAATGTGAGGCTGAAACAACTGAAGAAGAACCAGCTGGAAACAGCTGGTTTCACCACTGGGATTCCAGACGAATGGATGGATGGATGGAAGGATGGATGGATGGATGGAGGGGTGATGGAGGGATGGATTCATGACTGTCCTCAAAGAGACGAGCGCGATGGTGGTACCTTCAGTGTTGTTACCTCTCATCATCACTGATTTTAACATGAAAGACCACGCAGGATGAAAGGAGAGTGAGGATGGAAAGAGGGAAGCAGACAGAGAGCAAACTGCGATAGATGAAGATTAATCCCGTTTTCCAGCTCCCTCGTCCTCACCAGCCCTGTGTGCTCTCCTTCACTCTAACCTTCTCGGCCTCATCCTCATCTCCAAATCCTTCCTCCCTCTTCATCTCACCCCCTCACCCCCACCCCACACACTCTCAGAACTCCCCCTCCTCCATCCTCCTCTGGTTCAATACCCTCTTGGAGAGCAAGAGCATGGTGTAGGCGGGGGGGCTAGGTAACCTTCTCTGATGCTTTTAACTCCAGGTAACATGCGGTTTCCCTTTGAACCAAAGCGAGAGCCGGTTTTTGGCTGGAGCCCCAAAAAAGTTAGCTTTGCTCTCCTTGTAATGCTCTCCTTGGTAATAGTTGACTCTGACGACTGAACTTCTTTTGCTTCCTGATGTGAACTGAGTCATTGCTCTCTGGGTCTGCATGTCTCTCTGTCAGACGCGGACAAGATGTCACGCACGCACACACACACACACACACACACACACACACACACACACACACACACACACACACACACACACACACACACACACACACACACACACACACACACACACACAGTGAGGATATGACTCATGCAGGTAAATTGCAACTTATATAGTCCGATGTTTTTTTTATTATTCAATATTTTAATTGTGTTGAGAGTGTTGCTGGGTGAATTACATAATCTGGCCTTCAATGCGTGTCAGTGTGTTAATATGTGTGTTCACTCCTCAGCCTACAAAGAGGAGGTCAAAGAGCGCCCCCTGGTGTCTCTTTTCTGTGCCTGAACCCGCAGACTAGAAAATGGAAATGGTGAAGGAATCAGCTTTATCAGCGTCAAGTCAGCTTGGTCAGAGAGGAGAACATTGCCCCGTTTCCAAAACTGTTGTGGTGGCTTCCACAACAACCAGCTGACATCTTTTGACATCTTTTCTCTCCAAAACATTTGAAGCTCCCCCGTAACTTCATGGTCGGTGCTCTCTGTCTCCCTCTAGTGTCAGGAGGCCGAACTGCTGAAGCACCTCGCAGAGAAGAGGGTCAGGTGATCCAGAAGACAACAACTTCATCAAAAACTCAAGGGAAAAAAAACTGGAGCAGAAGATGGAGGCCATCAAGGAGAACCGGGAGGCTCTGCTGGCTGCCATGTTGGCGAGGCTGCAGGACAAGGTCAGAGGGACTGAACAAAGACCAAAACAGTGTGGGAGATATTTACCATCACATCTGACATTTAAGAACAGGGGAAAGATCTCAAGGCTTCATTATTGCCTTAAACTATCACACCACTTCAACATTAGCACTAAAGTCCTGGATGAGGACACACCCTTTCTCCAGGTCTTTTAATGTTGGTCTGTTATAGGAGTACGTGGGAGGAAACATGTGGGGGAAATTATGGGATGTTACAGCCTGGTGGAGGAATGATATGTTCCAGCTTTTGGTTCAGAATGGCTGGATGATAGACGAGCATCGCCTCCCCCCCGTTTGGGTTTCATTTTCTGCTGTTTGCCTCGACTAAGAACAACTTTTTCTACAAGAAACAAACATTTCAGTTGAGCCATGAGTGCATCGGTCATTCATGATGTTCGGGATGGAGAACGACAGAAGTCAGCTGACAGAAGTCAGCTGACAGAAGTCAGCTGACAGAAGTCAGCTGTAGGTCTTTGCATTTCCCTGCTCATATATTAACCAGACAAAGGTCAATTTTACAGCTGCAATGAATCCCATGTGACTCACACAGGTTTATAAATATTCCTTTCATGAATATTACACGCATGTGTGTGTGTGTGTGTGTGTGTGTGTGTGTGTGTGTGTGTGTGTGTGTGTGTGTGTGTCTGGTAGGACAAGCACGGTGAAGAAGTGAGGAAGAACAAGGAGATGAAGGAGGAAGCCTGCCGGTAGATGAGGCGAGCCGGTGAAAAAAAAGAAAAAACTCAAAAGCAGCTCTGAAAAAAGAACGTTTGATCGACGTCATAATTCTGAACAAACTGTAAAGTGAAGTTAACTAGTAAAAGTGTGCTGATGTTAGCTGCTTGTTATTTTAGCAGCGCTACTGGAGTTACCTTTTTCTTTTTGGAAGGAGTCCAGTCCAGTTGTCCGTCATCATACGGGGGCCATTTTGCCCTGGGAAGCTCAAATGCTGGTCTAACGTTATATTGTGGATGCTGCGTTTTAATCCGCCTAATTACCTCCTCCTCATTCACCAGAAAAGGCTTGTTAGCAACAGTTTTGAGTGGCATCCAGCCATGTTTCCATCTAACGGCGTCGTCCATAATAAGTTTTTTAGACCTTCAATTTAATTCGATCTGTGTGTGTAGTTATTTTTTTTATTTTTTTTCATTTTCAATTGCGAAGAACAAGGATTTATCAGCTTCTGGGACGCCTAAGACAGAGTCAGCAGGCCTGAAGGCCTCATAAAGTTCTTAAAGACAATTAGAGCCGACTCTGTGGTCGGTTTTTGCATATTCAACCAGTCCCATGACCTCGTGTACCTTCACTCGGTTTCAGGACGGAGTGAAACTCTGATGATGATGATCCGTCGACATTCTACCACTTTTCTCCTGACGGGGGCCTAATAAGAGGCAAAGGTACGTTTTTAACACAGCATTTGAGCTCCTCGACATGGAGGAAGTACACAAAAAAGGGAGTTAGCGTAAATGTTGCTCTGGTTCAGACTCGCTTTAGAAATCTAATAAAGCAGAACGTCAGAGGCGGCCACCTCCCCTCCCCCCGACCTGTTTTTGAGTGGTGCGTCTGGGGACGAGTACTCTTTTTCCCCCCATTAAGCACAACACCGAAGCACACACACACACACACACACACACACACACACACACACATACACACACACACACACACGCACACACACACACACACACGCACACACACACACACACAACCAGATAGGACACACCCATCGCACCACAGGCGAGAGGATTTTTGATTTTATGAAGGACTTAAAAAGGACACCTCTGCTCCTGACTCCTCTGGTCTTCATTTCACAGTCCACAAAGTTTTTGATGAACTTTTGAAGTCTTTATATTTGGTCCTAGAACACTGTAATCCAAGATGGACTAAAAACGTAATATTCTGCTATTCCTTTAAGCCAGAGGAAAACAATTAAAAATGCTTAAAATATTACAGCACTGGTCCAACAGCAGGGGGATTAATTTAGCTAAAAAATGTTAACATTGAAAAATTACTTTTAATTTACTTTTATTGACTGACCTGAAATAGACTTAAGAAGTATTTTTAATTTTAATAAAGTTCACCCAGTTCTTTATCAGTCTGTGTGAAACATAATCGAGGGAAAATTACACCCCTTCAAATGACTTTTGAAAAAAAACAAAAAAAAACACACAATACAACAAACACGTGTACAATGGTAGAAAGAAATATGGTCTTCAGTTATTTCTAAGTTCTGTGTATTAATAACACCAACATGAAAACAGTTTCCTTCGTGGCCTTACGACTGTTAGCGATTGTTGCTAGCCCATCCATCCGAGAAAGGTGAGTCACCTGTGTGTCACTGTTGGGGTATAACAGTGGGCCTCACGCAGGTGCAACCCACCGAGACCACTTCCATCCTCAGCTGGTACTCGTACTTGACCCTTGACCTTCTCGCTTGTTTCTTATTGGCCTTCCTTTGCTTCGGGACTCTGGTGGAAGAATGGAAACGCAATAAGAGATGAATCGAATGAATTAATGCCGTCATTAAAATGACTTGTAAAAGGCATCGCTAGCTCACCGATGGAGGACCAAAGTTTGATAATATATCGGTTTAGCCTCCAGGGACGCGTCCTCTCCCTCGCCGTGCAGGCTTAGACAGCTGGAGGTCAGACACCGAGCGTTGTAGATCCACATCGGCAACCGAGACGCCTCCGAAGACTCCCTGGAGGAACGAAAAGGAGGAACGAATCTTGAGCCATTTTACCCTGAATTTTTAGCCGAACAGATTATGGCAAAGTCTTCGGCAGGGCCTCACTTGTACGTCCACGGCGACAGGGATATGTTGGCCAGGGACGAGACAGTCCTGCCGGAGCTCTCAGGCCAAACGAAACGATCCAGAACCAGCTTCACCCTCCTTGGTTTTGCTCGGCTTTGCTGCTCGGGCGTCACATCTCTGGCGGCGTGCAGGAGGGTGGACAGGCCCAGCAGCAGCAGAGCTCTCGACACCTGAAACGCATCAAACGCTGGACTCAGAGGAGGCCCATCTGACGCCCCTCTGAACTTCCTGTTTGAGCAAAGAACAGAAAATCATCTGTGGAACTCACCACCTGCATCTCTGTCTCTGTCCCCGATTTAGCTCTGCAGCGGCGCACTGCTCTCTGTGCACGCCCGTGGTCCCCTCCGTGTTTATGTGCACGCCGTCAGACATGTGTGAGTATGTCGCCCAGATCTTTGTCGCACTTCCGTTTCGATTTGGTTTCGATTTGCTGCTTCGAATGAAAGATGGATTGAGTGACAGGGAATGAAAGCGCGTGGAGTCTGACTAAGAACAGCAGCGAGCCATGTAGGTCACGGAGAGGCCTGACCCCAAATTGTGGGTTTCTGGTACTGACGGAGCATATTTAGCGGAGGCAGAGCGCCACGCCCCCCCCCCCCCCCGACCTACAAATTAACAGGGGGCGTTTGACCCAGAGCAGCTTGCCAGGAAAAACAAACGATTTCAGAAGCAGTAAATTTGAAACACAGTTCCTGGAAATGTAAGCGGCCAGTCGTGACCACCTGTGCACTTTTTATTTTTATTTTTCTTTTCTTTTCTGAGCAGTCAGATGTGATTTGTCTGGATGAGGTTCAGAAGGCAGAAGGTGTTGATTAGAGACAGAGACCAGGGAGCGCCCTCCAGTGGTGACCTGGCCTGACCTCCGAGCCGTGGATCACAGATCCGTGAGGCAGGTGTGAGGGGCTTCGTCTCATCCAGGCAACGACCTGGTGCCGCGTTATAACATCACTGACCAGCACAGACTTTTTAAATAACCTCTGAGAGTGAAGTAAAATAAGAAGAATAAAATGATATATAGTCGGGTTTCCATTGTTTCTGCTGCTCTGGACTGTGGGAAATATTCCCGCGTTTTAAAGGGTCTTCTTATTTCTCTTCCACGCTGCACCCTTTCGTACCGACAGACAGGGGAAATAGCTCTTCAGCGTCCAGATCTTTTTATATTCTGTAGTTTATCCTTAGTGGCGTCAGTTCCCAAAAGCAGGACAACGTCCACGCTGCCCGATGGCCGACTGAATGGGACGCGCCAGAGAAGGTCCGAACAATGGAGCACGGACGGGACTGTCGAGCATTCGCTGCTCCTGCTTCTGCTGGCCATCACAGCCCCAACGACAGGGATTAATTAACAATAAACTCTCGCGGCTGGTGTAGATGGGTTGTGTTTCTTCAGGGTTTTTTTGGTTTTGGACAGAACAGCATGACTTTTGGACTTTTTACTGGACAAGATTTCATGCCTGGTATCAGCAGCCCTTATAGAAAAGGACCTTTTACAATAACCCAGGAACAATTTTAGCTAATAAAATCCAGTTTTCCATCTATTAGCCTGAGGAAAACATATATTTTCAGGGGCAGAAAGGACCATAGCGCAAAATTAGCTAGATGTTTCTCAAATACGTGTCCCCAAAATGTCTTTAAACTACTGCCGGGAACAAATAAATATACGGTAATAAGCGGCTCTTTGGAAGGCCTCAGTCAGGTAAATGTATCTGTAGCATCTGCGTGTTTAGGACCAGCTGTAAGCTGGTGTGAGAACATCGCAGGCTCAATTTGAACCGTACATGTTTGAGTCAGCAGCATCTTCTGACCTAGAAACTGCTGCAACAGTTGCTGCTTCCTCCTGCGGCTTCGCCTCAGACCCACCGGAGCCAAACTGTTGGTTTAATCTCAGGCAACAAACTTTTTTTTTGCAGCAGGTATTCATATTCATTTTGATAAACAAGTATTATTTCCATTGATAAACACGACGCGTCATCTCCAATTACTGCAAACTCATGCAGACAAACGTTACACTGCCGTGAATTCACACATGTTCCCAACAAGAATTAACTTTTTATTTTATTTCTTTTGCAACTGCAGTTATTTAAGTATGTACAACGGCAGAAGCAGACGAGCCACAGCTGCAAGTGGAGCAAGAATCTGGCTGCGCTCCGCCTTGGTGGGGATGTAGATGTTGGTTCGCACCAACGGTCTGCAGATAAACAGCAATAACGGGAACCGAAAGCAACACCAACACACTGAACGCAAGCAAGTGCGTAAAAAGGTTGGACTTTTACAAAGTTACAACTGAATGGAAAGAGGCCTGTTTTTTCCCCTCTGTGGCTGTTTTCGATTGCCACGTTAAACTGCATTTAAAGAGAAGAGAAGAGCACATTAACACGAGCGGAAAGTCCAAAACCTGAAAGAAAGTGTTTAGATTTAAGAGTCCACATGATCCATTTTCCTTCAGCTGTCTGGGCTCAGATGAGGAAGATGATGTCATCAGCCACCATGACCTGGTTGTCATCCTGCATGCGGGCCAGGGCATCTCGGACCTCTGGCTCGGTGAAGCGCTCCTCGCGGCCCTTGTTGACGTCGTCCATCAGGGTCTTCATCTTCACAGACTGCGCGTGAGCAGACTGGAAGACCGCAAAGAGTGACGACTTGAACTCCTTCAGCCTGGTGGAGGAAGAGAAGAAGGTTTTGTGTTGGGTTTTTTTTTTTTTTAAGATTTCAGAAGAATTTGCCCAATTCAAGATTCTAGTCCAACACACACACACACACACACACACACACACACACACACACACACACACACACACACACACACACACACACACACACACACACACACACACACACACACACACCTCTCTTCTGAAAGTGGAGCATCATCAGCCTGTGATGTGCCATCCATAACTTCGTCCCGCCGTGACTTGGCTGCTTTTGAGGCACCAGTTTGAACTTTAAAAAAGACAAAACAAGAGTGAAAACTTGACTGCACCTTAATGAAAAGTACTCATATCTATCGAACCATTTCAGAACCTCTGAATTCTGGTGTGTGAAATCCTTAGCCCACTGACGCCGCCTGGTGGCCACGTTTGTTTATTACACTGAAAATCGAATGGACCTGAGCTTCAGCTGCCGCGCAAGACAGCGGTGCTTCACGGTGTTGCACTAACGGGCCAATCCTGACAATAAAAACATCTGACCCCTTCAAAAAAATTTATGAGAGTGCAGAAAGAAATGTTTTGTTTTTTTGCATTCTCATTAAACAATTCAAAGTCCCCGTCTCCTTTAAAAACTGTCTTATGAAAGGATCCCTGGAATTGTCATTTTAGTTTAAACAAATAGAACATATCCTTAACATTCTCTACTTTTATTTGTGTGATTTTTGTTTACTCTGTATGTCCAAAGAACTTCTGACGCATCTGTAGGAAAAAATGTGACCATGCATCCACTAGTCGTGTAGTGGCAAGTGTAGGCTCAAAGCTCTAGATTGTAACTGAAATAAGTCACTTTCTACCATTTTTTTAATGAATCACGCTGTGGATTGCGAGTGGCGCTTACTCTCCGGGACGTCCTGCTCTTCGCTGAAGTCATATGGGCTCATGGGCTCGCCGTCCTGAGAGCCAGTGCGCACCCTGCAGGACAGTGTGTGTTACTACAGCCTAAAAATCAGTCACGGCCTTTACCTGCCTAAACATCAGAAAAACCCACACCTCTTCCTTCCAGCTCTTTGCGAGCGCCGAGTGATTGACGCTTCCTCCTCTTCCTCCTCCGAGTCAGATTCCCTCTCTTTCCTGGAGCGTTTCTTCTCTTTTTCCAGAACCTGCAGAGCGAGAGAGCATAGCATCACTTTGCCTTATCTCAGATGTTTGGAGGCAAAAGTCCAGCATTCAATGTTCTGTGCCCGACCTTTTTGAAGTAGGCGTACTGGACGAGCTCCACGGCCACCTCGGAGTCTTCCAGCTGCACGGTTTTGCTAATCCGGGCCTTGGCGTGTGCTGTGGAGAGGCGGATCAAGGTCTCCAGGGTACGGGCAGTCACTGGAGAGGTCTTACGGTGGGATGAGAGGAACAATAAATTGAGTGTCCGAGTGTCCGACCCCCCTCAATTTTATATTAAAGGATTTGTAATATAATAATTGATAAAGACTTCTGCTTACCCTGGCGATGTCTGTCCCCATCTGCTCTTGGCTCCGCAGCCTCGAGTATTCCTCTGCGATGTGATTGGCTGCCTCCTCCGTCAGCACAGGGGTCACGGCCTTGGCAATGTGAATGTACTTCCTCATGAACTCCTTGCTCACTATCTTCTCCCTGAAACAAGAGCCTCATTAGTCTTCCGGTTACCCAGAACAGCCAAAAAAAGTTTTCATCCGTACTTCTTCCTCTTGCTGCCGTGCAGCAGGTTGTTGTGCTTCTCGTAGATCTGCAGCTCCTCCTGCTCTTCTGAAAAGTTGTCTGGATTGTCAGTGGTCAGGACATCAACAGTCCCACCCAGAGGCATCGCTGTCCAACATAAACGGAGCTTAATTAACGTTTCATAACAACGTTTTAAGAGTTACCTGCAACACAGTTTGAGCACCCTGATGTACCTGCTCCCTCCTGCTCCCGTGGGTCACGGTAACGGTGCATCCTCAACACGTGATCCGAAATCTCGCGGTCCTGCTCGGGATCCATCTGATCCAGCACGATGAAGAGCAGGTCAAAACGTGACAGCAGGGAGTCCTGGAGGCCGATATTCTCCATGGGGGTTTTATACTGGTCGTACTGCAGAAAACAAACAAAGAAAAAGGAAAACCTTAGAAACACCGAGGGCCCCTGACGGAAGAACTAAACCGATCCCAGTTTGACCGCTCACCCTGCCGTAGACCGGGTTAGCGGCAGCCAGCACGGAGCAACGGGCGTTGAGGCGAGCGTGGATGCCAGCCTTGGCAATCGTGACGCGGCCCTGCTCCATCACCTCGTGGATGGCGGTGCGGTCCATGTCAGACATTTTGTCGAACTCGTCGATGCACACCACGCCGCGGTCAGCCAGAACCATGGCGCCCGCTTCCAGCCGGCGCTCGCCTGGAAAGGGACGACAGAGGGGAAAGGGACAGTGAGCCAGGAAACGGACGCATCCGTGAAGGCTGCGCCTCCATTCAGCTGCGGGTCGTACCCGTCTCCTGGTCCGTAGTGACCGCTGCTGTCAGACCGACCCCGGACGAGCCCCGGCCCGTGGTGGGGATGGCGCGGGGCGCCGTGTGGAGAACGTAACGGAGGAGCTGGGACTTTGCCACTGACGGATCACCTGGGGAGAAATCAAAACTGTTCTAACCCTCCGATGAATTCCAGAGAGACGCCAAACTAGCATCCGGCCGTACCGATGAGAAGGATGTTGATGTCTCCTCTGATGCGTGATCCGTTCTCCAGCACTTTCTCCACGCCGCCCAGCAACAAGCAAAGGATGGCCTTCTTGATGTACTCGTGGCCGTGAATGCTGGGAGCCAGCGAGTTAGCCAGCTGCTCAAACGCGTCCTGAGGACCAGTGGAGATTGTCCGAGGTAAGAAATGTTTTCACCCAAACAGGCGTATGAGCGCAAGTGTGGAAACTTACTTTACTGCGTGTGAAGTTCCTGATTTTGGCAATATCGCCTGCTGAGAAGGTGGGTGACACTTCCTTGCACATCTGCTTGATGTTGCAGGCAATCATGATGGTCCTGAGCACAAACGTGGAGTAAAATCACAACGTGGAAGCACAAAGAGGAACTCGTCAGCTCACGTATGCATGAATTCTGTCAAAACAGATACTTGGAGGCCTCACCTGAACGTGCCTGAAGTGAATCCTCCCTTCTTGGCCGGCAGGCAGCGGTAGGTCCCGACGACCTGCACGCGGTCTCCAGGTTTGACCATGTCCACCAGGTCGTTGTCGAGGATGATGTCTACAGAGCGGGGCAGCTGGCCGGCCGGGGCCTTCTCTGGCATCTCCTGCACGGTGATGGTCTGGTGGTCCTTATAGATAGAAAGACCAAACTCTGTCTCCAAAGGGTTGTTCTCTTCATCCTGTTCCAGAGACATGGCAACAATATTAATAAATGCCCTCAACATTTGCCATTTTCACTACTGTACTCTTGGAAAAACAAACACTGTGGTTTACAGTAGACAATAATGCTACGCTACTGCAAATGACCTTGGTAGGATAGATGGCACTGGAGGGGAAGGCCTCCAGTGATGTCATGTCTGTGTATTTTCTTTCCATGGTCTTCTTCGTGGCTGGACAGTAATGGACACTGCGCACCACTTTGGGACGAACCAGCGAACCTACGGAGGAAAAGGGGACATGCTAACAGTGATACGCCAGCCTTTGAACCTTCTCACCTCTAGACGTCACGTTAATATAACTTACACTTGGTGATGATCCCCTCAACGCACACCATGCTGCCCAGCAAGCGAGAGGTCAGTGTTCGGGGCGTCACGTGTTTGGAGCCAAAGCTCCCCTCCAGGCCCACGTAAAACTCTTCGTGCTGTTTGGCGTAAGTGGCGTCCACCGTGGCGACAAGTTCCTTGAGGGATCGCTGGAACGCAATCAACTCCACAAATGCACTGTTCATGAGCCTGACAGACACAAGAAAGCCAGGTGGTGATCATCAGGAGATGCATTGTGGGGGGTTTTGCAATAAATAAAAGGCTGCAAGTTTTGTTTCTACAGCCAGGGGTAATGATATTATTAGAATTGCATTCGAAATCAATTCAGATTTTAATTCAGTTATAGCCCTTGAGCAACTTTCAAAGTGAGCCATGTTAGAACAAAGGCTCTCGTCCTTACTTTGCAGCCCGGGCCTCGTTGCGCCTCCTCAAATCGTTGATGTTGACTATTAGTCGAGCTTTGTTTTCACTGATCATGTTCTGGACCTTGCCTTGGTAAATCCCCTGGTCTTGCTGCGGAAATCGGACAGAGGTTTGGCACCAATTAGTTCTATATCGGTTTCATGTCCTCCATGTAAATGGTTTCGAAAGGCTTCGCTGAAACGGACTCATTATCAAAAACAAAGACCGATAAGACGGACTTAAATTTGAATAAACAGTGCGGTAGGAATACGGAGCTTCACAACTTGATTTACTTTAGCTTCAACGTCGTTCAAGTAAAAATGACCAAATGGATCCCATCTTTTATTCTGACCGCATGAGCACAAAAGTGTTAAACCAACTTACATCATCGTCCAGAAAGTCAAGATAGTCCCGCTGAGCCTCTCGTATCTCATGGTCATCCACCATATCGGTCGCCATTATTACCGTTTATTTAATTGTAAAATGTGAAAAGACTAAATCAGAGATCGCTACAGTCACTTCTGGGCTGCCGTCAGGTCCTCTGAGAGGATTTCGCGCCAATGCGTGCCCCGTACCAACTCAGCGTAACTCGTGATTGGTTCATTTAGCGGATTCTGTTTTTTTATGCCGGCCGGTGAAAGCAACGATGACCAATAGGATCTACGTGACTTTACATGACCCCGCCCAGTCAGAGAAGTCGCGCGAAACTGAAGCAGGAAAAGGCGGGATGTTAACACAGGAAAAGAGTTGTCGTCACCTGTCACGTGTTTCCAGGAGCGCATTGTTTTTGTCAGATTTAAGTTTTTGTAATTTGATATGGGCGTTATATTTGGATTATTAACCACACCACAGGATTACTTTATTTCATTGACAAAATCAAAGTTTACCGATGAAATTGGTTCATTATTAAATAAATGTGACTGATTATTTATTAACACTTTAATGATTTTAATTTCTTAATTTAAAAACATAATATTCTTAATTTTAAAATCGTTACAGACAGGGATCTCAGCGTGGTTCAGCTTTCCTTTTAGAATATTTACTTGAGAAATTAACATTATTGTAATTTTATGAAGATAATCAAAGCTAAAGTGCTCAGACGAGATTTTGTGGGTGTTTCCACTTATTGTAGCCCCGCCTACAACTGTCAGCCTGCTCTCACCTTCCTCCGCGTGCGTCCGAGGCATCTTTCTGCCTCGATATGTGTGACTTTCTATACAGGTTTACCGTCTTTATGACAGTCCACACTTAAGTTACTTTATATAGATACATTCTGATTTATTCTGCAAGACCTGAAGAGCAGCAGGTGTTCTCTGGATTACAGCAGGTGAGCTGATGTGTCTCATTTGTTGGATCTTTACAAGAAATGTAAAGAATCGTGGCTTTTGTGGTGCATATATTTGTATCGTGGTCCTGTTTCTGTGTTGACTGTGTAGTTTTCCTGTAATTCTAGCTGTAAACACGCAATCTGTAGCAGAAATCTATAGTGGTATTAAATCCAACTCTGTTACGCAGCAGGAAAGTTGAGAAGTTTTTTTTTATATATTTTGAAGAGAGGGCTGAGGGAAGGGTTAAGGCGCACCTTTCATTGGAGATACATGCGATGTTTCAGAGGGGTGGTTGTGTGGTTATGTCCCTATATGCTGCAAGGACAACCTTACAGGTACAACAACATACCTTCTCCTTTTTGTCATGAGTGAATCTGGGTTTGAGAGAATAGGTCTTATTCTTTCTAAGAACAGAAACACATTCCAAAAGGATTCATGGTTTAATAGCAATTTAAAAAAAAAAAAAAAATCCCCTTATCAAATGGGGCACCACCTGTTCAAGTTAATTCTTGACCAGACAGGAAAAGATTTGCAGCAGCATAAACTGCTGCCAACTAAAACAAAAACAAACCCCCAAAAAATCACATTCATTTTTCATTTAATTTTTACTTATTTATAATTTAGTGACATTGTTTATGCAAAAATGCAAAATGTAAAGGAATTATATTGTATTTACACAAGAAGTATTTCCAGAATATGCTTAAGATAATTTTAGGCATATTTCACAATATCATGATAACGTGAAATATCATGATCCTTATTCTGACCACACATAGGACAGTATGTACAGTCTATCAATAATGCATACTGTCCTATGTGTGGTCAGAATAAGGATGAGGAATATACAAACATACCTAAACCTGTCAGGACAGGATTTTTTTTTTTTCCATATAAAATGTTGATTGGCTGTGTTCACAGCGTGTTCAGTCCTGGTGATCCGTCCACTTTGCCTGCCTCAGCCAATCATGTCTACCGCCATTCTGCAACGCCTCAGCACTTGGACTCTCAGCCTCAAGCACCTCAACCGCCTGCTCCGCATCTCAGACCACATCCCTCTCTCCGTCCCTTCGCCTAGTCCCACGGTCACCGTCTCCCAGGTGCCCGCGCTGTTCCAAGAGCCCTACATCCTGACGGGTTATCGGCCCACCCGGCAAGATTGGTCCTGCTACCTCTTCACCCTTTTCCAGAGACACAACGAGTGCCTGAACGTGTGGACTCACCTGCTGGCTGCCCCCATACTGCTGTTCCATTGGTGGACCAACGTGGACGCCCTGGGGTTTACGCTGGACGCAGCCTCTCTGCCTCTGTGTCTCTTTTTAGCCTCTTCCCTTACTTATATGTTCTTCAGTGTGGTGGCTCACCTCTTGCACTCTCATTGTGAACATTCGCACTACATCTTCTTCTTCCTGGACTATGTGGGCGTGGCTGTTTATCAGTACGGGTCCTCCCTTGGACATTATTTCTACTCCTCAGAAGCAGCCTGGAGGGAGAGCGTTGTAGGGCTGTTGTTTCTGCCGGGCGCTGCCCTGTTTGGGTGGCTCTCCTGCCTCGGGTGCTGCATTGCTAAGTCCAGGTACAAGCGACCGTACCCCTGGCAGCGGAAGATCTGTCAGCTGGTCCCTACCTCTGTAGCGTACCTGCTAGATATCAGCCCGGTGGCCCACCGCCTGGTCACCGTCTCCTGGACCCGGGAGCCCTCTCTGCCCTTCCACGCTCTCCACATTACCTCCTTTCTGTTGTCCGCTGTCTTCTTCTCATGCCCCATCCCGGAGTGCTTCTTCCCAGGCCAGTGCGACTTTGTGGGTCAGGGTCACCAGATATTCCATGTGCTCTTATCCCTGTGTACGACATTCCAGCTGGAGGCTCTGTTCCACGACTACGCCCGGCGAAGGGATACAGTGGTGGAGGCATTCGGAGAAAGGCAGCTGTGGTGGGCTTGCGTGGGCTTCCCAGGCTTGTTTGTATGCTGCATGGCAACAGCGCTCCTCACAATGAGGCAGGTAAAAAAGCATCTGCAAACTAAACAAAGGAAGGACACGTAAGCGGTGTATACGTGAAGAAAACAGAAGGGCATATTTACTGTCAAATCAATACAAAAAGTCATTTGTGTTTGTGGAAAGAAATTGAACTGAAATATGTGACCATTAAAGCATATAACAGTTCGGTGTCTAGCCTTTCATCTGAAGCATTTGAGTTTACATTTTTTTTGTCCTCCCATGTAATTGCTGTTGATAACGGAACCTGTTTTTAAGAATGCTGATGTTGGGGTGAACTTTGAACACACATCTCCAATGCTGCTGCAGAAATAAAGCAGTGTGTAAACTCACACGGTTTGAATTCTGAGCTAGTGTGTGTGTGTGTGTGTGTGTGTGTGTGTGTGTGTGTGTTCTTGTGCATTTTACACATTTGGGACCAAAACGCACATTTCACCAGCACAGCCAGGGATTTGGGCTTGTTAAAACCAAGTCCCCTCAAACAGCCCTTTGAATTTGTGAGGACCAGGCAAAATGTCCTCACATCCCCGAAATGTCCTCACTTTCCTAGTAGAATGAGGATTTCTTTTACTCAGTATGTAGCAAGTACAAGAACACACACACTGGAAGGCTCTGCCACTCACCTTGCTTTCCTCACAAATGCATATTTTCTTGACCATCACTGGTTACCAGCATTTATTGTCCTGTTTAGGTCACACAAAAAGCACTAATAACGCTCTAACTCAAAGAAATGCCGGTGGCTGCTCTTGTCGTCTTTATTCAGCTGTTAAGAAATAATCAGGATGGAGGAGTGCATGATATTTAGTGGCTTTTAATTAGGGGCCATCTCAGGTGAATAGAGTAGACAAGATAGCAAACAGTGGCTAATCTTTATATATTACTTGTGTGGAGGTTATGCTTCTGATCAATAAGTCTCTAAAACAACTTTAGGAACACGTTGTGTCACAGGTGTGGCTACAAACATGCCGTTTTTTTCCCCACTCAGCAATGGTATGCCCCC
>BJFM01000662.1:53728-73779 GCA_016586285.1 Arothron firmamentum | reverse complement strand
CACACACACACACCCACTGAGTGTTCTGTAACCTTGCAGGTATTTCCTGGTACATTAAAAGAAAAAAAAAAAAAAAGCCTAACCAGTCTTCCAAGACCTGCAGCAGTAAACGATGTTATTTGAGTTGTTACACGTGTTCTTGCAGAACGCTTAAGCCCAAGTCTGGATGTTTTTACTCCAGCTTCACACAATGCACACGTTAGTAGCAAACACCGTAGTTCAGCTTGAACTGACATTATTACAGCAAAGAATTCTTTTTGCAAAAAAAAAAGAGTTTATTTTACTGTATATATTGTACTCGCTGATGCAGGTTTCACATAATGGGAATGACAGCTATGGCTGTTGCGACAGAGATGTCTCTGTGGTAGTGAGGTATTTGTTCGATTAATGGCCCCTGAAGGCTACGCCAGCGTGCACTTAAGATTCTCATCCATCCGATGCTGGTTAAACATGAGTGTTAAACAGTGGGTCCAATTATTCAACTGTTTAAATATACTAAGAATTTAAAAAAAACCCATGGAGATATACTTTATCTGTCATTTCTATATAAAAGGAGCTACTTTTTTCCCATGCAGCCTTAGTCACACCCATTCATAATATAATTATTGGATATTTGAGCACATATTTGTCTTCTTTGTGATTTAAAGTGATGAGTAGAAATAGAAAAATCATACTTAAAATCAGTATTTGTAACCTATCAACACAGGTACCAGAACTGTGTAAAGATATAGTCCCGTATACTCATTTTGATAGAGATGTGCTTTTAATTACACTTAATTTACAGTGAAGGGATTAAGACCTGCCCTGCAGCCTACCATCAGGGGGCAGCCTTGAGATTTTGGGGAGATCCACGTTGAGGCGGCGGTTATGGTCGCCGTGTGGGCTCCCTCTCTGGAGGCGCCCTTGACACTGGGCTACTTATACCGACCATCATCTGCATCCAGGCCCATTCTGCATCCGAACAATGATCCTTTGTTTCTATAATACGCCCCCTTGTGAGGATGACTTCATGAGTTTCAGTCGGCCTTTAACGCAGGGATCAAGAGCCAAGAGCTGCGGCCACCTTAACTGACATTTTATATAGTATGTGATGTTCTTGATATAACAACACTTGGAAATACGTGTCAAAGGCCTCAATCCGCTTTTGTTTGTCCTACACGGGGTGTCCTTATGGCATGGAAACGTCCCAAATTTATTTGAAATGGATGCAATTTCTCTGTACTGGCGATTAAACAACGCGAAACGGTCATTTTTAGACAGCTACACACTTTTCATGTGAAGCACTGGCACTAGGAGGCGCTACCAGAATTGGATTTGACGCACAGGCACGTGACACAATCATATAAAACAATGCACAGTAACGAAACTCCGTTCATATATCAAGAGGTCAGTATTTCCTGAGCGAAATGTCACTTCTGGAAGCTGTGGATATGTCAGCTGTCAAGGCGCTCAGGTGTGACGGGAACAAAGTGATGAGAGGAAAACACAATGGGCTGTTTGTGGGCTTGTACCAGCAGCACTTCCTCCAGCCAGGACGCCTCCCTGCTGCCTGCTACATAAAGCAAAGACGCCTGAATGACTGACAGAAGCTCCGAGCGCAGCCACAGCCAGTCAAGCACGCACGGTGAGTAAATAATCTAGAATTCAATCCTCTGTGTAATAAATGTCGTTATAGACACCATCTTTTTTTAATTATTATCATTATTGTCAATAGGAAAAGCTTTATAAGCTTTAACAAGTGGGACACTGTGGTGAGGAACATATACTTTTGCTGCTCATCAACGACTTTTACTGCTTTTTACACTAGCGCTAGAGGAACATGGCTCCAGTTGGGGTGGTTAGC
Organism: Arothron firmamentum; assembly: GCA_016586285.1. Lineage (NCBI taxonomy): Eukaryota > Metazoa > Chordata > Actinopteri > Tetraodontiformes > Tetraodontidae > Arothron > Arothron firmamentum. Next base: position 71,936 of record BJFM01000662.1, on the reverse strand, counting down.
ATGACAGGTTGGTTCACATCCCCAGAGGTGGGCATCATCTCCCTCATCGTCTTCCTCATCCTCAGCATTACCCTCGTGGCCCTTTGCAACGGCTGTAAAAGGTGAGTTTATTCAGACTCCCTGCTCATTCGCTGCAGAACGGATGCTGCCATTTAACACATTTCACAGATTTGTAGGCAGACTTGTGGGATTTAAACCTGACCGTCGCTGATATGATCAGCAAAGCAGGGACCCGTCGGACCTGATCAGCAGTGTTTGATGGAGGGCGTTTCCTCTTTCAGGGATTCATACAGTCACCTTAGGTTCAAGGCAAACAGGCCAGCTTTAGATCATTGCCCTGGTTGTCATAGTGAGGTCTTCGCGTGCATGGGTGTGTTAAATGCAGGCGCGCACACGTCACACACCCTTTAAGGCTGTGACACAGTGGAATGAAACAATGGACCTATTTGATTTTTGTTTTTGCACATTCCAGAACTCTGAAGGAATGTAACTCGAGTAAGAATGTTAGTGAGAGATGGAAATCGGACGTTCAGGGAGTGACTGCAAACCCTACCTGGGCTGGCAAATAGAGGCAGGGCCAGTTCTCTGGAGTTACAAAGACATTTGTTTGCCGATGGTGCGTTTCCAGCTGCAGTACCGCCGCGTTCAGGGTTTGTGTAAACGTCTGACACTTCAAAATGAAGTCTTCATCATGGCAGGAGAGGAGTTGATTGGCACGGTTTTGAACCAGCACTACCTGTTACCCACCCAACTCCGAGGTGGGTGTGTGTGATGTGTGTCACTCAGTCATCTCGACTGCTGGCTGATGCGTCACCCTGATGAGTCACTGAGGTGACTCAAGCTCTCTGAGCATCGCCGGCAGCGATTTAGGTTATAGACTCAAAGATTTTGAAACAGATAATTCGAATACTAATTTGCAATTATTCTAAAAAAAAAAAAATACAAATGAAATAAAGTCATGACAGGAAAATGACTGACGTTGTCGAGATTGTTTGTGGATATAAATCTTTAAGCGTTTGGAACAAAAAAAGACTAAATAAAACTCATAAAAATGAAACAAACAACAGAGGCAGAAGTGATGATACATGGAGGGTGCTCACGGGGTCGAGCGATGCTGTTGCAACAGTCAGCAAACGAAAGAATGACCCTTTCTGTCCTGTCGTCCACAGGAGCAGCGGCAACGCGTATGACGTGAGCGGCACAACGGTAAGAGCGGACCGCCTCTCAGCCCTGTCTTTTTGCTGTAACTAAATCAAGTGATCCACGCAGAATCTCTCCCAGAATCGAAATACTGTGTGCGGTTTTGCAGTTCGATAGCTCTAAATTAGGAGCAACAAATGTTTGATTATCAGCAATCAGCAGGACAACTGTGACAACTGATCGAAGATTCAGACTAATTAGGAATAATTTCAGTGATGAAGTACATCTGAAAATCGCCTGGAAAGGGTGATTGAGCCTCGTTCTCTGCGTAAATTTTCTTCTTCTGGTCCACTTTCTTAGTTACCAAAACCAAAAGTGAGAAAGTGTGATCCAACAATCAGTGTTTGTCTGCTCGCAGCCCCGCCCTGTTAAGAAATCTGGGAATCTGATAAGATTTGACCCCCAGCAAAGTACTTTTTTTCAGAGAAAGTCTGTCCCCCCCGAATCATTTCGAAAAGCAGTGAGGCTTTTCTAAATCAAGGCTAATTTGAAATTGTTCCATTGGGGAAAGAGGCTGTCGCGCTGCTTTCAAATTAGGTGACAAAATGCTTTGAGGAAAAACACTGTCGCCGCCCCAAAGTGTGTTTGCAGGGGAGTAAAATGCACGACATGTATTGCAAGAATTATTCTCTATACAGTAGAGGTGGGCAAACTCAGGCCCGGGGAACACATGTGGCCCGATGAACTATTTAATCTGGCCTGCAGAACCTTCACAATAATTTCAACAATAATTTAGAAAAAGGTTCAGACCCCCCCCTTCACCTAGCATGCTAACATATTCTCTCAAGAAGGTGGGGCTAAACACCATTTGGAGCTTCATCGTCCATCTCTAGTTGGACCAGTTTACAGGCTCTTTGGGGTTAGTTTGCGGCACCACCTGGCCGGCCCGTTCATCAAGATCTGAAACCCAAAGTGGCCCTTCAGGCTCAGTAGGTGCCCACCCCTGCTATATGGCCTGAGGATCCTTCAGTAAATGTACCGACAGATTTTATCAACAGCAAAGACTCGCTTCTGCACGTGACATCTCTGAATCCTGATCCAGAAATGTCTGATGCAGTAGACAGCAGACTGCGACAGAGCCAGAGTGCACTGATTCCTAAAAATGGCTGTTGTTATAAGCTAAAGCTTGTTGTCCATGCTTCTGTCTTTGTCTGTGTCAGACCGACGGAGCTAACGGGACAGCCGGCACAAAGTCAGGAATCACCAGTAGGTTTTTTCTGTTACTCAGCAACTGGTTTGGTGGAAAGTGTGCGTTTCTCTCACGTTTTGCTGATATCAAACTTCCAGATCCAGACTTTGTATCCTGGAGGAGCCACACGGACATGCCTGCCAACACGCTAGACAGAACACGCGCAGCTACCAACTAATCAGCCGGGTCTTGGTGCATCACCAAGTCAGTCAGAAGCAAGAATTTTCCCATTTCGGAGACCAGAAGCAGGACTCAACACCCAGTCGAACGGAACCGACACCTGACTTTCCAAACGGACCAACAGGAAGAGGCGCTGTATGAGGAAAAGATGACTTATCTGCTGTCACTTATCTGCATACGGAAGAGCCTTTTCTTTGTTTCCTCTGCATTTTACCTGAATTTAGCTGGCAGGTTCATCCAACGTTCATCCAAAGACTGTTCACAAACCGCCCGTTGACTTCTCATCCTCATCTTCATTTTTTGGTGTGGAAATTGCGATTTTAATGCTTATTTACTGTCAGCATCTGCACGGGATTATTTACTCACAATTCACGGCTAGAGTGATGAAACGTAGAAAGTCTAGTCAATTGTAGTTGGTATTAAAATACATGTGATATATGAAATGGAGGAGTTATTAGAAGCAAGACACATTGTGGTTATGGACAACTCAGGCCCTTCAGCTTTATACATAACATGATGTTAGTTTCATGCAAAAACCAGGAATCGATCATCTGTCGGTCCTGTATGAATCATGGAAATCGTTATTTCAGTTTGAAACTGATGAAATGCCCGCGAGTCACCAGTCCTAGAAAAAAAAATACCAAAAAACCCTTTGTGCTTTATTATCCTTAGAAACATAGAACTCCTGACAATGGCTACTGCTAGTGGTCCAACATGCATTGGACTGTCATCGTGTAAAAGGCTTTAATGGAAAAACTTTTGTGGAATACACTTTGGTAGTTTTATGTTTAATAAGGGTTTTTTTTTTAAATCATGGTTTAGTCGTCAGGGTCAAGTCAAGGATTAGCTCAGATTAGCGACGCATTAACGCATGTTGAAGCTTTTGTGCTGAGTGAAGCAAACGTGCTAACTTTACGTTCATATTTCAGGGAGATTAAAGAGCACAGTCAGTGTTCTAGTTGTGCTCACACCCTGCACAATGACTTTTTGTCAGCCCTTTTAAGTCCTCTTAACTTAACTTGCTCTAAGTTATTGACGCCTTTCACATTATCAATGGAATGAAGTGACTGTTGTTAAAGCGAAAGCCTCCAAAACAATAAACTGAACTGCATTCTCTGTCAATGTAATGGGAAATCATGGACTGAAAGCATATTTAAAAGTGTAAAACAACAATATTACAGAAAGAGTCGCCCAAAAAAAATGCAGAGATGATGTGAAAATATACGTGTGAAATCATATTTAAGAGTTGTTGCCTGCTGTTGTTGCCGACTTCTAAATACGATGACGGTAATAAATTAAGATAAATGGGCTTTTTTGGGGGGGTCAATAGAATGATAAGAAGGAGAATAAAAGAGGTCAAAAGCCAGCTTTCCTCCACTGATTGTGATGAGATGGGAGTGCCACACAAGCTCGAAAGGAATCCAAAGGCCCCATAACTAACAAAACCTCAGAATAGGGTGGAGCTGTCACCTCTGTCAGAGGACACACCGTCCTCTGCAGTCTCAGTGTTGTGGCCTTTTCCAATGAAACACACCCAGGTGACTCTGTCTCGCTGCCATTTTGAACACTGCAGGTTTGGCTAGATGGTTTCGCGTGCGTTGCGTTTTCATTGTCTGTGCGGGGCGAAGTCGGCGGTTATCATCGCGTCGGGTTTCGCCAACATTCCTGAATTGGAGTGCAAATATGTTGGGGTGTGGTTGACGCAATCCATCCTGGAAAGTCCTGATTAAGCAGGTTTCTGAAGTCTCAACACGTTTTTCACTTTCACGTTCACACTGTGATTGACGTAGTCAAGTGTGCTACATGAAGCCTATGAAGCCACCTGTGCCGGCTCTTTAGGGAGGGGCCGTGCGGGATGGAATGTTGTATATCATTCTGACAACACCCACACCCACACACAAAAGACCCACACAGAGGACAGCCTGTCTTTTTGTCTCGCATGTTCTTCACCAAGTTGTTTTTTTGTTTGTTTAAAGATTTCAGGTGTTTTTGAATTCCATTACTTTTGAGTGGACTGTCACTGAATGCAGCACGGATGTTAAAGGCTGGGTTTGGAATGATTTACGATGACTGAAGCAAAGGGTGGAGTTCTGTTGGAAAGGAAAGTGCACCAGCCTGATGGGGTGGGGCATAGATTAGCACTTTAAAGTTAAAAAAAAAAAAAAAAGATAATAAACATGAGTGATGTTTAAGACTACGTTGGTGCACTAACAAGCAGCAGGAAGTCCTTTGTTATCTTAGGATTTATTCAAGTAATGACATCCTGAGGGAGGACTGTCAAAACACACATGCACACAGACAACCACAGACACACATACACACACACACACACACACACACACACACACACACACACACACACACACACACACACACACACACACACACACACACACACACACACACACACACACAGAAGCTCCGTAGTTCCTCCCTTAACACTTAAGACTAACAATAACAGTCGCTATTCATGCAGGCAGCCACAGCCGTGCTCAAGCGTGGCGCTCGCTGACTCCTTGGTGATGAAGGCTGAATGGTCTGAAAAACACAGGTTTTAAGTCTTCTGTGGGGGCTGCGGCTGGATGATGTTTTGGGGGCTAGTTAAACCGGATTCAAGTGGTGTGAACACGATAGCTCCGCGACAAAAATCAGCACCCAGCAAGGCAAAATGATGAGTTTCACAGTGGTGACAGTGTGACATCATTGACCTTTCAATTCATTGACCCCACACTTACTATTGGCATAAAAACATATTGTATTTATTTTTTTGTATATATATTTTGGTGAATTAACTGCTTTGAAACACACATTGCACAACAACACCAGCTGCAATTGTATGACATATTATCCTGATGCAGGCCAGTCATAAAAATGCATCTTTATATTTGAAACACATATTACAAAGGACACTTGACACTTTCTTCACTATAAATCAAGCTAATACAGTTGGAATTAAATAATGCTGGTATAATGACTAAAAATCCATCTTACCTGATCTATTCCTAGATCACATGCTTTTGCACAAAAATAATAATTTGTTCAGCAGCAACAATACACCTATGTACATACAGTTTATAAACTGTGCAGAATGTGCATAGTGCTTTCTCTTTTTTGCCTCTATGCTGAAATCATTTAACTTTTTTGTTTCGTGTTTTTAAATGACATTTTCATCCATTCATCTGTAATGTGAAATTTGTATTTTTGACTAATCCAGGGGTGTAATTTAGCACCGCTCCCACTGTAGAGGGCGCTGTTTCTCTGTTTATGGACCTCAGAGTCATATGCGATGACGTCACTTCAAATCATAATATTTCAGCAATTGCCGAAAGCACTTCTTCAGCCCCCACTGTGTGTGTCTTCTATACTTACACCAATAATATGTGTGTGCTGTGTAAATATCATCCCCTTAAACTTTTAATATTAGTAGTATTAGTATGCGTTTACATATTGGACTGTAGGGTTTGTTAAGGAGAATATGAGAATATTAGAACAGATGACAGACAGATAGATAGATAGATAGATAGATAGATAGATAGATAGATAGATAGATAGATAGATAGATAGATAGATAGATAGATAGATAGATAGATAGATAGATAGATGCACAGTGTGAGCATTAGCCAGGAGGCCTGCAGAGCTTACTCGGGGTCATTAATGAGTAAAACTGGAAGAGGGGAATTGTGTCTGCTGTAGGAATCAGATTGGGACTAGGATTGGATTTTTCTCTCTGGCTGTGTCAGTGCTCAGACCCTAAAATCCCTGCTGACTGGATGTCTGGTGGAAAGGGTGCAGACAGCCGACACTAATCCAGTCTCTCTCTTTCTGTCTTCTCTTTCTCTCTCTCATAAACACCCACTCACAGACGCACACACACCCTTGTACTTCTATCTTTAATGTGTTACTTTAATGTGTATAATGTGTCACCCAGCCCCTTTATCCTAACCCTAACCATCCCAACTAACTCCCTGACCCTTATCCTGACCCTATCCTAAACCCAATTCCAAAGCCCTCCCCCCAAAAAACAGGTCCTGACCCTTAAACAATCTTTTGAAGTTGCACACACACGTCCAAGTCTGATATGCACTGCTGTGTGATGTCTGCGGTTTTACTTGTTAGGATGCAGATAATTAACAGTTATTGTTCACCTGTTGACTTTTTTTTTAATTAAAACAGCCAAATTCCAGTGCTCTATCTGTATCTCAGTAATAACATAAAAACAATTGTCCTATAAACAATGTTATAATGTTTGTGCCTTAAAAAACACAAACTAATTTGGTTATAGCTAAAGAAGTCGAAATACAGTAGACTTACATCTTAGTTTTCCACTATTATTACCTATTATCAATAATATTGTTGTCATATTATGAACTATTTTTTTCCTAATGTTGCAGGGAGAATTAGCAGGGAGTCGAAACCTGCACAAATCTTTCGTGCACGTCTGCCAGAGGATCGTTGCAGATTCACGCCTGTGCTGTGGATGCACACAGACAGTGAGGATGCTGCTCTGGTAACCTCTCACCTACATCATCCTCATCGTCATCTCTGCGCACAGCACGGCGCGGAGCGGCGCGGCGCGGCGCGGCGCAGCGCGGCTCAGGTCTCTGCCGCTCCGTCCAGCTGTCACCGCCCGCATTGGCTCACAGAGCAGCAGCACGTAGGCGCCTATCTGACCGACCAACCCCCCCTCTCCTCCCCGGCGCACTGAGGAGCCGGCTATCGGCGGGACAGCAGACGCGCGGTGACGTTCCGCTGCTTGAGCGGCTCCGACGAGACGGGACAGGCCAGAGGAGCGAGTAAGTGCAATAATAACGGGCTCTCGCTCCATTATGCGGTTTGAAATAGCGTCTGAGCGAGTGCAGGGAAATGTTGTTTTCTTTCAGCTGCGAGCTGGGGGAGGAAGGAGGTGTCGCTGTTCGTCTCAGTCTGCGCTGCCGGGTGGAGATCGCTGCTGTAGTTTAAATATGATGAACTAATTCTCTATTATCAATTAATAGACGTATAATAACATGAAATACTATTTTATCGGTAGAATTATTTCGTAAATGGCTTTTTTTTTTAAAGCTCCGCCGTTGTGTGTAACTTCACGTTTTCTGCAGCCTTCATGCGCTGCCGGTCTGTGACTCACTGACAGTTTAAAAAACGTGACAAAACTCTTTAATACTCTAGTTCTGATAGCTAAATTGCCTTTATAATTTGGAGACAGCCCCAGAAAGAAATGGCGTTACTCAAATTTAGTGGCATTTCTGCACTCCTGGCATACTAATTAATCTTTTAATGGCTGCGTTGGGTTTTATTTGGCACATTTTGGGGTGTTTTGATTTGTTTTGGTGTCTATTTAAGATTATTTTCTGCAATTGGGCCTACTTCTCCGTCCAGTTCAGTCCCTCCCGGCGAAACTCGTGTCCGAACACGTTGTCAGAAAGGGGGGTGTGTGTCTGAAAAGACGAGCCCAGCCAATCAGCGTCGGCTCTCCGCCTACATGGCTGACACGGCGGCACTTGTTTACTACCGACGCTGCTCGCTGATTGGTCGACATGGACGGAAAGCAGGCTTTCTGTTGCATTTACGAGTACAGAGAATAGTGGGAAAATTCATACTTCTAATGGAATTTACCGACATTGTAACGCAGGAGTAAATTATTCAGACTTATATTGTATAGTCAAAGTGGTCTCGTTCTAATAATAACAATAATAAAAATCTTATTTATGAATAATTGGCCAAAAATATATGTTTTTAACAAATCGTGCTATAGTGTATAGACAACACAAGAATATCTCTATAATGATAATGATGCTTATCTATTTTTAAAAGACGATGTACTCTTACAGTAAATCGATATCTTGAATTTCATGTGCAACTGCTAGTTAGTGACGTCATTAATTTGGCAAAGGTCTTCCCATGATGTGGGGTACGAAAATAGTTTTTTTTTTTATAGATTTACGTGCTAATATTGATTTTTATTTATATTTTTTCCCAGCTCTTCTGGGATCGTCAAAGAGACAACTGAATCCGCCATAATATTGAAGCACATAGTGATTTTTTTTTCTTTTTTGAGAAGGGGTGGTTAATTTCTTATTATTCCCATATGCCCTGAATGCAACATTGCCCCCATTTTATCACTGCTGGGCTTCTGTGTGTTCACACATACGTCAGATTACGGCTTCAGACAGGCTTACTTGCAGAGGACATAAAAAAAGCCGTTAAAATGTAATTCAGCTGTATCTGTGCGTTTTTTTCCCCCCTCCCATATCTCTTTAATAATTTTAAATTCATTTGTATTTATTATTTGGGGTGTTTTTGTTCTGAGGTGCCTGGCAAAGAGAACCAAATCAGCACATTTATTCAGCACAGAAAGCAAAATATTCATCATTGTATTACAGATTCCAAGTTATCCTCGTCCTTTAAAAAGTCTTCAGCTGAGCGCCTTGTAAACACTCCAATTTTGGATTAATGCCAGCTACCTATATGAAAAGTGATCAGTATACACATGCAATGTAGATACATTTTTTAAAGATTGGATTATTTGTCAGCAGAGTGCAGTTTGTGTAGATGTGCCTGAAATGGCTTTACTTATTGGTGAAAACAGTATATGTCTCTACTACCTGCAACTTTGGAACCCCTCAAAGTTCCCTGCAAAGTTCCCCACAAAGGTGCTGAATTGATGACATTTGCCTCATCCTCGTCGTCTTGTCTGCAGGGTGTCACCTCACATCATGGCAGCTATACAACCTGGACACGGGGCAGGATCAGGATGCAGCGATTTGACTGTCCGCCCACCGGGACCAGAGGCTTGCGTCTCCATGACAACAACTTTCCCTGACAGGCAGCAGACTCAGGTGAGTGTGGTGATAGCAAAAATTTCCCCTGTTTATTAGATGTTCATCTTTACTTTGATGTGATTTACTCATTCATGGCGGATAGATCGTTATTTCTCTCCCCAGTGGTGAACATAATAAACTAGCCAAATAAGAAACCGGTGCCTCCATCTTTTTCAGTCTATCAAACTACAAGCGAGACACTGCAGGAAGTATTTTCTTCCCTTTATTCACGCCGGGAGGGCGGCCGCTGAACAGCATCGGGGCTGACAGTCCTGTCCTGTCGCGTTTTAAAACTGTGAAATCATTCAAACTCATCGTTTCCTGTTTTCTGTGTGAAGGCAGAAAAGTCAGAGCGAGGCTGGAGCAACGTGGCTGCAGCCAGGGAGACTCCATACAGGTAAAGAACAGCAAACTCGTGTTTGGGGGTGAGGGCGTTTGGCTTGATTCTTAAGTGCGTTTCTTTGTGTTGTGTCCAGTTTTCGTAGCCCAGAATCTGTGGAGATGGATGAGATCATGGCAGCCATGGTGCTGACCAGTCTGTCCTGCAGTCCTGTTGTCCAGAGTCCTCCACAAGCTGATCCTGGACCAGGTGTGTCTCATCTACTTTTTTGCATTGTTGTCGAGCATCATTGACACAGGACAAAGCAAATTATTTGAACAATCTTAAAAAAAAAAAATAAATAAAATAAAAACCCCACTTGTGATAGGGTAATGTAATGCAATAATAAGGAATAATCGTGGAAGTAGCAGGAGCTACTATCTAGCTAACATTAAAGTAAACTTGCTGAAAATATGACTAAAAAAATCTTCATTAAGAATTAACAGCACTGTGGAAAGAGTCAAAAAATAGACTCATACCAGCCTTGGGAGCTATATACTTTCCCTGCTGTTCTTTTAGGAAAGGACAGAGAAAACAGCAGAAGAGAGCAGTTCCGAATGCACCGACTTTATTCTAAATACAAATATGGGCTTTAGAAAATCAATACATTGAAAACAAAAGATTGCTATCCTGCATTTACAACAAACTCCTCTCCTTGATTTTCCCCCAGCTGGCTCCTCTTCACCGGCCGACATGGAGTGTGGCGGTGGCGAGCTCTCAGATAGCGGAAGCAGCGGCTACTGGAGCTGGGACCATGGCAACGTGAGCCCCGCTCCTTCGCCATCTGTCACCGAGGTGGACAGCAGCCCCGACGAAGGCCTGCACATGGAGCTGGACCAGGGAGACGAGCTCAGTGCCAAAAAGCCAAAAGTACATGAACGCCTCTTTCTACTGATGTGTTCTGTCGTTGTCTGACCTGACGTCCATCCTGCTTCACCTCCACGGTGTTCCCTCTCTCCCCCAGAGCTCGTTCAGAGGGGTGTACAAGTGTCTGTGGCCCAACTGTGGCAAGGTGCTAACGTCTTCGGTCGGAATAAAACGACATATCCGTGTGCTTCATCTGGGGTGAGTTGGGTTTGTTTTGGCTTTAATCCACCGTATGCTGTTCAGTCCTTCATACGTAGCCTTTCTATGCATCTGGAAGAGTATTAGGGCCACTAATGAGAAAAAAAATCAAAGGAGGTAGTTTTTTTTCGTCGTGCACTTCAAGAAAAAAGTCAAAATGTTGAGAATAAAGTCGAAATATAATGTCGAGACAGGAGCGTTCAACCAAACTCCATTAGGAAAATAACTTTGCTTGTGTTCGTCATCCAGTATGCTTAATGGGACACGGAAGCCTCACAATGCCCAGAATGCTGTCTTTTTCTTTGTCGTGCTTTATCCCCGACTGACTTCTTTGATCTGCTGGGGAAATGTGTGTATTTGTCCTGCAAGATGGCGAGGCCAAATACTTGGATGTCCAGAGCGACTGCGCGCAGGCAGAGGCGCAAAGTCCTAATGCTGATAACTACAGTGTGTTTGTGAGCTAAAACAGAAAGTATTTCTGTGTATTTCAGTTCGTCTAACTGCCTGCGCGGCATTTCGTAGAAGCAGTCACATGCGCTGGTTGTTAAAGTCTCATAAGGTCGACTTTATTCTCGACATTTCGACTTTTTTCTCAAAGTGCACGATGAAAAAAAACTACCCCTTCTAATTTTTTTTTTTTTTTCCTCATGGGTGGCCCTAATACCCGTCCGTGTATCGAAGCTCTAGATTATAAATTAGTACATATTTGATGGAACTTCCTGGTTCCAAATGAAGATGAGGTGTTTTCACATCCGCTTTCGCCTCTCATAGCGAGCGGGGATGTGTCGCAGGGATGTGTCGTCAGCGCTAACGGCTGAGATGAGCTTTCAGCACCTTTTCGACGCTTTTGGAAGGGTTGTAAATGATGTGCGGCAGGAAGTGTTAGGCAAGGACGGGCAGGTCCTACCCCACGTGCCATAGATGCCTCCAAGGTGTGATGAGAAGCATGCTGGAACGCCAGCAGGAGTGTGAACCAGTTTAGCCCTCTGGGATCAGATTTTCAGACAGTGAAAGCTGCCTGTGTTGCTGCATCTGCTTCATTCCCGGTTTCCCCACATTCGCAGCAGCGGCTCGGACCAGTCTCAGAGAGAGGAGGACTTCTACTACACCAAGATCTCCTGTGAGACGGTGGACACAGCACCAACTCCGACTCCTCCACCTCCACCTCCTCCTCCTCCTCCTCCTCCTCCTCCTCCTCCTCTGGCTCTGGGCCAGGCCTCGTCATCTCGCCTCGGCTGGACCTCCTGCGGTTCTCCTCCAGCTCCTGGGCTCCACATCCCTCCCGCTCACAGGCCCCGGTCCAACTCCAGCTCGGGCCTCTGTCTGAGCCGGCCCAGCCCGCTCAGCCAGTCGGCCCCCAGCAGCTTCTGGCAGATCCACTCAGAGCATCTCTATCAGGTGAGGATCTCTGATGATGTCACTCACCTGAAAACACTGAATTAGTTCGTCCAAACAACATTTTCATCATCTAAATCTTCAGTCGACGTTGGTTCTTTTGAGATTTGCCACAAAATGTCTGTTGCTCCCCGCTGGAGGTGAATGTTTTGGAGGCTGAACGTTGTCTCTGAGCGATGTGAGGAGACAGCGTCGGGTTTTTCTTAATGAATTATTGAATGTTAGACTAGACTTTTTTGGTGCAGGATCCGCCGTGAGACAGCACCGAGATGGGCACCCACGTTTAGATAAAGGTCACTCCGCCTCAGTTTCAGACGCATTTTTCCATCCAGGTCTTTTCTTGGCATCAGACTTATTTCATAAATTATAAATCCTGAAAGAGCAGTTTTGTGTTCTGGCTCGACTTCAAGAGAATTCAGTCGGATTTGTGATCGATTTCAGGAGAATTTACGATGTTTTGTTGCCCTGGAGGGGGGGATAAAATTTGAAATTTCAAGCTTTTGAAGCGCAGAAAGATGATTAAACACAACGCTAATAAAAAAAGAAAAGGAAAAAAAAAGCCACGTGCAGACACGAGCCAGCGAGCACGAGTTTTGTTTATGCATCACAAAGCAGCGAATTATACGAGTGACCTGTGTTCAGCCTGTACGTCGCACTCGCCTTGTGACAGTGGAAGGTTATTTTACATGCCGACTTGACTCAAGACGGTTCACACATGAATTAAGAACCTCACACATGGTTAGGTTTTAATCTACACACACACACACATGCAGTTGTCATGGCCAGGCGGTCCGATAGATCCACCAGCCCCTCTCAGGGCTCTTCCCGCGTCATCGCTTCCTCATTTGTTTCCTTGCACGAGCATTTAGGTTGAACCGGGGGTCAGTGCTGATTCAGGAGGGGTGTTTTCTGGCTCAAGGCCTCTCTGACCTCGGCATTGAACTCACACCAGCACGCTCGGTTTAACTCCAATCATGACGTCAAAAGCGCGTGCATTGGCCTGCGCAGAGCCCCGTGCAGCGGTGTGGTAGGAACCCACGAGGGTCGCACTGGAGGAGGGACACAGGGCCGAATGGGAAGGACCCGGGCACCAGGGACTGTGCTTTAAATGAATTTTAACAGTCTGATTAGGTGACATATGCAGTTTTACCTTCGATCCCTCCTGGGATTTGGTTTCAGCACTTGTGCTTGTGTTTGTGTGTGTCTGTGTGTGTTTAGCCAGTGTGTGTTTAGCCAGTAAATAAATGGGAGTTGGATTTTGAATTTTTCAGGCATAACCTATATATAATATATAATAACGATCTTTTGAGCTTTAACTGCTAGAAAAGCTATCTGCAGTTAACAAAAATATGAAGAACATAACAAAACACAGTGGCATTTGTTTAAGTGGGAATTAAATCTTCTTATTTGAGATTTATTCTTAGTGGTCACAGATATACAGATATAATTAGTCACATCTCGGCTCTGCTCTTTTCAGGCCTGTAATCCCGTCCAGGTATCTGTAGCAACCAGAGGCCCCAGCTACCAAAGTTGGACCCCGTCCACCTCTGTCTCTGGTCACACCAACATGGCGGTAGGTCCTGCTCCTGCTTCTCGCTTCCACATGCTGATAACATATCACACATTTAAGCTTTATTTTTTATTTTTTTCCTCTCTTCAGGTGGCCAAACCTCGGTGCCGCTCCGTCAGTGTTGGTGAACAGTGGCTCCAACAGAACAGGCTGCAGCCGATGAGCGCGTCGCCCTCCCGCACCCACTGCTCCTTCAGGTGAGGCGCCGTCCGCCCTCTTGTCTTTGTTCGGTGATTTATTTCGTTTTTCCCCCCCCGTACCTCCTCTCTGATCGCATCTCCGTGCCATTTTGCGTGGGCAGGAAGGGCCGCGGGGAGGCCAAGAAATGCCGCAAAGTGTACGGAGTGGAGCGCAAGGACCAGTGGTGCACCGCCTGCCGCTGGAAGAAAGCCTGTCAGCGCTTCCCCGACTAAAGCCAGCGAGTGTGAGACCAAAACCTGGATGGATGAATGAGTGCAAAAGACTTTTATCAAGAAGAGGATATAAATCAGGGCCTGAGAGCCATAAACAACCATTGTTTTCCTGTGTATTTGTTTTACTTTTTTTTTTCTCCTTTCCTTTCCTAAAGCAACGCACATGGAGTTTTCTGTATCTTTGTATTCTGAATCTGAAAACTGGAGTCTGCGATGGTGCTAACTGTTGGCTGACTTTGACCATGTGACGTGGTAAACCTTCAATACTCTGTTCCAAAGCTGGTAGTGCTGCCCCTGTCGCTCCACTATGTTAGATTGACTCTTCTCTTTATTCCAGTCCCCTCCCCAATGGTGACACAGTGGTTATGATGTACATTATATTGTGTGCTTTGAGTTGTCTACAAGTATTTTATACCATTTTTTTATCGTCTTTTCAGCCCGCGTACTTTGGGGCATGTTGTTATTTTTCAATTTTCATGTTTTTTGGCACTTTGTCAAAATCTAAACTCACAAAAATAAGCTACGCTTGGTGAGACTCAACCAAGTTCCTATGTCCTTCCTGTCCCCGTGACGACGTACAACCAGTGTTAATAGCTCGATCCATGAAGTGTAGTGTCACGACAGTGGGATTAGAATTAGTGGAATGAGTTTGTAAGAGCAATAATATTGGGGGAAAAAAACGTCAAAAATTTACTGTCAAACACAAATTAAAAAACAATTCAGTTTGAAAGTGTTGCTATTTCTTGTGGGAACGAGTTAGTGTTTTGATTGTTTAAATCCATACACCCACTATCCAATCTGATTACGCAATGTAAACAGATTATTATTTACATTTCATTTTCTTCTTCTTTTGCATGACAGNNNNATGCAAAAGACTGACCTGCAAATGTGACGGCAAAACAACCCAAGCAGAAACATGTCATTCCGTGTCCTATAATCACTTCCACAGCTGATATGCAGAGTGTCTCTCCTTTCTGCTCTAATGTGGAACATTAAAGACGGAGTCATAGAGACACCTTCTCCTTGACACCCACCCAGGGGTCTTGCCAGCTTCCAGCTTCATGCAACATTTAAAATTAACACCATAATTGCAATGGTTTGGGGCTGTGCAAATAGATTGCTTTTAAAGTTATTACTTTAACGTAACATCCAGTTTGTCAATTTAAGGTTTGCGATTTATTTAGGCTGCACATTGCAGATTAATTATCCAGTGGTTTATAAAATTACTTCAGATTTGCCAACACTTTCTATATTATTCAAATGGAATATTAGTAAGGATGCAGAAAAAGCTGGAGTCTCAGGAAACTTGTGGTGGGAGCCTATTCCACCACTTTAAAATATAAATAATGTATTGAAATTTTAAGCAATGGAATATTATGGAACGATAAATTTTAAAAACTGAAGTCATATTTAGAAATTAAGAAGTCTGAAGGAATCGGAAAGCAGACCTCAGGTCAGTGCCAAAGAGTGACGTGTTCCTCATAAAACCACTAGAGGGCAGTAAAGTCACACTAAGCGGAGGTCAGAAACAATTTAACATATTCAAGATTTGGGCTTAAATTATGGTGAAATTTTAATATTAATTAATAGACCTAGTTTTTTGTAGGCAGTAGATAATTAAGACCGACAATGTTTTTGAATCAATGGATAGAAAAAAAAATAAGTAGCTAATTTTACACTGTATCTTTTGCATTGGATAAATCAAATTGGGTTGTAGGCCAGCCAGTAATTTACCTTGTTTTTTTTTTTTTTAAAGTAATTATTTCCCACTTTTACAGACCAGATCTGTTTTTAAAACGAGGGGAGCTGTTCCAAAACACACAATCTGCATTTAGCGTGGATAGCAGCAGTTCACAAACAGCCGTAGAAGCCCTCCACACATTCACACCAGCCAGGTCTCCAGAGAACACCTCGCATTAAACCTATTTGTTCATCACACTCAGGCCTTTTATACCAGCACGCCAAAAAATATATTCAACTGCACTTCTCTAATGCTTTTATTTCACAGAATGGCATGTAAATGTGCTTAATAAGAAGAACATCACGGTCAAAACATTCCTTGTTACTCAGGGACACAAAGAGAGGCGCAGCGAGATGGCAACAGTCTGATGAGTTCGGTGACGCCGGATCCGAGTGGGCTGCTGAAACCTCGAGCACACGAGGTCAGTGTGGCCACGTCACAGTTTGTTTGGCCTCCAAAGCCGAGTCACGGGGACGTTAAATCTGCCGCTACGGCTGCTCCTCATGCCCAAGTACTGCCTCAGCAGCTGGTTCACGCGTTTCTGACTGTTCCACTTGCGGGCGGATTTGCGCACACCTATGAACCCCCCGTAACGCTTTTGCAAGGGCCTCACGGGAGAGCCAATCAGCTTCCTGTATCCATGGCGCCCCCTCTGGAACCCACCAAAGCGTTTGGATAATGCAGTGGCCTCCCGGATCTCATCCTCGTCCCTTTTTAGCTGGCTGCTGCCCCCCACGTATCTCTCCTCCCTCGGTTGCCTCTCTTCATCGAGACCCAGACCCCGCATCCCCTCCCCCTCCTCAGAGGGTTCCAGCAGCGATGAGTCATACTGGACGCTGCGCTGCTCCATGGGCGCTTCACCCTGATCCCCGTCCTGGAAGCTGTCCGCAGCTGCAGACTCCAGCAGTCCGCTGTCTGAGTCAAAGTCGAACGAGGTCAGCCCCAGCTCCTCTCCCGTCCTGGAGGACACAGCACCTCCCCCAGACAGGGGGGGATACTGCGGCACCTTCACAGCGTGGTGGCACACCTCCCATGTGAGCGAGCTGGAGACGTGACCCTCACACTCCAGCAAACACACCTGCAAAGAGGGTGAAAACAGATTACCACAGCCCACAACACAGTACAAGCCCACCAAGATCAGTACTGGGACCACTGGGGATACGACTCAGACTGTAACACATACTGGGGACTTGAGACTGGCCCATTTTCCAGAACTTTTGACCGAACTCTGCCTGGCAGCGCCCCAAAAGTGAAGCCAAAGGACCTCAACCGCCCCCTAGTGGTGGGTATAGTCATCAACACTGATAAATTAGTGTTGATCGATTCGCCGAAACCTGATAAATGCAGATGATAGATCGGCTGTGCAAAGAAAAAAAAATAGTATATTCTTAGAAAAAGAAACGTGTGGATAGAATAGATCTTAAAAGGGCTTCTAAGGTCAGCACCTTGATCTTTGGATGTATTTTTCCGCATTAACGCAGGTGAGATGAGCAGGTCAAATTGGATGGCATGGCGAATTTGCTGTTGAATACTTTAATCCGGGGGGTTTATTATTTTTAGTGTTTGTAATTCCTTCCAATCCTCCGCAGACAGAAGTGGTTTTCTCCTTCGCTGACTTCCCCCCCGTTCGTCATCAATTCAGTGGTGGATTCACCATGAAAACTCATTGGCTGCATGCCATGAAGTCATTATTCTTCCTTCATAAGAAACCTGCCTGTTTATCTGCATCTGCAGCACGCTGGCGCGCGCTCACACCTCTGAAGCACGTGACGACGAAATAAAAGCACGAGTAAATGAAAAGAAATACACATTCAAAATAAAAGAATTTAAATATAAATAATCCAAAATAAACACAAGATATGCAAACGGTATAAATAATATGCTGAACACTTAGAAGAGTGAGTTTTTCTTGTGTTCTTGCAGAGCCGGGGGAGGAGTCTGGTGTTCATGCTATGGCGGGCTGCTTTATGACAAGTAATTAAAATGATTGAACACATGGTGTTTTGATGAACAGGAGACACAAATGTATAAGAATCCCAGAGGGGGTGATACAACAGGAGAGCATCTTTATCTTCTGCTTCTTCTGTCCTTCATTCCCGCCTCATTTCCCCTTCTACTCCTCCTAAACCCAGCCGGCCATCAGCAGGAGGGTCACCCATATAAGCCTGGTCCTTTTCAAGGTTTCTTCCTGTTAAAAGGGAAATTTTCCTTGCCACTGTTACTTGTTTTTTTTTTTTTTGGGGGGGGGGGGGGGGGGG
>BJFM01000662.1:0-27171 GCA_016586285.1 Arothron firmamentum | reverse complement strand
CACACACACACACACACACACACACACACGCATGTACCCCCAGGCCCTCTACAGACTATCACCCTCAAAACCGTGAAGCTCTGAAAATTTAGGCATATTTTCCAAAACAGAGCGCATTATCGGTATCTTGCGATCTTCCTCGTCACAGCTCATAATCACATGTTGTTTGTGTGTGTGTGTGGGGGGGGGGTCATGTCCTGTGTTGCTCAAAACTAAACCCCAAGCAGCCGTGCTTTCATACCGGCAATAGAGGGGCTGGCGTTTGCACCTGCGACCGTTTTGCATCACACACCATATCGGAGTTGGTTAGTCAGCGGAGAGAAACTCGGTTAAGGACGCGTCCCCCCCAGGGGGACAGAGCACATCTGTCCAGCAGAGATAAGTGGGAAAGGATCTCGAGCTGGGAGGAAGTTGTAATCGAATTTCATTATCAGTACAGGGAGGAGGGTCCAACAGCTCTCCTGCCGCCCTCTGCAGCTCCCTCGCACCGACCTGGAGGTTACACTCAGGCAGGGGGACGGTGGCTTCATGCAAACGGGAAAATCGGAAGACTCCTGTTTTATCAAAACGGAACGGACGCTGCCTATTTTTGATTTCGATGAATGCACAGCATTTTGTTGCGTCATGGTGACGTGTCGCCAGCGCAGCCACGTGCTGGATTTGATTGAATCCTTTAGATGGTCAGAAGCCAGCTGCTTGGTGCAGCCTCGCTGCACAATTACACCTAAACTCATCACAATTTGCTGGCATGCCCCATTGCATTTACATAAAAACAACCAAAACGCAATCTTCGAGGCAAAATCGGAATATTTCCCAAATTAGAGCAAAATAGCTTGAACTCCTTTTATTGGTATTCTCTTCTGATAAGCGCGATAATTTTAAAAATACAAAGGCTGATTTGCTAAGGGTAAAAGGCTCCAACCCAAGTGTGGCCTGGGAGATAAGCTATGACGATGACACAAGCGGAATTATCAGATGGTGCCGGCTCGATAAAAGAGCAGGCAGAGGCGGGGAAGTCGAGGAGAGAATTTAAAGAAGAAATCCAAGTTTAAGACAAAAGGAAGTACTGCGGCGGCGAGACGAGAGCCTCAAAATCGGGAGGGGGAATCTCTAACTGTGCCCTTCACATTATCAAGAAAGATCCTCTCACCAGGAGATCAGTAAACACTCCAGCCTGAGCGGGAAGCCTGCGCGATTGTGGCAGCTGTAAGGCCGTCGGTACCACTGCTACTGAGGCAAGGCTGGATTATCAGCAGATCTTTCAATGGTGGCTACATGCAAATGTTATATAAGATAAAAACCTACTACATTCTGAGCTACTGAATGGATCGCCCTGAAACACGTGCTCATGGTGGATATGTTGGTTTCAGACTCGCAGAACTAAATTTGTAGTTGTGCTTTTTAGAGCAGAGGTGGGCAAACTGAGGCCCGCGGGCCACATGTGGCCCGATGAGCTATTTAATACGGCCCGCAGAGCCTTCACAATAATTTCTCCAAAAGCCAAATTAAGAGGGTTGTCAGCTTGATTGGTTAGAAAAAGGTTCGGACCCCACCTTCACCTAGCATGCTAACATGTCCTCTCAAGAAGGTGGGGTACATCAGGTACGGTCTTTGGTTAACCTCCGATACTCATTTGGGGGGTGAGTGTCCAGCACCACCAGGCTGGCCCATTCATCAAGATCTAAAATCCAGTGTGGCCCTTCAGGCTAAATAATTGCCCACCTGATGGTGAAGGCGGTGTTGGTTTCCTGTCTCCATCCATCAGGAATGCTACTTATGATGCTATGGTGTCACTTTGGGGAGCTGTTATGTAACCCAGTGTTTTGAGGCTCCGAACACTTACGTTCCTTCAATCGGCCTCACGAGCGAAACAGAGCACATCTCGATTTGCGTCACAGGAAAGTTCTATCAGCTTTTGTCTCTTTTTTTCGGTTGCGTCTGAACCTCATCATAGAGGGAAATCAAGGTTATGAACTTATTTCATCTCTGGAGACAAATTCATTTAAATGAAACCTGGCAAAGCAGCACACTGTCTGAAATTAGAGTGGAAGGAGAACCTGCTCCATGTTTTCTAAACCAACAACGGCGACACGTCAGAGTCACTGTCTCACCTGTGCTAATTATTTTCAGCATTTCATCTACCTGGTGTGTTTTGCGGCATCATTGTTCTCGTTTCATTTCCTGTAAAACGGGGGTGCCCAATACGTCGAACGCGATCGACTGGTTGATCGCAAAGGGAGTGCAGGTAGATCACATGACATCCATCTGCACTATGACGTTTGTCTTTCGATTAACACAGAGTCAGCTGCGCCCGCCCTGGACTAAAAGCAAACTTCTCTGTTCATTTCATTTGGGTTTGTTTTTTTTCCGTTAGAGCAACCATCTTCTATTTATCCCATCTATCCTGAACTGTCAATTGATCCGACCAATGAAACCGAACAAAGGCAACGTGTTAGCATCCATGCTAGCGCCTAGCATGGCCCCAGTGTTAATCTGACATCAGCCTGTGTTTCTGATGAGTGGAGCTGCTCTTTGAACACTTTAGCGGCCCCC
This sequence comes from Arothron firmamentum, assembly GCA_016586285.1. Lineage (NCBI taxonomy): Eukaryota > Metazoa > Chordata > Actinopteri > Tetraodontiformes > Tetraodontidae > Arothron > Arothron firmamentum. The sequence continues at coordinate 24,618 of BJFM01000662.1, read as the reverse complement.
TTGGGGGAGTTGTGAGTTTAATAAATGAACACAGCACTACACCACTGTGCTTTGTTTTTCTGTAACATATATATATTTAAGGATGAACTGCCTCGTTAGTGAGAGAAAATACTCCAGGAGTAGGAACAAAAGGGGGAAAAAGCAGGAATATGTAATAATTACTGATATAATATATAAAAGATAAGTATGTGTTTTGCATTTTCATTGTAGGTAGGTAATTTTGATATGAGCATCTTATAAGTAGCTCGCAAGCTGAAAAAGTGTGGGCACCCCTGATGTAAAAAAATAAAGCAAATGAGCGCGAGGGCGCGGGCTCATTTACTTCCTGCCGTCAGGATGGGCTCCAATCAGAACACTGAAGTGAGCCTGCTGCTGAGAGACATCTGACAGGAGACTATTGAGTCACAACACAGCTGGAGCCGCGTTTCCTGTCCGTCACAGCCTATTTCAGGACCGATACGCGTAAGATTTCACCGTGCGGAGAACACAGAAGCCCCGGTTGCTAATGTCACAAACACTAAGTTTATGTTTAACTCGGCGCGGAACTTTTGCTGGTGTTGCTCGAGGTCTGGATTGGGTTTTGTTTAATTTTTTACATTTTTTTTTTTTTAATTGTTGTAGAAAACTACAACTTAAAAGAATAAATCATTTTCAACTACTATCGTTGAAGAGCTGTAATTACAGCTCAGACAGAGTTTGCTTTGAATGTCAGCAAATGTCAGTCAAGATATAGACGCAGAGAGCTTTACCTGCATGTATGGCCATTTAAATGAAATGCAAAGACAAATCGTTTCCTTAAAATCCAACCTTCGTCCGTCTATTTGCCGTTAACCGCCGTTCATTTGAATCGAATCAGGAGTGTGTCCCAGGGAGAGAGGTGGAGGATGCAGCCTAGGCAGGACATCCGCCAATATTCACTCACAGTTATACCTGGGGGCAATTAAGAGCCCCCCAGAAACGGTCAACAAGAGACACACAGAGACAAGCACACTTGAAAATACTATTGAGCACTAAGAGAGGGGGATTAACATCTGGAAGTACTTACGATAAACTGCTCTATGTCCCTCTCCATGCCCATGTTAGGCAGATCGGGCATCATGTGGGCCACCACTTTGAAGCCGGCGTCCTTCGAAAGTTGAAAAGACTCGCACACGGCTCGCACCGTGTGGCCCCTGCAAGACAAACGTCAGCAAAACCAGCGAGTAAAACTGCAAAAGCCTAGAGGTGAAACCCAAACGGCGATTCACGTGACAGAAGGAGCAGATCTGCACGTACAGTCTTTAAACGCGGGGATGCCACATAGACACGTCCCCGTATGTCTGCAGCGCTGACCTGTTCGTGTCACGGGCCACGTCTTCGTACACGCTCTGGACTCCGATCTCCAGCCGGGTGCAGCCGTAGCCCAACATGTCGCCGAGGTGCCTCTTCAGGCAGTAGTCGGGCCGCGTCTCGATGGTGATGCCCACACACTTGGTGTTGCTGCGCTCCGAGTACCTGCAGCAGGGAAGCGGCTCCGTCAGCACTGCTCATTTTAGATCTGGTCATATCATCATAAGACAGGGGTGGGCAATTACTTAGCCTGAAGGGCCACATTGGGTTTTAGATCTTAATGAACGGGCCAGCCAGGTGGTGCTGGAAACTAACCCCCCGATGAGGATCGGAGGTTGACTAAAAATCCTGCTTGATGGTCTATTGACTGTGAAAATATTTAGAAGAGCCTGTAAACTGGTCCAACTAGAGATGGATGATGAAGCTCCAAATGATGTTTGTTTGCCCCCACCTTCTTGAGAGGACATGTTGGCATGCTAGGTGGGGGGGTGGGTCTGAACCTTTTTCTAACAACCCTCCTTATTTGGCTTTTGGAGAAATGATTGTGAAGGCTCTGCGGGCCAGATTAAATAGCTCATCGGGCCACATGTAGCCCCCGGGCCTCAGTTTGCCCACCTCTGTCATAACGTCTCAACACCGCTGCCTTGATATAATGAGCCTTGTATTTTTTTTTTTTTTTTTTCGTAATTGGACTACTTATTCGACTGGGTTGAGGCGCTCTCTATACTGGGATCATTTAGCAACATCAATTGCGTGCTGTGAGTTTGCACGGCCCATTATCCAGACAGTTAACACTAACCTCACATTAGGGACACTTTACTGCACTCAAGGAAACAGATGAGGGAGGAGAAAATGTTTGCAATGGCAAAAATACTGAATGAAACATTAATGGTATTTGTTTTGTGTCAAGTTAAACACTTAAATGATTCAGTCAAACAGGGGTACAGAATGTGGCACTAATACATCATTGCGTGTGTTTATCGCTTGATGTGTTTGCTCCCAAGAGGACAGAGGAGCTGAAGGTTGGACCCCGTAATTCAGATACCGAACAACATCCCTGATAAAATGACAGGCAGAGGCAGGAGTTATCGCAGTCCTCCTCTTGATGGTAAGGAAAACAATTACATTCTGTCAGAGCTGAGGCTGTAACCCTTAACTGGGATAGTATTAGCAAAAACAGTAATATTAGAGCTAAATCTGAGCAAATCTCTCGAAGTCTCAGCGGGTAAAGGGTAGATCTGTACACATCTGTCATATTATGCACAGAAATAAATCTGTTTCGCTCATTTATTTAACTTGACATGTTGATTGGCTTGTCATTCTACTTTATGTGTACATGTATCATAATGTGGGCAGTAAAAATAATATTATTATTAATTGTATTAATGTATTTCACCAATATTTAAGATCTGGGTTATTTAGTTACTTTCTTAATAAACCAACAAAAAACTAAACTTCATAAAACGTGACCGTGGAAGGCGTTTAAACGCATTTGCGGGTTGCTTCCCAAAATTAATGACCGTGTAGAGCCAAACGTGTCACCAAGAATCTCTAGGAGGATGATTCAGGTGGATCAGTCACATCAGGAGCTTTCCTGGGAAGACTGTTGTCAGGGGTTTTTATCAGGTGGGCAGAAAACAACTCACAACTCATCACAGCCAGGGTGAAGTGATGACATTTGAAAGTTTTGGAATGCGTTTGGTCATACATGAGTAACTTTTCCTAAAATGAAAGCAAATGTCAAAGCCTCAAAGGTCAGATCTTAAATCACATCTGCGGAGGAAGCTCACAGTTTAGGTCCATATTCAAAAACTAATCTGTCTCAGAAATGATCTCACGAGCTCCAACCTATCAATGTTTTTTTTTGGTTTTGTTTTATTTCAGCAAGTGTCTTACAAACACTTCTGGTACTGGTCCAGTTTCAGAAGAGGGGTTAATGGTTCTGACCTTAACTCCAGATTGAAATTTACTGATTTATGCACACTGGACGACCTTGAATGGTGAAAACAGCACTGAAAATCTATGCAACAACAACACTTGCAATAGCTTTTCAACTAGTAATGTTGATTTTAACCACAGAGAAACAATAATCAATCAAATCATGTTTAATTTAAATCTCAAACCTCAAGTCTAAGTGTAACGGCAATCAGCCTACAGCTGCTAACTCAAGACGCTAAAGGTGCTAAAAGGAGCAGCGAGCTGAATAATGCTTTTCCTAAATGCAAGCACGACACTGATTTTCAGTTTCATAGAATTTGATTTCGATCATGGCTGAAAGAAAAGAAAATGCACAGAAGCGCACACGCAGATACGCCTCCTTCTGACACGCCTGCCAGCCATCATTTTCTCCACTCCAGCTGCTCCAACTGGACCGCCGGCTCCCTTCGTACCAGATAATGCATCTTGTGATTCCGCATCTGCTGGCAATAAATGTCCATCTTTTACAGTCTGCTGGCTGATTTACAACAATTACACAAGTTTATGCTCCAGAGAGGATGATCAGATAGTATGAGATGAGTCATTAAAAAGTCTATTATCTGGAGCCATCTTACGGCTGGGGGTCATGATCACAATCAGGTGAGCGTGCTCAGAAGCGGAGACGTGCATCGGGAAGGTGCGCTCTTTTCCTGAAAGGCAGACAACATAAACGTAACCTGTACCCAGACAGAGGCTGAGAAAAGAGCCATTAACAGTCAAACCGAGTGTCTCCTTCACAACACTCAGACTAGCAGCAGCAGCAGCAGTAATTCCCACAATCACAACATCTAACCAGCAACCTCTGATAGCAGAGCAGCCACGTTTTGACACACAACTCAGGCCCCAGTCTTATCAGACATGAGAGAATTAAAGAGACTCTGCAGTCCAACGAGCAACCGCAGCTCTATGAAACAGCCATTACTTGCTTAAAGCATGTGTAGCGCATCCTTAACTCTCCAACAAAGCTCGAAATTTTCTCCAGGTCGTTGAAGAAGAGGCTGCTCGTCTGTGCCGCGCACACCGATGAGCCAATTTCAGTCGAGGCTGCTTTCTGTGATGGTTAGGAGGACAGGATAAATGAGGGAATGGAATTAAAACATCTGCAGACTGGGTCACGGTGAAAACAGGGAAGATGCAAAAATGAAAAGAGGCAACACTGCCTGTGCTGCTTACGTGCAATACATGAGGCAAACAGGTGTTGCACTGAGGCCAATCAGGGAGCTAATATGATAAATATTAGAAGAGGCAACACAAATTAAAGCAATTAGGCATATAATGGATTAGCTGTCGTATAGGAAGCAACATCAGCTTTCAGGTAATTATTTAAGACCCTTAACATGGAACAATACAAAACACAGCACTTTCCCCCTGTTTGAGAATGCTCAGAATTGAACATCATTCAGGTCTGAATAGCTGGTTGTAATAATATCTGATGACAGATGTAGATGTATTAGTAATTTCCAGGTGTCAAATTAATCTGAATGACCTCAGTTATTAGGACTGGCTAAAAAAAGGTATAAAAGTAAAAACAAAAGGATACACAAAAAACTAATTCTTTGAGTAATGGTTAGATATTTAAATAGTATAATAGCTCCACCTAGTGGGTGTATAAAACACTGACCCTGCAGGTGTGCTCATTATCAGGATAGGTGTTACAAATTCAGTATAATGACATAATTTATTCAAGTGCATATGTAATTTAATTCAGCTATAAACATAAATTTGCTACATTCTAAAAGGCTGATATCACCTTTTATTTTAGTAACCTAACACTATCTGGTCCTCAACACCAGTATTTATAGACATACTAAATATTAGTTAAGATAAATAGTTTTATGTCATAATTTACTCTAGAGTGAAAAAAATATTTTTTATTGGCCATTGTTGGTTTTCATAATTTCTAAACAGCATGAGGTGCTCATTGCCTGTAAGTAAGAAATACGCTTTTAAAATCAAACAATTATGCTTGGAATATAAATATAAAGATTTGCTGCTGAGTACCTGACAGCCTCAGCCACATTGTTGGAGGTGTGTCCTGATAAAGCATCGTGCAGGTTTCTGATGAAATAGTCTCTGTAGTCCTCTGGCAGAGCCATGAATGTCCCACCCATCACAATAAACTCCACTTTGTCCACACTGTGACCAAGCTGCTTCAGCTGCATTAAAAAAAACAACATACAAGATTTTCGAGTTTTTAGAATGGCAATATTAACAGCTGCTAATTCATAAATTGTAATGATTAACATCTTGCCAAAATTAACAGAAATGTCAAAAGAATATATAAACTATAAAACCTGTTCCACCCGATGTCGAGTCTGAAGATAGGGGTCGTAACGTGCTCGGATAGCTCTCATGGATGTTGGCTGTCAGAAGAGACATGAAAAACATTTTAAAAAATTATATAGACAAAGCAGGAAAATGACATGCTTAAAGTAAACACCACCTAAAAACAAGCAAAATAGACGACTGGAAAGAATGTCTGTAAATAAATATAGTGTTATAGAGAGCGTTTTCCCTCACCTCATATCCAGTGTAAGACTGTGTGGAGTACTCAAAGTCAGAGTCTGGGCCGCCTGGACAATAGCTGCCGGACAAATGATCCACAGATACATTAAAACAATAACCCACGTTCCCAAACTGCACCACTCAAAAGAAATAAACCAACATCAAACTGGAAATGAAATAAACACTTACACACAGATGTTGCCTGTAAAGCTGATGTGGGGACATCGATGTGGTTTACACATCACAGCCACAACTGCAATCTTCAAAACAGACATAAGCAATTTCCTTATTGATAAAACAACAGATTTAAACAACAACAACAGCAAAAAAAACATACTTTTAAAGCTTAGTGTTCCTTAAAAACTGCTAACTTGATGTTTAGCATTAACCTACTGACAACAGAGAAGCAGGATCACATACCCCACTAGCTGTGCGAATTGGTTTGGCCTTAAGTTTGGGTACCAGAGCGCGGCGATACTGTGGTGGAACAGCAGCAATGATGTCTACCAATCGAGGCTGGGCTTCGAGTCCGTATTTTGCTGAAGTCTTAGTTTTCACTCTATAAAAACAGTCATAAAATAACAGAGTCTACTGAACACTGTAGAAAATTAATAATAACCATATTTATACATGTTCTCTTAAAACCGCACGGCACATCAGTAATTCTCTAATTTCATTCTTTAATAAGTCATTTTGTTGTAGTTTACTTCAAATATGTAAAACTAAATAAATAAATGAGATAATCATACAAAAAAGACAATTAAAATAGACAAAACATGAAAATGAAATCTATAATTAAACTGAAAAGGAGTTGGAAGAAGTGATACTTATGCAATCTCATCCCTTATCTGTAAATTAATAATGCACATTAAATCCCATGTATAATGTTAAGGACTTACTTGTTTAGGTTGATATCTTTGCCGCCTTCATGAGCCTCGACTAGTTGCTGGATGACATCAGCAATGGTCATCATCATCAGTTCAGCTCTGCTGAGCTCGCCTGACAGATTCCAATAATCAATATCATCTCTTAAGCACAACATGGCATAAGCTTTCAATGTATGTCAGTTTTAATGCAGAGAATGTGGACAGAAAGTACAACTTAATAGCAGTGTGAGCAATAGCTCAGCGTATAATTTCCCCAGTCAAGAATTAGATCAAGTGAATCTTCATGCTTTTAAAAAGATATCAAGGATGCGATTTAAGTAGATTTCACAGTTTCACTCAGACTGTGTTGCTGTCGTACACTGAGACCAAGTCAAAGTTGGAGTTAGCATTAGCTTTTAGCTACAGTAGCTTGGGCACTTTTGATAACCGAAAGGAACATTTTATAACTTTGTCACACACTCACTCTTTTTCTTTGGCTTTCCCATTTTGTTCTTTCAAACACAACCTTCAATCTTCAACAGGTGGATGCGGGCTTCAGGTATTACATCTGTTTTTCAGACCAACAACGCCGTAAGAAATAGTAAACAACTCCACGTTGCGTCTAAAGACGTCTTCTGTCGTATGTCGACTAAATCTGTCGTAAATTGACGTAAACGCCGCATTTCTTAACCTGTCCGGTATTCGAGTTCCCGATCGCACATTTAAGTAGTGAAAAAGTGTAGCAAAAAGTCCTACTGGTGCAAAAAGAAAGACGTGAAATTAAATTACAGCATTATAACACATTTAATTTTATAACGGCTCCACACTTTGGTGCTGAATGTCCCCTCAAAGCATAAGTTCCGAGCAGAGCGCAAAGTGGGAGACTTGGAAGCCGACTAAACCTCTCAGTAAATCCCTTTAGCTGCGGGCTGATGGCTTGACTGATCACTGTGGGGAGTTTCAGGAAATGCAACAGGTGGAAGAGCCGAGGGACTGACCTGCGCACTGCCGTGAGTGTTTTCTAAACGCAGTAAGACCTGTGGCGATAGATTGCACTGCGTGCTACATTAAATGGCGTTTAATAACTATAAATAGACTTAGCTTCTGTGTTTATGTTGACTATTTGTCGTTAGCGTCACAGGCTAACTGCTGAATGTTCTTAACGAGGCTGTGGGCGTCGGACAGGAAAACCACTGCGCAGCGTTTCACAAGGTTAGTTGGTTACCTTAAGAATGTCATTTGAATTAAAGCTTGTGGAAAAAAGATCGATGACAACTTAAAAAAGCTTCTGGTAGGTGTATTTAGTTGTGGGCAACATTTTTGCGACGCCGAATTAATGGCTTACGACGTCCAGAGATTTGTACTTCATGAAGCAGTCGTGTAAAAATAAAACGATGTGTTCAGGTGTAGTTGGAATACTCACATTCACCAACAATGTGCGAATTTACATGCACGGCTGGCTGCGCGCGTAACCGGTTATTCATTTGTCACCCGTCAGGTGTCACAATGGATGACAACAATCTTAACGTCTCCAACGTGAAGGTCGCTGTTCGTGTTCGGCCCATGAACCGGAGAGGTGAGCCCGACCCCCGTCCTGCCACCCAGCACGCTGGGCTTCATTCAGGGGGGAGGATTGTTACCGGGACACCCCCACCCCCGTCAGCCTGAGAAAAACACAACACTGTGTGTGTGTGTGTGTGTGTGTGTGTGTGTGTGTGTGTGTGTGTGTGTGTGTGTGTGTGTGTGTGTGTGTGTCTGTGCCTGCCTATTGCAGAACACAAAGTACTTAAAATCTACAAGGTAACATAGATGTTTTAGGTAAAATAGTAGCTTTTATTTGAAACTTAACTGGCCTGTAACTAGGGATTAGTTGCCCGGTTTTGTTTCATTTTGCAAATGTTTCCTTTAAAACGTGAAATGCACCTTTAATCCATCATTCCTCCTAATCTAGAGTAAACGGACTAAACCATTTCCAGTAAAAGATGTTTATCTGGATGAATGAGAAGGCCGGTAGATATTTTATTGCTGTAAAGTCACCAGTAATCATGGGGCCGATATCGTTGTCTTGAACTATTAGGTTGGAGGGAGGATTTGTGCCATATGAAACCTTCAGCATGGGACAGACCGACTTTCCATGCCCTGCTTCAGGGATTCATCAGAAATGGAACATTCATCACAGTAAAATTGGCTTCAGTGTTCTGCAAAGACTGTTTTCATTGTCAAACTCTGAAAATGCCTAGTTTAACCCAGTTTGGAAAAAAAAAAAAAAAAGTTTGGGCCGAAGGAAAATGGGTGTGGAAATGGAAACCTATAAAGGACATTGAATCACATCCTGTAGCTGAATAACGTGCACTGTGACATTGGTGCATTTCCACCAAGGTGTGTATATGTCATTTTCTCAAATCGTGAAAACTATGAAGGCACATGTGGCAGAATCCCCCTCTGGCAGGATGTTTCTGCAGAAAGGAATGAGGAAGAGGAGTTCCCACAGCACTTTTCTCAACTGTCTTTGCAGAAGGACCTACGTGGTTATATTTGCACAGGCAGGTCGGGGATGAATTAGTATCAATCAAACAATGTCCTGTCTGGTCGTGTTGAGCTGTTTTTGTTGCGATCACGAGGCTCACACACTCGCGCTCACACACACTCACACTCACACACTCATGCTCACAGACAGTGACAGCTGGTGTGCTGTGAGAGCTACAAATGACAGTTACGATAGCACTTGCTCTGCAAACAATTTCAGCAAAATATCCCGTGCATTATTACATTGTTTAAATATAGTCTAAGTTTGTTATTTAAATTAATGTATATATTCATGTTGTCTTTGATTGTTGTGTAAAAAACATCATAGATTTCTACCTGTTGCCAGGTTTCTATATTCTATTTTTGTAATGTCTATTTTCTCTCAAACACATGGTGTTAACAGATTTGTCTTATCTTATCTAGAAAAAGACATGAAGACCAAATGTGTGGTGGAAATGGAGGAGAACCAGACAATCCTGCATCCAACCACCACCAGTATGAACAAAGGAGACCCCCGGTAAGCGGTAGCTTTTATTATGTAATCTTTGATTTTAAGGCTGGCTTTTAAAATCGACCGAGGGACGCACGATCCCTAAAAACAGCCCTTAGAACACATTCTGAAACCACTCTCCTCCTCCTCCGAACCCTTTCCGTGTCTCCTCCTCCCTCTGTGCCTTCACTGGCTTGTTCCGGTCTTTCCAAAGGGTGTGTCTGGGAATTTGAACAATGGATGAGAGGTCAAAGATCAGGCCGAGCTGATGCACGTTTTCTCTGTTCCGTGCGCAGTTTCTTCCGAGGTCTCCTTGTAAACGGTAAACTAGGCAGGAGATCCCTGGAGGCTTTCTTGGGTTGCCTGGCTCCATCAGGCGGCCTCAAGGCAATAACCTGCTGACATGCAGTATCAGTCTCTCTCTCTAGCAGGGCCGAAGCTCGTTTTCCTGAATGATCCTCTGCATCTTTGCTCAGCTCTAGCTCCACCCGAGTCTCTTCTGCCCTGACATGCACATCGTCGTAGTCTTTTCCTTCAGGCTCAACGTAAACAGGTTTGACGAGCTCTGCGTAAAACGTGAACTTTAAAGCAGCAGTTTGAAGCAGAAATCCCCCGTTTCCGTAGAAATCCATGGAGACAATTTAGCAATTTTACCGCCTATTTTCCCCGACAGTTTCTGCTTATGCTTCGTGCACGAAACCCCAGGTGATATTTTTGCGGGATGATGAAGCCAAGCGTGCAGCAGGGGGCTGTCAAACCCTCAGGAGCTCTGAAATCCAACAGTAGGCAGCTTGGCTGTAACATGCTTATTGCCATTCTTTCATATGGGTGCCAGATGCTTTTTTCAGGTTTAGAAAAATTTCTTATTATTTGCGGTTATAAATGTAATAATGCACATATGTTATTTACATACCTTTAAGCACATAGTCATCTTTGTGACCCAGAACAATTTAAAGCCATTTTCAGTCCACTTTTTTATTATTTTACACAATTTACCCAAAAGATTTGGAAACATATTTCCAAGGAGGACGGGATCATCGATTTTTAACATCTTCGTGTTTGAGACACCACTGCTGAGCCTGCTAAGGTTTTCCGCAACCGACTAGCAGGCCTGCCCTCCTCCCCTCCTCTTCTTCAGTGGCTCCTTGGAGCTGCTGGGCTCAGCCAGTTATCTCAGGAATGTCCTCACCAGTCCAGGAGTGGATGAGACTTAATGTTGCTCTTTCATGGAACAGCCAAGTCTGACACAGGGGCGCCTTGTTTTGTTCCACGTTTCCATGTGTGTGTGGACACGACTAAATTTATTGCCTTTTCATTCTTCTGAAATGAAGCCGAGGCTTCTCTGAGTACACAACAAAACGAGCTCTTTCACTTGGTAGAAATACTGTGTGTAGCACAGGAACGAAAACTCATGTGAGGTACTTTTGTAGGAAGAGACAAATGAGTGCAAATATATTCAGTATACATTGCAATATGAATAGATTTGACATTTTTGTTTGTCAACTGAGTCGTGATTCCTATTGTTAGCTGCGCTGGAATGAACCTAAATGTGATGATGTGCATCCCAGGAGCACGTGGACGCCACATTTCCCCTGCGTCAGTGGCGAGTGAGGTAAAGATTAGTCACCCTGACAGTCTTTGTTTTTTTTCTTTACTTCAAGGAGAAAAGAGGAAAGCTCACTCAAATCCGTGGCCTTGAAACGTCCCTTCTCACTCTGCTGACTTCGACCTGAAGTCCTGTCTGATTTTTGCTTTTTGCTGGGCTGTTTTTCTTGCTGTCACACAACAGTTGGCGAGCACCCATCTGTAGTTTCATAACAGATTTTAATTCAGACTTTAAATCCCAGAATGCTAATTCATAATCGGGGACCAGCAGCTAATAAACTATCATTTATTCTGTATAAGGATTCATAAGATGTTGTCTGAAGGTCACTATTTAACAATGTATAGCAACATAGGAAGCTTTAGCATAGATTTGTCACAAATTTGCATTTTTATAGACCTTTCTATGTTAACGACCAGAAAAAAAGCCCACACATGTCCAGGAAATGTTATTGTGGCCCTCAGGTTACAGCAGCAGTCAATCACGGAACCAGGGAGTCCAACAGGACCCGGGCCGGCTGAGAACATGACGTTAACCTTGGCTTGCTTTTCCAGTCTCTCTGTGGGAAGTTTCCAGCTGTCACTGGTTCCAAATCATGGGGATCATAACTTGTTTTTGTTTGTTTACACAGAGCATGGGGTCAACCATGTGACCAGGAGCAGAGGATAGACTCAAACCTCATCTCACGTTTTTTTTGGATGCTAGTTCCTTTGCAGAATATAGCACCTGAGCGGTGTAAACTGTACCCAGCAGATAAATATCTGTGTAAAATATTACACATATGCAGCAGGTAAAGCAAGGCATGAGCAGAGGGCTGGAGCAGCACAGACCACAACAGGAACCAGGATATCATCACTTTCAAAATGTGTTACATGTTCATGTTTATTCACTGACACATTTTTTTTTTCTTTCTCTCTACCAGGAGCCAGCCAAAGGTGAGTCATGAATGACACTCAGATACACAACTGTAAAAGTTACACCTTGCGCAGTTACAGTTCACTTTCCTATTCCTTAATCGTCACTCGCTGTTTTTTTTTTCCCCCCAATTTCCATATTTAAGTTGTCTTGAGTATGCTAATCTGGTGCTCTGCGTGCTTTCTCCTCAGGTATTTGCTTATGACCACTGCTTCTGGTCAATGGATGAATCTCAAACAGACAAGTTTGCAGGTTAGTACCCTTTTCTGAGCTCATGTTTTTGATGGTTTTATGACCCAGTTTGCTGTAAAATGGTGGAAGAGAACAAACTCTACCTCTAGAGTCTAACTCTAGCGCAAAACGCATGTGGCACAACTGTACAGTATGCTACACACTGTTACATCGCACTGTGACTGGAGTTTTTATCTCTGTGAGACTGTATTTTCTAAAATCCTACCTCATTTGAGTTTCTGTGCATTATAGCTGCAGTCTCAGCACATAGTAGTTTTAGTATTTAGTATTTTAGTTTTCGTTTTAGTATTTCCCTAAGACTTTGCATGCCCTTGTGTGTTTCCACTTTCTCTTGAATCTATCTATCTATCTATCTATCTATCTATCTATCTATCTATCTATCTATCTATCTATCTATCTATCTATCTATCTATCTATCTATCTATCTATCTATCTATCAGTGATTGGTGCAGATGGCTAAGCAGCTTGGAATTTCTGTGACCACATACCTCAGGTCACGGTGCGTTTGTGTGTCTGCTCAGCGCAGCGTGTTTAGTCGTGTCTTCCGGTCTTTGAGCAGGTCAGGACGTGGTGTTCCAGTGCCTTGGTGAGAGTCTACTGGACAATGCCTTCATGGGCTACAATGCCTGCATCTTTGCTTATGGACAGACAGGTGAGGCGTGTGCAACAGCTTTAGCTCCAGACTCTTTTTTTTTTCTACAGTTTTCTAAATATTGAGCTTGTTTAATACATTTCTGCAAAACAGTGTGAAAAATATTAATCGTTTTAATAAAGAATGCACACGTGGAAAGATGAGGAATTGCGCCCAGATGTCATTAGCATGCATTTAATAAAGAAATAAATGGAGCGGAGAGAGTGTTTTTCTTCAACAAAAGCAGCTTAGGCCCTGGCTGCAATAAGGAATTAAAAATTAAGTCAAGATTAAAGTTTTGGAAAGGTCCTTCCAGCGTCCTGATGAGAACTCCATTTAAAAGCTGTGGACTGGCCAGTAGAAACCAGTCTGTCAGCTGTGTGATGGTGTGACTGTAAATTATGTCGTGCTAAACATTTATTTCATATTTCTTTGTTGCTAGAAGTACGTCCCCTGCAGTTGGTGGGAATAGCAAAGATTATTTTTGCTAAAAGTTTTTTTTTTTTTCATTAATAGTTAAGATGTTCCTATTGTAGTTTAGTTGCTTTCTTTTAGGTTGGCAGATTATAAGAAAGCCTTTAGAAGATTGACATTTTAATAGAACATTTTAATCGAAATGAAATAGCCAGGTCCGCACTCCGGAACCAATTTTAATTAAGCTGATTAATGGGAACATTCATTTATTAGAGAGATCAGCAGATAAGGTTTTGGCTTTGCGTTAACATTATATAACAGGGGTGATTGTCATCAAAGCCAACTTTTGAAAACTTTTCTCAATTCCGCTTCCCAATAACTCAGTTATTCCCATAAAAAAACAGCTCAACTCCTTTGTGCTGTCGTGATGTGGCTGGAAAAGCACCCCCCCCCCCCACCCCCCCACCACCACTTTTGTGTTGTTGTTGTCATTTCTGGAGTCGTTTCAAAGCTGCAACTCTGTCTCCAGGCTCCGGCAAGTCGTACACGATGATGGGCTCAGAAGAACAGCCCGGGCTGATCCCGAGGCTGTGCAGCTCCCTGTTCAGCAGGATTCTGCAGGAGGCCCAGGAAGGAGAGAGCTTCACTGTGGAGGTCTCCTACATGGAGATCTACAACGAGAAGGTCCGAGACCTGCTCGATCCCAAAGGGTAAGGAAAAGGTGTTGTATTTTAGCCTAACCCTACATGCAGCGAGGATTATCGACACATCGTGCAGATGCATTATTGCACATTTTGAGAAAAGTTGTTTATTATGATTCTGAGGAGCAGATTTATCAGCTTCTCCTTCTCTCTGCAGAAGTCGACATGCACTGAGAGTGAGAGAGCACAACGTTTTTGGGCCTTATGTTGATGGTCTCTCTCACTTGGCGGTTGCCAGCTATAAGGTGTGTTTGAGCAGTAATGTGCGGTATTTTTGCTGTCACTGCGTTGCAAAACGGAGTGTTTAATGTGCCGCGGCTGCATTTGCGACAGGACATCGAGTCTCTGATGTCAGAGGGGAATAAATCACGCACGGTGGCGGCCACCAACATGAATGAAGAGAGCAGCAGATCCCACGCTGTGTTCAACATTATCCTCACACACACACTCATGGACCTGCAGTCAGGGGTAGTCACACACACACACCACGCACACCACAAACACACACACAGGATCATACCAAATCGATGCATTGCTCATCTGTATCCGTGCCCAATCCAGACCCGTGGAGAGAAGGTGAGCAAGCTGAGTCTGGTGGATCTGGCTGGCAGTGAGCGGGCAGCCAAAACGGGAGCTGCAGGTGAAAGGCTGAAAGAAGGGAGCAACATCAACAAGTCAGTCAAATCTCTGGCTTCATGTCAAATCTTTTAATCCGGTTTTTCCCAACAGCTCACCACATTAATTTTTTTTTAACCTCTCCAATCTGGTTGTTTTGGTACATTCTTTTCCTGATATTGATTCTCTCTCTCTCTCTCTCTCTCTCTCTCTCTCTCTCTCTCTCTCTCTCTCTCTCTCTCTCTCTCTCTCTCTCTCTCTCTCTCTCTCTCTCTCTCTCTCTCTGTGCTCCTTCAGGTCTTTAAGCACTCTGGGTCTAGTCATCTCGGCCTTAGCCGATCAGGGAGCGGGGAAGAACAAGAACAAGTTTGTTCCCTACAGAGACTCCGTCCTCACCTGGCTGCTCAAGGTGCGCAGAGGACAAAAGCAAACATTGTTCATGCAGATCCCGTCAGAAAAACAGGGCGGTCATGTTTGTTCTTTAATCTACAGAACAGAGGATAGTGGATCTTCATATTCTGTGAAAAAGCTTCCTCAGTGATAGCTGCTTTCTGTGACTACTGTTGAAAAGCTTCATGAAAATATCTTTAGGCTAAGTGGCTCGTTGTCCCCTCCTGGTGTTGCAACAAAAGATCTGCAGCAACTAATATTATTATTTTAGGCCCTTTATTGACCTTTGTGACCTTGTGTCATGGGTCCAATTATTGTTACCCTTTTTTGAGAGAGAAATGTTCTTCTGCCAATTTAATTTTTCCTTTAAAATTTTTAATACAGGGGTGGGCAATTATTTTGCCTGAAGGGCCACGTTGGGTTTTAGATCTTGATGCACGGGCGGGCCAGGTGGTCCACAAAACTAACCCCCAAATGTGGATCGGAGGTTGACTAAAAATCCTGCTTGATGGTCTATTGACTGAGAAAATATTTTGAAGAGCCTGTAAATTGGTCCAACTAGAGATGGATGATGAAGCTCCAAATGATGTTTGGCCCCACCTTCTTAAGAGGACATGTTAGCATGCTGGGGGTGGGGGGGGGGTCTGAACCTTTTTCTAGCCAATCAAGCTGAGAACCTTCTTCATTTGGCTTTTGGAGAAATTTTTGTGAAGGCTCTGCAGGCCGGATTAAATAGTCCACCGAGCCACATGTGGCCCCCGGACCTCAGTTTGCCCACATCTGCTTTAATATATCCAAATGTAGCTTGATATTATTAATGCATGGGGGGTTTATAAAAGTGTTTTTTGTTTTGTTTTTTTTAACATCCTACCACCTGTTTCCACCCACAGGACAGCCTCGGGGGGAACAGCCGCACAGCCATGGTTGCCACCATCAGCCCGGCAGCAGACAACTACGACGAGACTCTGTCGACTCTCCGATACGCAGACCGGGCGAAGAGTATCGTCAACCACGCTGTCGTCAATGAAGACCCCAACGCCAGAATCATCAGGGAGCTCAGAGAGGAGGTGGAGAAGCTGAGGGTGCAGCTCACCGAGGCCGAGGTGAGGCTGGGCCCCGTGCAAAGGCGCCGTTGTCACCTCGCAGTCATACGAGTGCGCTGAAACCTTTTGTCGCCGTCAGTCTCTGAAGGCGCCAGAGCTGAAGGAGCAACTGGAGGAGTCGGAAAAACTGATCAAAGAAATGACGGTTAGCTGGGAGGAGAAGCTCAGAAAGACCGAGGCTGTTGCACAGGTGAGATTATCACCCTTCCCCAAGGTGCGACTGCTTGAATGGACTGTGTACGCCATTTAATGGAGCGGTGACCCGTCCGGGGTGAATCCCTGCACCTTGTGTGTGGACCATTGAAAAAAACATGTAATCCAGGGGTGGGCCTCAGTTTGCCCACCTCTGATGTAATCAATAAATCAGTTGGACAGATGTAGTTTATACGTAATGGGTTTGTCAATTTTTTCAGTATCTTTACCCTAACATGCCAGAAAGTCTTGATTATTGTGTTGTTTTTTTTTGTTTGTTTGTTTTTTTAGGAACGACAGAGGCAGCTGGAGAGTCTCGGAATTTCCCTCCAGTCGTCCGGAATCCGAGTGGTGGACGACAAGTGCTTCCTGGTGAACCTAAACGCCGACCCGGCCCTCAACGAGCTGCTCGTCTACTACCTGAAGGTATAGCACAAACGCAGACCCGACTGTGCCGGCCACTGCGCCGCGTTCCGCAGCAGCTTGACCTGTTCTCGTGTGCACGCAGGAGCACACGCGCGTGGGCTCTGCAAACTCGCAGGACATCCAGCTGTGTGGGATGGCCATTCAAGCTCAGCACTGCATCATCGACGTCACAGAGAGCAGCGGCGTGGTGCTCAGTCCTCTGCACAACGCCCGGTGTGTACACAGCAGCAAGAACGGAAAGGAAAAAAAGGAGTCCTCAAGGATCTCCAAGGCTGGTTTAAAATTAAAACTGTGCGTTTCTCTGGTATTCATCCTGTAGAACACACGTAAACGGTACCGCAGTCACCAGTCCAGTCCAGCTTCATCACGGTGACCGAATCTTGTGGGGAAACAACCACTTTTTTAGGTTCGTTCTTGAACTTGTGATTCCATTTGTTTATATTTGTTTACGGTTGTAACGCAAACTCATTCCTCAACGCTGTTTTTTTTTTTTTTTTCATCCTGCCACATCCACCCACAACGCACAGAATCAGTCTGCCCAAGCAGATGGTCCACGCAGGAGGCGAGGACAAGGAGGGCTGTGCCGCGCTGAAGACGTGCTTGAGCTCAGATCGGCTGGAGGTGGACTTCGACGCCTCCAGCGACATATCGAGCGAGCTGAACTTCGGCTTCGAGTTTGCCCAGGCCGAGGTCATGATGAAGGGGATGGGCAGCAATGGTAAGCCAAAGAAAAAAAAAAGAGGCTATAAATGGCCAAAGAAAAACAATGAATTAAAAAATTAATACCATATTTTCTATAATATGAGTCGCACCATAAGTTGTTTTCATAGTTTGGCTGGTCCTGCAACTTAAACTCAGGTGCGACTTATATATATTAAAATATGTTAATTCACACCGACCAACATGACCAAGGACTAAATATTACCTACAGCCGTGAGAGGGCGCTCTAGATTTGTGACAACTACCGGTATGTGCTACTCCTGTACCACTGAAAATGAATTTAAACATTAACTTAAAGAAAACTGAGAAGTGTGACACAAATGCCCCCAAAAGAAAATCCTCTTCACTGAGGATGAAGAATTCAGGGGATTCAGTGATGTGGAATGAGAGCCAGATTTTGGTAAACTTGCTAACCAGTAACTAGCTTGTTGGAGCTGCGAGCTTGTTATGTTAATTCTGCCTTTTCAGCCTCCCACGTATGTTCTTTATGCTATTGTGTAGCCGAATAACTGCTAATGTGTTACGTTACTGTAATATCAGTCAGACTGTCAACGCGACATATATATTTTTTCCCCTTCATGACGCCTTTTTTGACTGATGTCACTTATAGTCCGAAAAATACGGTAAATGAAATCCTGGATTTTTGAAAGACCCGAAATATCTGCTTCATGTTACTTTTCTATATATTGCACTTTTATTATTATTTTTTTCCCAGTTTTCCAGACAGCATGACTGATGAGTGCTGCCCATGTTAAATGATAACACAGTTTAAAAATAATCGTCATGGGAGTGGAGTTCTGTAAACTAGCCTTCTCACCCCACTACATCACATTTGACAGGGACGTTGACGACATGATCATAAGCATTTGCAGTCAGTAATTTCACGTTTCTCATGAGGAGTTTTTGACCGGAACCCCATCCCGTTCCTCATCTCTGCCCATCTTCTGTTACCGTATGGCTTTTCCTCCACCTCAGATCCCTTACAGTCTGTGCTGAAGACCCTGGAGAGGCAGTATAAGGAGGAGAAACACTGCGCTCTGGAGCGTCAGAGAGAGATGTACGAGCAGGAGCTGCAGCAGCTCCGCAAGCAGCTCAGTCCTGAAAAGCCCTCCCACCTCCAGGACCCCACGGGCCTGCTGAGCAGCACCGCAACTGCTGCCGCAGACGCGTCTCCCAGCTCCCACAGACGAGTACGGCGCTGGAGCGAGGACAGGTGAGCAGCACTGGCCAACTTATATGCGTACTGTGTGTGTGTGTATATATACTGTATATATACTGTGTGTATATATATATATGTATATAAAGAGATATAGATATAGATATACTGTAGATATGTATATCCTCTTCTTTGCTGTTCTATGCTCGAACACGTATCCTGTGGAATATTTGTATTTTGGAGCCTAAGAATGAAATTAGATAACAATATTAAGGTCAAACAGGTTTTTACTGATAGCTGGGTTCTGCATGAGGTTCCAGTTTTTCTTGCTGAAATTGTTTTTTTCTGAGTATTTTAATGAGAAGAATTGAATTATTTTGCAATCAAGGGCCTTTCCTGTGACTCGCTCTGAGCTAGCTGTCGCTAATTTCAACAAGAATAAAAGCGATGAAGCGTCTGTTTGTTCTGCACGCCCGTGGTTTAGGGAAGCCATGATGAGTCGCGGTCTGCGGCGGCTAAAGGAGCAGATCGTCCGAGCGAACCTGTTAGCGCAGGAGGCCGGCTTCTTCGCAGAGGAGCTGAACAAGAAGACAGAGTACCTGGTCACGCTGCAGATACCTGCTGCCAACCTGAATGCCAACAGGAAGGTGGGGGCGTCTACCAACGCAAGAAAGAGAAATGCTTTGATTCCATTTTAGCGGACACTTGTCCAAGCTGCTCATTGTTTTGTGCCACAACAAAGGTCAAATTGAGAGCAGGGGCGAAGAGCAGGAATGGAGAGTTTGATAATTCTGTTTATTTATTTTGTCTCTCTCCAGCGAGACGTAGTGTTGAGTGAGCCGGCCCTCCAGGTTCGCCGTAAAGGTAAAGGGAAGCAGATCTGGGCCCTGGAAAAGATGGAAAACAGGCTGGTGGACATGAGGGAGCTTTACCAAGAGTGGAAGGACTTTGATGAAGACAACCCTGTGAGTGAATACGGCAGGATGTCTCTGCCACTCTGGTTCTTCAGCTTCATCATTTGGAGGTGTTTTGGTGTGGGTTACCTGTATCATTTCCATTCCTTGATGTTTCCATCCTGTGGTGCTTGACACTGTGTCGGGTATACGGAAATACGGACGCTTTAAAGAATCTCACTAATCTAGATGTGAATACATTGATTAAAAAGATTAACGTCCAGGTTGAGCGTATACACCTTACCCCACCTGTCTGCAGGTGAT
This sequence comes from Arothron firmamentum, assembly GCA_016586285.1. Classification (NCBI taxonomy): domain Eukaryota; kingdom Metazoa; phylum Chordata; class Actinopteri; order Tetraodontiformes; family Tetraodontidae; genus Arothron; species Arothron firmamentum. The sequence goes on along the minus strand of BJFM01000662.1, from coordinate 4,590 downwards.
GCGCTCCTATTTCAAGCGCGCCGATCCATTCTTCGATGAGCAGGAGAACCACAGCCTGATCGGTGTGGCCAATGTTTTCTTGGCCTGTCTCTTCTATGACGTCAAGTTGCAGTATGCAGTTCCCATCATCAACCAGAAGGGGGAGGTAGTGGACCACTGACGCGTTCTCTCTTGTCGCTCTTTGCCGTGTTTATTCCACCCTCAGTTTCATCAGTCAGCTGACGTCCACGCCTGTGTGTTAGGTGGCTGGTCGGCTGCAGGTTGAGGTTTGGCACGGCACTGAGTTTTCCGAGGCGGACGGTGCAGAGCAGGATCACATTCTGCCGAACATCACGGATGGAGATCAGCAGGAGCGCAGACTGGACTGTGTGGTAAGAACAACTTTGTTATTCAGTCCATCAGGCATTTTGTTGGGATTAGGAGGACGGTGATGGAGCAGATAATTCCATTAATTACTTCTTTGTGAGATTCTGTAGCTCACTGCACTTTGACTGAGCTGCCGCTCTTTTTTTATGAGATGAAATGAAAAGTTAGATCCAGGGCTGCAACAACGAATCGATTAAATCGATTAAATTTGATTATCAAAAGAACGGAGACTGAAGCGGACCAAACGCTTAGACCAAAGTCCTCAAAGTTTGCAAGCATTTCACTTTGCACAGCACGAGAAAGTGTGCTGTTGGCAACCTGTGGTTTTTGGTTTTTTACATTATTTATATTATTTATTACATAAGAGCTGTGAAATGAGCAACATCTTTGTTGCGTTTCTGCACTTTAAATACCTTAAATATTTTAAAATAATTTCAGGGCATTCAATCGATTAATAATCGATTAATTAAAAAACAAACAAACAACTGACTAATCAATTATTAAAACAATCGTTGCAGCCCTAGTTAGGTCAGGAGGTCTTCACTTGGAATTCAGACGCGTGACCCTGCGGGTGACTGTGTCTAAAAGGATTTCTTCACTTTAATACGATATGACACTCAATTATAATGTCAGGTTCTTTCTAAAATGTTTGAACTGCTTTATCTCACAGTAGTACTAGTAGTAGTGCTAGTACTAATAGACACTTAATATGGAAATTGGGGGTTATCATTTGAAAAGAAATAGCTTTAATTCCAGAAGACACCAGAGAAGCACACACCATCTTGGGTTACCTCCAAGTATGTGAGCATCTTTTCCTCCTGCTTTCCCCAGGTGAAGATCCTGCAGGCCACTGGGCTTCCTCGCCATTTGTCAAACTTCGTGTTCTGTCAGTACCACTTCTGGGGCCAGGAGGAGCCGGTGTTTATCGCTCCAGAGATGGCACCGTCCAGCTCCTCCTCCTCCTCCTCCTCCAGGGACCCCCAGTGCACCGTCGTCTTCGACAGTGCCCAGGTGAGCTACGTTTTCAACACCATTTCCTGCAAATAAACAGGAAATGCAAAAAAAAAAAAAGAGAAAAACTGATATTTTTGTTGTGATTGGAAAACTCCCCCCCCCGTGTTACACTGTCAGGAATTCTCCGTGCCGGTGTCGGAGGAGTTTGTGGAGTTTTTGTCCGAGGGGGCGGTGGCCATCGAGGTGTACGGCCACAAGCAGGCCAACCCTCGCAGGAACCTGGCGCTGTGGGACCTCGGAGTGATCCAAGCCAAAACGCGTTCCCTCAGAGAACGGTTCCGCTTCCATTTCTAAATAATAACCCCCATTCTGAACGCTGAGCAGAAGTACATGGGTGCTAACAGGGGCGGTGGATCGCTGTGCCCCCGCAGGTGGAGCGAGGTGACCCGCAGGCTGGAGCTGTGGGTGCAGCTGAGGGAGCTGAACGAGGCGGGCGAGTTCACGGCGGTGGAGGTGCTCCCCGCTAAAGACGTGCGTACGGGAGGCGTCTTCCAGCTGCGGCAGGTAAGGCGGTGCCTTCGCGCGCTGTTCCGCGCTTACGAAACGGACCGTTTTGGGTGATCGTCGCGCCACTTGCAGGGTCAGTCCCGCCGGGTCCAAGTGGGGGTGCGATCAGTCCCGGACTCGGGCACCATGCCCCTCATCGCCGCCTCCATCCTCTCCGTTTCCATCGGAGATGTCAAAGTTCGACAGACGCGTCCATCCAAAGGCCAATCGCAACGGGTGAGGTGGCTCAGAACGAGACTTGCTGGACAGATGTTTTGGTTGTTTTTTTTTTCAAATAGTTGGTTTTTCTAGTGTTTCAGTTTTAAAACTTCTTTCTCCATTTAAACTATCAGACTGAAGAAGAAGAAATGGACAGCTACCAAGTAAGCTGATGTTGTCACCATCTTATTAGTAGTATGATTTTGAATAGCTCATGTTTGTTTAGAGCTTTCAGTTTTTATCGTGTGTGTGTGTGTGTGTGTGTGTGTGTGTGTGTGTGTGTGTGTGTGTAGGAGGTGGACCTGGAGAGAATGAAGGCTCACTGGTTGGACAGTTTGACACAGAGGCAAGAGTATCTGGACCAACAACTGCAGAAGATCGTTTCAAAAGCAGGTAAACGCTAACACACACACTCACACACACACACACACACACACACACACGCACACACACATTCCTGCGAGAAGCGAAAGCGTGACTGACAGCGCTCCTCAGTCGTAGCTGTCTTTGTTCTTTTTGTCCAACTTGGCCCATCCTCCCAGTGCAAAGATGTTTTTTTTGGATGAGCGAATGAGATGTCCGTGCATGCAGGTCAAGCGGCAGCGTTTCTTGAGTTATATTTGATCACCAAAGCCCTGCGGCCATGCCGTTTAATATGTAGCCATGATGTATATGAATTTATGTCACCCAGTGATGTTCAGGTAACATATTTACCGTAATTTCCGGTGTATAAGGCGCACCTAAATATAAGCCAGATCTGCACGATGGAAACCCCTCGGCCGTCTGCTCTTTGCGTCTTTACCCAGTCTCCAAGAATGTTTTCAAGTTCAGGCCACCAACATCTTCATTTGTTTTCCATTTTTAGGGTGTGTGTTACATCTATGAGGCGCCAAGTTAAGGATCTAAATAGTTTACTGTACTGTAGTGTGAGTGCATTTGATTGGCCCACTGTCACCTGTTCTGTAACTTCATTGGTATGATGTGTTTTGGCGGCGTGAAGCTCGTGAGCAGGGAAAAAAACATACATAAGCCGCAGCGGTCAAAAAAGTAGCAGCTTATACACCGGAAATTACGGTAATGTGAATGATCTTAAAAATGTAACGTTTCATCAAAATTCAACTCCAGCAAATGTGAGTTAATGCAAATAATTGTATATTCTGACTGTAACAGTACCTGCGTGTACAGCCGTGCTGCCTTTTTTGACGTATATTTTGGCATCTGCGTGTGTGTGTGTGTGTGTAGATAAATCGGAGGATGATGTTGAAAGGGAGTCCCAGCTGCTGGAGTGCCGTCTGACGCTGACTGAAGAACGCAACGCCGTGCTGGTGCCGTCGGCTGGCAGCGGTATCCCAGGAGCCCCGGTGGAGAGGTGTGTGTGTCTGTGTGTGTGTGTGTGTGTGTGTGTGTGTGTGTGTGCTTTCAAACGTCGGTGCTTTTTTGGAATTTTTTTTTTGAATTTCAAAAAACAACTTAAAGAGTTCGTGACAGTTGAATAACAATCTTTTTTCTCCCTTTTTTTTTTTAGATTAGATTTAATTTTATTGTCATTACACATGTATGAATACAGAATAACGAAATATAATTTTGCATCTCATCACATAATAAACAGCAAATGCAGTTATATACAAGTAAGTTCGTTAATTTAGCATCAGTATACAGAATTTACAAATGTATTATGAACACTATACAATGAGCTATTCCAATATACAGTTGCCCTATGCTGATGTACAGATGGGAATAAAAGAAGAGTGTAAATAAAGTTATATGTACAGGAGGAGGGATGAGTAGGAACAATATATACAGGTTTGTGTACACAGTTAATACAGAACAGAATAGAAAATAAATACTTTTATTCGTCCCAGACACGGGAGCTTGTTACTGCAGAAACCCTCAACACAATCACAATATTGACAGCAAGAAGCCAGGGTAAAAACCGGCGTGGCAATTTACAGCAAAGCTAAATGTACAAGACTGAGTGTGCAAAATGTACAACGTGAACTAGGAAGTACAAAAACAGATGTGCAACATGAGACGTCTGCAACGCTAAAGTACTGACAGCCAGAGCCCATCAGAGCATGAGGGGCTGCGCGTCTCAACAGGGTTATGGCTCTGGGCAGGAAGGATTTCCTGGATCTGTGTGCACGGAATGCGTGCACAGCTGTGTTGCTTCTGCTTCTCTGCAGGGTTCCCGTTCCTGGCATGGAGACCCATGTTCCTGTCCTCTTCCTGGATCTCAGCGGTACACCCTCTTTGCCGCAAAAATCCGATGTTGTGGGACGATAGTTGGTTGACTCCACATTTCCTTGTCCAGCCGATGACTTCCAGTCCAGCGTCTCCCCCCCTCTGGCCGGAGGCGTGGATTCGTTACTCAGCGAGGAAGATGACGATGAATTCTTTGACCTTCATATTATTAAACACGAGGATTCAGAGGTGAGTCGGAGGTCGAAGTTCAACGTGGAACCGCCGCGTTCCCGCCTGGTGGGGGGGGGGGGGGGGGGGGGGGGG